>OX459049.1:10333917-10737562 GCA_949775005.1 Orthosia gothica
ATAATCTATATCTGTGGCAAATTTCTTCCAGATCCGTTCAGTCGTTCTGGCGTGATTGAGTAACAAACATACATACAACTTGGCATTTATAATATTAGTAAGATTAGGACACAAATTCGAGGGTTCGGCCAAGTCAAAACTCTATGTTATTCATGTCCTAGACATAGTAGTACAGAGGTTGGGCAGAAGCCAATGTGTGCTTGGTTGGACAAAGCCTCAAGTACTGTGTGCCAACATAAAGGTATTCACACAACAAGTACCTTCGCCAAGGTAGGGCAGTGGACGCTTCTGCATTTTACGCGACTTTCACCAGGCGGCGAGTAACACTGGCACACATCATCTTACTGTCGATATTCTGCGTGCTATCCTCTGTTCAATACCGCTATTCAGAGAGCTTTGACTCCTAAAACAAAACAATAATAAAAGCTCGCAATCCGACCCAAATTGAACAAATATTGGAGCTCTCCAATCTCAATTTCATGCAAAATGGAATTTAACCATCCTATTGCCAGAATGTGGGCGAAGGGGATTGTAAGGAATTCGCTACCTCGAAGGGTTCTATCAAACATTTTTAATCAACTTAATTTTGGCATACAGGGCAAGCTAAATAAAGGCTGGAGCAGAAGCCGACCCTGACACTTGTGTTGAAGGGCTAATCCTTTATCGCCACCTGCTACAGGTTCGTTTATATATTTTTGTTACGTAAGTCCTGTTGACCTTTTTGTAATGCCGTTGTACGGACATTTATTTTTATATAAATGCCGGGTTCGATATACATAACACGGTCAACATGCTCACGCTTCGGTAAATTGATGATTTGTTGTATGGTTGCATCAATGATAACGTTCAATAAATTAATGTTTAAACAATAGATAGAGCAACTGACCTCAACGAGGTTTAAACCAAATTAACCGTACACACGTTCTGTATTTTTCTCTTCTTATACAAGTAACTACGGAACATTGTGTTTAATTTTAAAGGTCTGTTAGAAATAGGTCACTAAAGGTTTTCCTACGCAAAGGCTTAGTGACCTGTACCTAACTAAAAGGTGTATTTATAATATTTTACCTGCGTCACTACGAACTTTCTATTAATACAACAACACGCAGAATATAACTCAGTTATTTCTACGTCTATATCCATTTGAAATACAATTTATTTAGAAGAAAGAAAAATTGCGAGCGTGCATACAATTTCAAATAACTCCATGTCTCTCGGTTTACCCGAGGATATGAAAAATCGTAACATTTTCCCGGCGCCAACACGTTCGCCTCGGACAGTTATTACTTGTTTTCTGCAACTTTACGAAGACGGATGCAAGAAAATGTATCACATTTACTCGTTTGCTTTTTCTTGTATTGAAAAGGGCGACTGTACTTCATAGGTATACTAAGATTATATGTAGCTACTTGTAGTTTTATGTGGTAAAAGCTCGATGCTCCATCGTTGCATGACGTGGCGAGCATCCGGCGTTGTCGCGCGAATGATCTCACGGCATTCGATACCCTTGTGTGGTCCACAGGAGTATACACTGTAAACTTTGAGGCGTATAACTATATATCTAGCTAGATAGCTAAGTAGCTCAGTTTCAATGGA
This sequence comes from Orthosia gothica, assembly GCA_949775005.1. NCBI lineage: Eukaryota > Metazoa > Arthropoda > Insecta > Lepidoptera > Noctuidae > Orthosia > Orthosia gothica. Next base: position 10,335,514 of record OX459049.1, read on the forward strand.
GCTGCGGTTTCCTGTCTAGTAACCTGTTTTAGCTTAGCGTAGTATTCAATGAGATAGCTTTCATTGGTCGTGTGTGATCAAGCTAACTTTGATAGCCGAGTCGTCGACAGAAACGTATAGTAGTCTATTTATTCGGTCCGTTTTATCTCATGCGGTTTGGTTCTCCTAAAATAGACTAGGGAACTGATATCAAAAGTTTATCGATACCTATCTTTAAGAGGATGTTCTGATGATGTTGCTAGAATTAATTGAAACATTAAACAGTTTTATGCTGATAAGCAAACGACATTTGTTTGCGATGGTAGATAAAGTTTGAATTCGGGGTAAAGTTGGCGCCGATGTTCAGCATGGAAATTAAATTATTAATAACATCACCTCAGTGGTTTGGAAATTCGGAAAACTGCGGGTTTCTCGGACGGGCGAAATTACTATTAGCAAGATGTTTCTCAGTTAGTTTTCAAAGTACCAATACCAATCACTGGCCAGTTTTGTTTGGAATGTAGAGTTTGTAAACTCTTCAACGATAAGCTCCTTGATAATATCTTTCTTGGATTTATTAACTTTTGATCTCGGTTATAAACAAATTCCCATGGGTGTTTTAAAGAAATATAGGATAGGAAATGTCATTTAGCTTCGTGAAAACCTCCTCCAAATAACATGAAACAAAATTACCAATACGTAGCAATATCCGTCGGGGACGGATCGTAGCAGAAATCTAAGAAATATGAACGTGGCAGTTCCTTCCGCTGTACGGATAAAACCTTACACCGTACACCTACACAATTTCTATTTTGTTTGATTTTGTCTTTGACTAAAAGAATTTCACCTAATATCTGCTAATCACGGAAGTAGTTTTCTTCTTTTAAGGTTTTATACTTATCCGTCAAGATCAGCAGCCTAATTGTGTAAGTAAATTCGGCAAAAACACACACATACACAAAAAAGTTGAATCTTTATTCAACTTTTTTGTGTATGTGTGTGTTTTTGGGAAAGAAACAGATTGTTTCCGTTGCCGAATTTACTTACACAATTAGGCTGCAGTTCTAACGTGCGCTGATTTTTATTTATTTTTGGCATATTTTATAATTTGCTTTTCTTTTCCAGCCAACGCAGTCGTTCGTACGAGTCGGACGACCACGAGAGGGGGGCGTGCGAATGGTGCGAGTATGCGCTGGTCATCACGCTCGCCACCATCCTCCTGATAGGGGTGTCGGCCCTGACCGTGTTCTGGGTGTTCTACTACCGCGAGGGCTATGCCTGGGCCGACGACCTCCCTGACAAGCAGTTCAACCTGCATCCCACGCTCATGGTGGCTGGGTTCATCACGTTCAGCGGATTCTGTAAGTACTTTTAAATTAGTTCAAAGTCTTAATACTTCATACATTATTTTGTTCACGGTTTTAAACAAGCTTCAAGCCAAGATGTGACGAGTTGGATTCCTATGACCTATGTAAAGGTTTTGCCAGAGAAAAATGAATAGATAGAAGGGAGGCCTTTACCCTGCAGGGGAAAAAGACGTGTGTATGTACACAGGACATACATAAACACAACAGACTCATTATGAAAGAATTAAGGCAATAAGGAATAAGGGATATAAGACGTTGTTAAGTTATTGTTTATGAGTAGATATTGTTAAGTCTTTATTCTCGTTGTTAGTTCTCTGAAATCATAAATCGTTAAAAGATTGCCATAAAAGTCAACATCTAAGTATTTTAAAAACTATCTACTGCAAGGTTTCAAAGTCACATTTTTCTGAGACGAGGACGAGACGAAGAAAAGGTATTGCTGCCAGCGCATTTCATCCGATAAAACGACACAAAAGTATGTAGATACTGAGATGATATTACAGTATTCTATACTTAGAAAATATCGGCTTGGATTTTATGCAAGCCGTTTTGTTAGTTGCTCGAGTTCAATATGAAGATAGAGGCAACAGTATATCTCCTTTTATAAAATATGTCTTTATGAACAGTATCGTGTGTCTCCTGTGCGGGTCACAAATAAATATTTTTCTTTCTTTCTTTCTTTCTATAGCCATGGATAGCAAAACATATTTTACTACAGTAGATAGCTTTTTGTACTTTTCCGTGATTATTTTGGTTGTAAATATAAAAATAACTCTATTACATTAAAATACGAGTCTGTAGTTCACTGTTGAAAAGTATAAAAACGTAGGTACATTGCCATTTACCATAATAATACCAAAGCGGGGAACATTGCCACTAATACACCTGATTACTGGCACTGATACTGATTTAATCTCGTAGTGGCCATTTACTCCCACTGGATGAACTGGCCTATTTGTAAGAGTGTGAGAATCAGGCGAGGAATCAACTTCTTCGGACAAGTTCTTGTTCTATACAAAATGTGTCCAAGTTGACCTTGTTCTATATTCACGGTAGGCGCGTCTTCTATGTGGACATTCTTGAACTCTTTAATCGTTCACATGAGAGTGAAACGATTAGACGATTCAGCTAAGTCTCATGTGTTGTCATCCAAGTGTTGAAATAACCTAGGCTTGTCTACGAGGAATTGAGGTTTACCACAAACATTTTCTTCTTCCTGTAGTTCCTTCTTTAAACAACCAAAACGATTTCCTCCACAGCCGTGCTCCTGTACCGCATCTGCCGCTGCTTCCGACGCATCTACGTCAAGCTGCTGCACGCCATCTTCCACGCGCTGGCGTTCCCCTGCATCGTCATCGGATTCCTGGCCGTGCTGGACTATCACAATAAGAAGGGCATCAACAACTTCTACTCGCTACACAGCTGGATCGGCTTCGTTGCTATGGGACTGTTTGGATTACAGGTAGATTTTTCTAATCTCTCTTTTTAAAATAGCAATAAGAACTTAAGAACCCATTAATTTCGTTTGAGCAAAACTTTGAGAAATACTTGATATACATCAAAGTGCCTTTGGAAGGTTCACGCGCGTCGTTTCAATGCTGCCTAAATGGGATGATGTGCGGTCGTGGCATAGGCCACATTAGATGACTGGGCCCGCTGGGCACGGAGGGCTAGCTGATACCAGTTGGGGACGCGCGCGAATATTTCCCGGGCCCTCGACTCATGGTAGCGGTAGAAACTGCTGGTGTTTCTCAGACGGAACTTATTCATGCGGATTTCGCCACAATAAAACATTGTTTCATTTAATCGTTTAAAAAAAACAGTGAATACGAAATGCATATTTTGGGGCTGATATCATCAAGTTATGCTCGCAAATCGAGCGTGAAGATAGTACCTAAGTGAGGCACAACGACAGATTAGCAACCGGCTCGTTAGCCACGTTAACGGCAGGATGCGATAAGCTAATCGCGGATCAAATGCTTGTCCAAATTAATTAGTTCAGCTGCGACTCATCTGCATCAGAACATTTTTAAGAGCTCTCCAATTACGCAGACTGGGTTTTTTAGAACATAATGGTCATAACGTGAGGCTTGGGTCACGTTTTGAGTTAATTAAACCTTATCTAAGGTTAAACAAGCCAGCAATACCTATTTTTTTTCTGGGTAGGATTGTAAATGGGGAGGCCCCATTTAAAATATTGTATTTACCGAATAAAATAGGTACTAGAAATACTGAGAATGCTAATACATTATATGTACATAATGTGATATTAGATAAACAGGTATCATCTTCAGACCCTTTTAGAAGATGCTTACATTATAAACAGCTATTGATCTTGTTGAGCATCAATCAAAAACATAATTCCAAGGGACTCGTCTACGTTGCGGTAAATAATAACGATGCTCGTGACCGTATCGTGTAACACCTAGCTCCTACCTCTTATTATCTGGACACAGATTATATTGTCAGCCACATCCGACTTGCTTAATTAATTTCATCTTTATTAATTGACTATCCTATCCTAGCCATAGGTAATATATGATATCCTGGTCAAGCAACAAACGTTAAAGGAAATTATGAATGTTAGTTTTTATTATCTAGCAACTAAGCAATGATCTGAAACAATTTGTTGGGAAGAACAAAACCTTCGTATCTAACGATTTTTCCAAATATTTTCCACAGTACGCTGTCGGCTTCTTCAGCTTCCTGCTGTTGTTGATCTGCAATAAGGGAACCGCTGGCTTCCGTGCCTCTCTGGTGCCTGTCCACGCGGCCTTCGGAATCCTTACCTTCGTGCTCGGAGTCTGCGCCTGTCTCACCGGACTTACTGAGAAGGCAATCTTCAGCCTTGGGTATGTAAAAAGTCTCTTTATGGACAGGAAACTTTGGCATGTTCCTTTGCTTCAGTCATATTTATTTTGGCACTTTAGTTTTACTTAGATCAATCTTTTGGAGTTCAGTTGAAACCAGTTTTAAATGGACTTTGTTGGTCGCGCCAAAGCCTTTACAAAAGTTAAGGGTTGCCATAGCTCAACTGGATTAATTAACTGTGGTAGCAAAATACCCATATTATTTCAATCCCGTCACCCCAAGCACGGCACTATCAACTTGTGTTTGTCCGCTGCACGTGTGCTCGTTGACATTACAGCATGTTTTAGTCCTAGTACTGTCCTTTGTCTTAATTTTATGTTCTGTCTTGTGTTGTGTCAGTTGCTTGTAAGTGTCCGTATCCACAGCGCGGAGAGGTACAGCGGCATGGTCGACGAGGGCATTATCATCAACGCCATTGGAGTCGCCTGCATCGCCATTTTGGCCGTCGTCATGTATATCTTGTCGAGGAACAAGTTCCGCACGCCAGAGTCCCGCGGACAACACATAAGGGCCTCAGTAGACCTCTAAATTTAGACCACTATTTATTACAAAATTTATAGATGTCAGAGCCAATGATTTCTTAGAATAGTATTAATAAAATGCGATTTAAAAATAGTTTAGCCATGTAAAAACTTATTTAATGTTATGTTATTTTAATCAATGGCTCTGATATCTGAAAATTCGAACCTTTTGCATACAAATAGATTACAAAAAACATATATATAGACACTATTGTTGATTTTATTTTATTTGCAACTTGCATTTTTATATAGTTTTTCATATAAATATGTACATAAGTGCAATTGGCTGCTAAGATAAGTGAGACAAATATATTTTTAATAGCATATTGATATATTCTTAAAATGCCTACTTACTATTTCGTACCTAAATACCTTACTACATAATTAGAGTTAGGTAGATACAAATTAAACAAAGTATTTAAATGAAGAGATTTTTATCAATTTACACAGATTACAGACACGAGGCTTTATTGTATCAGCTTTGATCTGTATCAGATCAAAATAACTTAGGCATTAGGTTATTTTAGAAAATATAGAATTACTGTTAACTAGGAAAATAAATGACTCCGTAATTTAAGAAACAACACTGTATTTTGTTGCATTAAAATAAATGTAAGTTACATAAGGACTTTTCATTTTATTTTCTGTTGATTACATGAAGGTAGTTTTATTTTTATGTTGCATATTTCGTATTTATGTTTATGGTTTAACTCACGTTTTTATTTTGGGAGATCAAAACTCAAAATTCGAAGCTCACAAATTAGAAGGCAAATTCGAAAAAAAAAACCCTGAGTTAACCGTAGATATATAGTTCATTGTTATGTAAGCATCTGGCTTGGTCTGCTTGTTGGAGTGACTGCATCTATGTTTATTCTTGTGGTTTAGCACCATTATTCTGCTTTGCTTGCACTTACATTTTATGTAAGATTTATGTGGTAAATGTTACATAAAAGTTCTTTTGCAATATCCATTCTAAATTGGTTTACAATAAGTGTTACCCACTATTTATGCTTTTCTACTAACGGGAAGTAGATAGGTACTTATTGATTTTGGTCCCCTTCTCCTTTATTTAAAAAGTTTATTATGTTTAATTATTTACTGTTTTGAATACGGATCTAGATTTGTTATATATATGATAAAACTAACCCACTAACTTGTTACCTCGCTGATAGTCTCCGTAATGCCCAATTGAGATTCGACAGATAGATACTATTTATCCCATTTGACCCCGTCATATCTAAACGTGAATACGTATACCCTACCCAAGGTAAGTTGCAGTTTGGAGTTCAAAGACAAAAAGACGGCATGGTCTGCAAATAAAATATCTTGCATAGTAGATACATAGGTAGAGCTAAGACCGATAGCACACTTAACTAATCCTAACCCCATTTATGAGCGCAAACTGTACGCAGGAATTTCCAGCGTGCCAATGCCGAATAAAATCTATCTTCTCATTAACATTAGAAACGGGCTATTTACCATGTTTACTGTTTGTTGCGAGTTTCCGATATTTCGGTGCTGTCGCAAGCAAAAAATAAAATAAAAAATAATAATAATAAATGTTAGCTCGTGGGTGAAATGAGTGGACTGTATTTTTAGGCGAATGGTTTAATACCGTTATTATTATAAATTTTCAACTGTCCCGGACAAACAATTAAAGTTTAGGAAGAGAGGTGTCGACTGTCGCGGTGGAGTCCGTGGTAGCGAGTGTCCGCCGAGCCGTGCCGCGTCGCCGCCGCGCTGTGCACGCACACACCGATGCCGTGTGGGTCACGCAGATGTGTGTGCAGCGTTGACTGCGCGCTCCGGCCGCCCGAAGTATTGGGTAGAATTCCCAATAATAAATAATAAATAAAATGATCACGGATAAACGGAAACTCGCAACAAACAGTAAACATGGTAAACATCCCGTTTCTAATGTTAATGCTAGTGACCATGATAGTTTAAAAACTTATATCTTCTCATTGCCTGGTTCCTAACTATTCTGTAATATCTCATCGCGAAAACTAGGGTTAAGTGAGCGGTCATTCTAAATTCCCCTATGCTGGGGATGGTCACCTCACCTTAGTGATCACGATAGTATTTTACGCAATAGAACTACAGGATACAATAAATATTACCATCTGAAAACACATTAAGAACCAGGCAAGTCCTAACAATTCTGGATCCGTGTAAAAAACATGACAAAACTTACTAACCCGGGGCATGCGGTGTACAGGAGCGAGGTATACGCGACGCTGAACAACGAGGCCATCGTGATCAACGCCATCGGGATGTCTGTGGTGGCTGTGGCCATCCTGGTGCTGTACACCGTGCGCGGGACTGGTGGCTACCGCCTGCGCAAGGTCGCCGCGCAGCACCCCAGCTAAGCACCTGGCTCCAACTACACGTAATCCACAAGTTTGGTGACAAATTGTTAAATTGATGAGTGTGTGGACAGCTATAGCAACAACAAGACGTTTACAAATGCTTGGAGAGCCCACAAACAGCCTGACGTTTGAGCATATTTAAGGGAACCATTGTGTTTGAAGATGTCGTCCTGTTGTTGATATCGCTGTTTTCAAAGGACTGTCCGACAACAGAGAAATAAGCAATAATAACAATAAATTAAGATTTTCCAACATTTTATATCGTTAAAGCAATAATATCCGCATTATGATTTAGTAATGCGGCTACAAATTAAATTATTATTTCCACGCTCTTCCGTTGGACAGGACTCCAGTCGTAAGTCGTGCAGTATTGTGTAAGAACAACCAAAACGACTGTAATTCATCACACTCGTCAATTTTTCACGGACAGCAAATATTTTCAGGGTCCTTTCTGTAAAGATTCGACACATCAACTTAGTTCGACGCGTTTAGCGACATCAGTGCGTAACTAAATGAAAACGAAAATCTAGTTTCAGGAAACATCTGATTTGAAAGGAAAATAAAAATATTACAAATTAAGGATATCTTTGTGGATTGAGATTGTAACACCATTTTGTCACCAAACAATTTTCTACCATTTTTAAACAGTTTGTAAGTTCGTTTTTATGCTCGACACGAAAGAACACCATGACTATGGACTAGTAGTATAAAATAAGCATAAAATCGAATTATAAAATAATTCTTCCAATTTTCCTTAAGTATAGATAATTTTGCGCAATAAAAGACAAATATCTATTTATTCTGAAACACGGTCTTATTGTGTTTCGTGAAGTTTATATTCGAGTAATTCAATTAAAGAATATAATTATTTAGCTCAATTTGTTAACTTTAGGTTTACAAATTCTATTGTGGTGACATTATTTATGATTGTTCTTGGGGTTGTGCGTTGTTCCATTTTTTAAATCTTTAGATGAAAAATATGGGTGAGTTGATTCCGTCTTAGTCAAAATTTATTCGACTGATATTGGAACTGTAGTGTTTTATTTCATTTCTTTGCTAATGTAAACAACATTGTATAAGTACCTAGCTATTATATGCTAATAATGGAAGCAGTTAACGAACGTTATTAATAAATTAATGCAATGGATGTGGAGGATTTTATATTCTGCTATGATGAAGGAATGTTTCGAATAAGCCGGCAGTAGGTTCGTTTTCATTTCCAACTATGTTCTCGCTGTTCTGTGGTGAAATCATATAATTAGCGACTAGCGTAGGACAGTACTTGCAGTGTAAGCCAAGTATGGAACGAAACTAAGTATGTAACGGATTGTCTAAACATAATCAGTACCAAAAATAAAATACCCATAAAAATCTATTGTTTTAAATGAAAAAGTCAGAGGCCATACACATGATACATTTTTGTTGGTATCAAACTAACCTGCGTAGGGTTCATTAGTTAAGATATATTAGATATAACTTGTATATAAATTTTAATCTAATTTAATGTAATGTGCGAGTGTTCGATAGTTGTAGAATGTGATGGAGTAGTAGCAAAAATACCATTAAAATATTTATAACGATCAGTATAATATACGTATATCAAAACTTTAAACAGAAAACAATATAAAGTATCAACTTGATTGGAGCTCACCGCAGTTTTGGAGTTTTTATTAGAATTTTGACGGCATCTTTCTCTTTTATACATATTTATAAATAAAAGATATAATTTCTAATGAAAACTTCAAATTTATACATTAAAAAGCTGGAAACCGTTAACATATTACCATGTATAATGATAGATAAGTATGTAAGACAAGTGTTCATCCAAGTTGCCAAATTCGGTGTAAATTCAAGTGGTCATATATTTGTTATAATCAATTAATAATGCGTATTACAAGTAGCATGTTTATCAATAATTGTAGGGTAATGCTCAACGTGTTAATTTTATACGAAGGGTACCGACGCGTTCATTTCTTTTTAAATTATATAATAAAAAATATGATATAAGGATTCAATTTTATAAAATTGCATTCCATGTAAGCATTCGATGTCTTTATCATTCTTTGATGGATATACAACAGTACTAAGACTGCATTCATAAGTAGGTCCTTTTGTATTCGATTACAGGATTTGCTATAATTTTTGCAAATGATATTTACAAATTAAAATAATTCTAGTTTTTGTGGATCCCTTTCAAATGCTGGGGCCAAGTTTTTATATTATTATACGATCCCCAATTGTACAGTTGAGGCAGGTTTTTTTACAGTTCTATTAGTTACAAAGTTTATTACCTATTTTACATTGAACACTATGAAGTGCGACGCTTCCTTTACTTTGAAACTGCACTAAGAGATTTAAATATGGTACCTGCTTATTAATGTTATAGTTAAGGATATTGTAACAATAAATAATTTCCAGTTGTATTCATATGTTGCGAATGGTAGATAAGTTTCATACGTACTATTTCAATTGTAATTATTTTGAATATTGAAATATAATTTCGCATACTTAGTTACGTTGATTACAGTTATATTGGTTGAAATATGAATTTTATCACTGTTTTACATTTTGAAATATTTATACGGCATTCATAAGGTACATTAAATACTTGTAATAATTATGAGTTGTTTCATTTTGTCATTCCTAATCCTTCCTTGACTTCCCTTCCGGTTTTGACTCATCGTTACCTGATAAGAGGTATGTAAGTATTATGAAATCTATAATCTATACTAATATTATAAAGAGATAAAGTTTGTGAGTTTGTGGGGGGTAATCTCTGGATCTACTGAACCGATTTTGAAAAATTTGTCACCAGTAGAAAGCTACATTCTTTGGAGTGCGCTGAGAAAACTATTGATGATACATCAAAATTATGAACTACATGATTAAAATAAAGGATGTAAGGATCGTAGCGAAGATGTGGGGGTAGGCAGAAACTACAGAACGCCACCTGCGTTCTGTAGTTTCTGCCTACCCCCATGGGAAAAAGGCGTGAGTTTATGTATGTATGTATGTATGATTAAAATAAACCTACAAAAAGAGATTATATATCTAACTATCATAAATAAGTCACAATAGCGGCTTTTATGTTCTAAATTTTAATTAGATCGCTGGAAGAAACAATAGTTGGTTACATTCGTATTGTAGTATAATTCTTACTCAAATAAATAGTTTATCAAATTGGTAGGTAGGTAGTTAAGGTAGGGTAGGGTAGGTGGGTAGAGTAGGTATGGTAGGTAGGGTATGGAGGTAGGTAGCCAGTTAACGAGAGCGAAGCCTCGGGGGTACATTATAAAGAGGAAAGATCGGATGTTTGTAATGAATAAACTCAAAAACTACTGGACCGATTTTAAAAATTCACCAATGGGATGCTACATTTTATCACTGAGTGACATAGGCTATTTTTTTTCCCGAAAACGGGTCCTGTGGGTTGCGCCACGGGAGCGAATCCGAGGGGAAAAGCTAGTTATGAATAATTTTGCTGGTGAGAAGGGCTTAGTTTGAATATTTTTTCTTCTTTTAATTTAATAGAAGAAGGATTGCTGTATAAAGAATAAAAATCAAAGACGATTGAACATCATTTATTAATGTATATTGACAACCTTCCTTCTAAATATGAATAATAAAGAGCGTTCAATAAGAATAAATACTTATCATAGACAATAATTAATTTGCGCAAAGAAGCTAATGAGTCAACATCATGACAATTATTTTTTACACTGACTAGCTAGACAATGTTACACAATCAAATAAGAAAGCGATTTAGCTGCCATGAGTTTTTTGATCATGTAACACACACCACCAATGTTGCCAAGAATTATTTTAATATTTTTTGGACATTTAAATAGTCAACCATAGTAATCAGTAGGACATTCACTGGAAACGCCTGCGCATATTATTCCTATGACATGTCACATTTTAGTTAATGCACTGAATATTTTTTTAGTATCTTTGGTTTATACATAAAATACGTCTTGTATCTAAAATTATTGAAACCTGTGCCATGTGCGATTTATTTTTAACTTAAACATAAAAATAATATGCGCAAATGTTTTGAATTCAATTATTTAACATTTGTAATGTTACAAAAAATCCAGAAATAACTTATTAGCCGTAAGATCAGCACGAATAATAAACAGAATCTAATAAAATTTGGCTTCAATTTGAGCATATTTCAACCGAAACGACGATAAGCTCGTAATTGTATCAGATACTAAATTTAATTTTAGGCCAACATCATAATATAGTTCAAAGTTTATTTAATAACTCCCCAATAGAAATAGATAATACGGTAAATCTTATATATTTAACATTTTTAACATTTCCAATTAAATTTTAATTTTCGATAAATTACATTTGATAGTGAAATGAATTACTGTGATTTTATCATGCACTTATAATACGTTCTACAAAATATTATTTGTAATAGTTTTTAGTATGGACACCCTGAAATGTTGGTCGACGAATTTAACATGGAGATAGACTATAATCATAACTTTATAATAGACATACATACAGTATAGACGGCAGAACAAAACGTGTGAATTATTTTATACTCCGAGTATTAAGGTTGCACTAGTCTATCATTCGTCCATACAAACGTAGTCTGGCGATTACTCCATTGTTTGACGATGTACGTTCAAAATAAAAATAATATCAATTTGTCTCATCATTATCTAGCCCTGTATTGAAACAAAAAAGTAAAAAATACAATATTTGAAAGTTATGAGCGTCGAAAGTTCCATATTTCAACACTAATTTTAACGCATGTTTGGGCGGAAACAAATACTATATGAAGAAGGAATATTGCAAAACAGCCACCATACAGGGATAGATTAGTAGTTCAACAATGCATATAATTTTATATTGAAAATATACATAGTAGCTTTTTCATGATATCCATACTCCCAAAGGTCTGTTTATAAAATTTCGCGCGCTTGTTTTCGTCCTAAATCATCATCCATTACACTACAACTTTTTAAAAGCTGTGCTAATTCGTACGCGAACTAGCTTCTTACTGCTCATCACAGCGTCTTTCGCACGTGTTGTCGGATGAGATAGCATGCATTTTATCCGCGCGCACAAAATAGTTTGTGCCGTCGACTAGGGCAACCTTAAGTACTTTTTTTGTAATGCAGATTTTCTTTAATTCGTTGTTGAAGATATGTTTCACTTTCAAAATTGATTTTGTAATCTGGTCACACCATAATTTATCATAGACAAGAGGACATGCAATATAAAAACAACTAAAAACATTTTCTAGTTCAAAATTTTCAATATCGTTGTTCAAACCGTCTACAATTCTACATAATTTTTGAAAATGGTGATTTTTATTATATTATACGAACAATTATAGCCCAATAATATCTATAGACCAAGAATATTCTGGAATATGTATTATGCAATTAATACCTATTTAGCAGTAGGTTTATTTAATTAAATATTTTTTCTTGTTGACTAGAAAAATATTGCTTCTTTTTATAAGTACGAACGCATTTAATGAAAGTTAGGTTTCTAATTCTATGAACATTTAGGCCTGATTAGAACTAGTCGGTAACAAAATTATATTGCTTATTTTATCTAAGCCACAGGGCCAGTGTATAGTAAATTCGGCGTTAAGAACATGGCAAATCCTACTATAAACTTTGACAGAATCTCAGGCTAAAATAGTGTTTGAAAAGTACTCAAATGCCCACTTAGAAATCGGTGGTTTATATTTTAAAAATATGTTGCGTTTCTCAAAGTTAAGTTGTGCCAGTTAGGTTATATATTTTCAACAACAAAGAATACATAATAGGGATGTTTCCTGGGCAGAAAAATGATCATTATATTTACTCCGTCAGTGAGATTATTAAATAATATTGGCAATAAAAATTAACGACAATAAAGCGCATCAATGTTCAGGAGTAGGGGCTTGTGACGTCACTTTGTCAGTATGAAGTGCAGCACACCGTCACGTCACACGATATTTCAACGCACTGTATCGTTGTAAATTTTTGTTTACGTGGCAAGAGAAAAATAAGTGTCCAATTTTTTTAGTATATCTAACTAACGGACTAAATAGATATTTTTGTCAACTACCTTATTGCATACATTAAAATAACTATGGGTTATGAATATAATACTTGATTTAAATGCTTAGATTAAATGCATGAAAATGCACTCATACCAAGAGAGTTCCAGATTAGAAGAGCATGCATCACGAAAGCCATCGTACAAACCATAATTGATAGAAATCAATTATTTACATTATTATAATATCATCTGGCATCTTGCGACAAACACAACACAATAATAATACTACGAATAGAAATTTAAAAAAAAAGTACCTATCCATTGAAATTTTCACACACATTAGGCCGATAGATTGTTCACGAATGTTTAAAGTTACGGAATGTTAAAACAAATACATGCATACATTTGGATCGGACATACTTTAAATTTAAAGCATTTTTAATTGACTGTTAAATGAGCGTACTGTACTAAGAATTCATTTGTCTTTGGTGATATATGGCAATATTACGTCAATCAATCTGCCTAGCCTTTTCCCAAGTATGTTGGGGTCAGCTTCCAGTCTTACCGGATGCAGCTGAGTGCCAGTGTTTTACATGGAGCGACTACCTATCTGACCTCTACAACCCAGTAACTGGGTAACACGGTACCCCTTGGCTAGACTGGTGTCAGATCTCAAGCTTCTGACTACTCGTAAAGACTGTCAAATATCTTCAAATGACAGTCGGGACCAACGGCTTAACATGCTTTCCGAGGCACGGAGGAAACTCGATATGTTGAAAATGGTCACCCATCCACGGACCGACCTCGTCAAGCGTTGCTTAACCTTGATGATCGACCCGTGCGGCTGTTATTATTTAGCCACGACCTCCTCAAGTGGCAATATTACGTCATAAATGTAATTATTATCTTGCATTTCTTGCTCTGTTAATATTCAAGATATATTAATAAACTTCGTTTCATTTTTTCTTACAAGGCCAGAGCTTTAAATCTCACTGAGTATATTTTGTGTATTAAAATAAATCGCTTACTTTCTAAGATAAATACTGCGATCGTAGTGTCTCGTTAAAAAGTAGACAAAATAATGCATAAATGCAGTGTAAATACTGTTATGTTAATATGTGGTGAAGTATAATATTTTAATTAAAGTGATTTTGTCCTAATCTAAGACAATAATCTTAGAAGATTGAAAATTTAATTTACTTTTACAATTAATATCCAACGAGTATATGAATACATGGCACTTGCCCCACCGCCGACGGTCAGCGAGTAGCGAGAAAAGCTAGAAACTAAAAACGAGTTGGCGAGTAGCTAGTGTGTAGTTCCGATAGTTCTGTCGCACGGCTATTAGCGAGAGTTATTGTGCGAGGGGAGCTAGTGTGTAGTTCCGATAGTTCTGTCGCACGGCTATTAGCGAGAGTTATTGTGCGAGGGGAGCTAATGTGTAGTTCCGATAGTTCTGTCGCACAGCTATTAGCGAGAGTTATTGTGTGGGGGGCGATTATTCGCTCCACTCGTTCGGAGCGGCCGCCCTGTGAGTAAGTGGAGCAAGTGAGTATAACTTTGATAGCTCTTGTCGCTGCGATAAACTTGAGGTTAGAGAGTACTCGTTGGCACTGTGAACAGCCAGCAATTGACAATTACTATAGTATGTGTATATTTTATAGGAGAACGCGGTGGGACAAGTGCCTTAAAGATTTTTTTAAATATGTTCTATTAAATATTGCATTGTTTCGTTATGTGCTAATAATTGCCATGCAAAACATATTCTAATTGTGCAACATTTTAAATCTACAAGTTAACAATAAGGAAGAATAAAAACGTATGCAAAGCAAGTTAAAATTCACTTAGTGATTTCTAAGTAACATTCACATGTACATTTTTACGTATATATATTTTGATTTGAATCTCTTAAACACTGAATCTCAATAACGTTAAACACTGATGCTATATTTTTTGCGTAATCATTTCGCCACATATAAATATGAACTAACGAAGAATACATCAAAAACCGTTTGTTGAAATGGGTTTAATACACCTAGAACATAGCTTAGCACTGTATTAGGAATTTATTTTTAGGCAGAGATCGTAATTTGAGAGCCTAAAGTAACACGTCGATAGCATAGCAGCCATTTTTGGGTGGCTTTTGCAGCTCAAGTGCATACCACCCTTAATGTATAACGCCAACAATAATGGCATTCTAAACGACAAGCGCTGAAATGATCAATAGATCTACACTGTATAACGAAACAGTAATTTCACGAATCTTCTTTACCAAGTAACACAGCCAATCCAAGCGTCTCCCAAAAGGTCGTTCACATCTGAACACAGTTTATTTGTACCGAGATTCTTTCCGTACACGAGGTTGCCAGACCATTGATTCGAATTTTAAAATTGAACTGAAAACAACAACTACCTCTTTTGTTCAAAAATTTATCATAGACAAATTCGAATATTAGCACCCTTATTGACTCTCACTTTAATTTTGACTACTCGAGTATTCATTGCGTGTAGACGGATTTTTTAAGATATTGGCGCGATCAGCGTTCTTTGAAGTAACGCAATTAGGGCGCTGGTTGACATTAGAAAGAGATTATAACAAAAGCGCAAATATCCAGAACCTTCTCGAAACTTGTAGTTTTTTTTTTCACTGGGGATCTGACAACCTGTTCCTATAAAGCCAGGTGTTACCTTCAGGTCTTAAGGTTTGAAATACTGGGGGAACTCGTTGGAGACTGCCCGCACTAACGTCTGGTCGTCGCGGCTGCACTCGCCCTCCTCGCAGAAGATGCGCGCGAAGCATCGCAGTAGGTCGTCGCGCCGGTGCACGTGCGCGCCGTAGTCCGTGTTGCGGATGATGCCTTGCAGGATCCGCAGGTATTGGAGACGTCGCTGTGGAAAGGATGACGGCTATAATGTATCCTTACTGTTCTTTAAGATATAACATTATTATAATGTGTTTTTTTCTACACTCACAACGTAATGTACCAAACATGAATTCAAAAAAAAATACCATTACAGTGCAAAATTTTCCTTCGATTTTCAAACATATTGTTGGTGGGTTTGCTTAATACTCGGCTAGATAAATACCTGAATTTACATGATAATCAATTTGGTTTCAAAGCCGGTCTCTCTACAGAAACAGTTATATTGTGTTTAAAGCAAACTGTCAAGTACTACACTAGTAGAAGTACACCTGTGTTTGCTTGCTTCCTCGACTTGTCGAAGGCATTTGACTTAGTTTGCTATGATCTGCTCTGGCAAAAACTGCAACAAGCGTTAGTGCCAGACGAACTGATTCGTATATTTCAATACTGGTACAACAATCAGGTCAATGTTGTTCGATGGTCGGGCTTACTCGAGAGTGCGTTATTCCAGCCAGATAATGTCGAAAATCGTCATCTAAGTGCAATAGATAATTAGATAAACAGCTTCTGTAATTGGCAAGCAGATTTTTAAATTTGGTAAGCTGATAGTTTTTAAATTATTTGATAAAAACAGTTCCGGCTGGAGTAACGTTACCGCAGCCAGATCTTATGTTTTCTAACGGGTATGTTGAAATAAATGTTATCTAAATAATTAGATATCAATTTGAAATAAATGGTACCACTTATCTTATATTTGTATTTGATATGGTTGCGAAGATATTTAAAATCCTGCTGCAGTAACGTTTGCACGATTGCTGCATCTCGAAATTGACTTAACGGATGATTATAATTTTTGTACATGACATCTGGCTAATTAGGTATAATTCGTTACGAAAAAAAAATCCACAATAATGCACCGTTTTGAAGTTATTTTAGTAAATAGAAATATGCTTTAATAGGTCCTAGCACTGCCAATAAGTGGTCCAACGACTAACTTGAAACGTTATTATATAGGTAATTACTGCTTATAAATGGTACTGCAGTTTCATTAATATCCTATAAGTAATTAAAAAGTTATTATGATGAAAGTTCAATTTGTTCCGGCCACGGCGCGCAGCTAAAATATTTGAAGACAGATTAACCGAGTTACCTGTAGTTGTGGTAACTGAATCTTATATCAATAATTAGATATATAGTTCAATTATATACTTGTGAAATATCAGACTTGTACACTAATTAATTAACGAGATAATCGAAAAACAATACATAAGCGTGGTAACCCGACCAAATCTAGAATGTTATAAAAAAGCGGCCGCGCCATACATTATACCAACCTTCTAAAACTTACAGGATAATACGTGACAATAATACGTGTTTGGTACAGACGGGTACACACGTGCTAAAGTAAAACATAGTTATAATTAAATATTTTTGTTTCTACAGATAGAATATTGATTTCAAAAATAATTATGCGTAAGTAATAAAGGGAATACCTACTTATGTAGATGATGATGATTTTATACAGTTATGTAAACAACTATTTTAAAGGCGAGAGTGTTTCTTTTATCCAGAGCGGAGCGAAAGATTCTAGAGTAAAGTAGAATTAAGGTAGGTAAGTATATACATGAACTTCAAAAATAATATGCAACGTTAATAACTGTTATACACCTTCACTATTTTCACTGTATTGTGCTTCCCCCTCCTCGCGTCGTGTTCTGCATTACTGAGGTTCGTGATTCCCGTGACAGGATACCAACTTTTCTCTGACGATGATTCTCCATTTGTGTCTGTCCTTGGCGACGTGGAGTGCATCACACATGTGAAAAAACTCAATATTGAGCTCAATTGCCAATCATTGTTGTGGTTTTTTGTTGGGCAACTGTTGAAAAACAAGGAAACATAAGCTGAGCTGTCAACTGGTCGCATCAACGGTGACGGATTTGAAACGGAAGGAAAAATCATCATTCCCGGGGAGTATTCTTGTCCTAATTAAGTGTATCTGCAGACTACACGACATCACAGAATATTGCTCAGTTATCTGAGCTACGTCCATCACACACTGGCACGGTTTATGTCTCCTTTTGCTTGACTATTTGTGGAAGCAAAATCGACGACAATAACATTAGCCCAGACAATAAACACTACAACATAAATTGACTGCACAAAATAAATAATAATCTGTTGGATTTCTATTAAAATTCTACCTAGAAAGTGTAAAAATCTAGTACAGAAATAAAGTAAAATTGTAGCCTAAATTTTAACAAGATCAAAGCAGTGTTTTCAATAGTTCTTTCTTTTGTTTTTATCAATTTAACTTTCACATTTAAGTCCTATTAACCATATCTATCGGTAATCATTATATTTTCTTAATTCTATTAACTTGTAAACTTTTCTTTAGTCAGTTTTTCTTTTTCTCATATACCTCCTACCTACCTAAAAATATAAAATTATTTAAATATTAGAAAACTACTGCACTGTTATTTAGTTTAAATTCCACATATTTCAGGTAATTAAGGAAAATGATGACCCGCAGCACTGCAATCAAAGAGCTGGAAGTAAAATTGAGAGCTTCCTTGAAGGAGCTGCAAGACTCCAAAGCATTAAATATAAAACTGCTCCAAGAAATTGCAGACAGTGAGGTGGAAGTCGAAAATGTGGTCCATAAGAACACATTCCTCAAAAGTGAACTGGCTGAGCTACATAGTCAGCACCAGGACTTAGCCGAACAACACCAGGTACTTCAGCATCAAGCGGCAAATTATCAAAAGTGCAGTGACACATATGAACTAACTTTGAACCGTGTTTCAGAACTTGAACAAGAATTGTGTAATGCCCATAAGGCCCTATCTATCGCTGAGTCTGCTAAGGTCAGCGAGCAGTGTAAAAAAACTAATAGTTTATATAATGAGTTAGTTGGCAGTTTTCAGTCAGAACCAGTGTGTGTGTCTGATTTTATAATAGATTTGACTGGTGAAGACACTATACCATTATGTCCTATTGTCATGAGTCACAATAAATTAAAAAAAAATATTAAAATAAAAAAAATTATAAAACGGTCACGGAGAACGATGAAAAAACAAAATCTCTTAAAATTAAATATTTCTTTAAGAAAGGATCGTGTTAACATAACAAGCAGATTAAATACCTGTATGGGAGAACTAGATAAATGTAGGGAAAAGTATGATGTAGATACTCAGTGCCTCCAAAATGACTTACTATATAAGGAGTGTTTACTGAAGGATATTTTTGAGAAATATGAAAGTTCACAACAGCAATTGAGTGAGCGCTTGTTTGAGGCCGGGGAATTGTTGGACTTGGTGAAGTACAATGCAGAGAGGTATGAGTCTCTGATTAGTGCCTAATGCAGCTGTGCCAACCATACACCACCCACCCCGCTGCAAGGTGACTTGTGTCCACCAATGTTGGCACTTCCAGAAAAAATCTGTGTACCCAATTCACAGGAATATAAAACAATAATGTTTAGTGACGAAATAGGTTCTGGCTTTGGAAAAATATTAAATAATTACCTTAGCTACAGTTCTACAAATCATTGCTACCATAATATTAGTTTCAAGCAAATGATTAAAAAAATTATAAATTCGAATATGGATAATTATTCTACAATGGTTTTGTTGTTAGGTAATAGTACTGGTATTACCAAAAAGGACATAGTGGGCGGTATTGACACCTTGTTAGGATTAAATTTAAGAAATCTGATGGTATGTGCTTTTCCATACTCTGATAGTTTCTCAGAACAGGAGAACAATCGTATTTTTAAATTAAATAACATTTTGCAAATGTTGACTTGTCATAACGACAAATTATTGTTTTTTGACACTAATATATTTATTAGTGGACTTAGAGTAACTCAGAGAGCTTTCTCTCTGTCATACAAATGTAGACGTAAGGTAGCTATGTTGATAGCATATTCTTTAAATAAATTGATAGGAAATCTATCAAATTTTATATTAATTGATGAGCCTGTGTTGCCTAGTTTAACTAGCAACATAGATTTAAACTAGTCCATAAGACAACAGAAGTTACCCCTGTAAATAATCAGTTATTATTAGAACATAGTAAAAAGGTATCTTCTGGCAATCCATTTAGTGGTACAAAGCTGAGAGGAGAGCAACACTCTTTAAAATTATTAAATCAGAACATTCAGGGTTGCTCTTCCAAATTATTAGAAATTGAATTATTTTAAGAAAAAACCAAGTTTGATATTATTTGTCTAACTGAACATTGGTTAAAAGATCATGAAGTAAAGTCCGTTAATTATGAAAATTATTGTGTAGTTAGCCATTTCAGCAGACAACAAATGATACATGGCGGATCATTAATACTTATTAAAAACTCTATTAAATCTAAAGAAAGAAAAGACATTGTTAGATTGTCGGTTGAACACACCATTGAATTGTCTTGTGTTGAGCTTGATAAGCATATTGTAGTGTGCGTCTACAGACCTCCAAGTTACCAGAATCTACGTGGGACACTCAGAAAGTTTTGCGAAACTAAAAAAAATTGTTCTATACGTACATATATTTTTATTAAATCTTTTCAAAGTACTTTCCACCAGCCTCTATACAAAGATTCATGCGCCTAAACCAGTTTTCAAAACACTTTTTCCAGTCCGCCGCAGACACCTCGTTTACAGCCTGCTCGAACGCAGCCAGCGCATCTTCCGGCGACGAAAATTGTATCCCTTTGAGCTGATTTTTTATTTTTGGGAATAAAAAGAAGTCACACGGTGCTAGATCAGGGCTGTAAGGAGGGTGACCCAGGAGTTTGACTGGCGTGCTGTCCAGGAAGTCCCTCGTTTTGAGTGCGGTGTGCGCAGGTGCATTGTCGTGGTGGAGCAGTAGCCCGCGGAGCCCTGTGTTTGGTCGCTTGTTGCTTATAACAGAGAAAACTTCTGGCAAACATTTGGTAGTATACCATTCGGCATTAATGCTTCTTTGATCCCGTAAGGGAATTGATACCAAGTGGCCAGTCAAATTAAAAAAGCTAGCGATCAAAATCTTACCCCCGCTTCTAGATCGCTTCACTTTGGTAGGCGTTGGCTCATTTTGAAACACCCAAACAGTCGACTGGCGCTTGGTTTCTGGGTCGTATTGATAAATCCAGGACTCATCACCTGTAACGATGTCGTAAACACGCCGAGACGAGCCTGCTTCAAATTTGTTAAGCATATCACGGCACCATTCCACCCGGGCCTGCTTCTGAGCATCGGTGAGGTTGTGCGGCACCCAGCGTGATACTATCCTCCTCACGCGAAGATGGCTGTGTAGAATCTCGTGAACGCTTCTCGATCCAATCTTCAATATGTGTTGAATCTCCTGATATGTAATTCGCCTATTGTCTTGGATTAAATTTTTCACTGCTAGCACGTTTTCTTCGGTAACAGCCGTCAAAGGGCGACCGCTTCTTTCGTCATCCCCCAAAGTTGGTCGACCGCGCTTGAATTCGTTATACCAACGATACACGGTTGCCTTGGAAGGGCCTTCATCCATGAATGCCATTTGAAGTCTATCGTACGATTCATCCGGTTTCAGGCGACACTTGAAATCGTATAAAATCATAGCTCTAAAATGTTCCCGGCGCAGATCCATATTTCAGTGAGACACAATACTTTGAATTAACTCGCAAAAAATGTGGAGGGAAATTTTGAAATTGGAACTTACTTATTTTTACTTATAAATAATCATATTTTCGAAAAACATTATAACTGGCCAGTCTCCCATATATAAAAACTTTTTTTCGCAATACTTTCTGAGGGGCCTGGTATCTGTGTTTGACTCTGTAATGGAAGATGTGTTAAAAAAAGTTAGTACTAGTAGCAAATCAATTGTCATAATATGTGGCGATTTTAACATTAATTTATTAGAGAATAACACTAACAGTATCAGGTTGTTGGGTCTTTTTAAATCATTTAATCTGGAAAATGTCTTTATGGAACCAACCAGAGTGACAGGTTCTTCTGCGACTTGTATAGATAATGTTTTTTGTAATTGTGATTACTTTGATAAAGAAATTGTAAATAAGTTAGCATCTGATCACAGTGGACAAACAATAACATTTAGTACCTACATACCTTTACAAAAAATACAAATAAAATTTAGACAAATTACTTGTAAAAATTTAGAAAAATTTAATAATACCGTGAATAGTAAGTTATGTGTTCAAAATTTTAATAATATAGTGGACCCAAATGAGTTCTATGCCGAATTTTCTAAAGTACTAAACACGCAATTTAATAAGATTTTTCCACTGAAAGCGAAAAGTATCTACACCAAGTTCGTATTTAGCGATTGGGCGACTCCAGGCATTCGTAAAAGCAGGGAAAAGCTATATGAACTTTATGGCCTAAAGCAACATATGTATAATGCAAGCTTTGATAAATATGTTGCGAATTATTCAAAAACTTTTAAAAATGCATGCAAAATAGCTAAAGCGCTGTATATAAGCAATAAAATAAAATCAGCAGACGATAAAATAAAAACTACCTGGAAAATAATAAATAATGAAACAGGTAGAAAAAAACAGCGTAATACTGAAATTAATTTAGCGACTGCACATGGTCCCATACATTCAGATGTAGAGGTTGCTCAGGAATTTGAAAACTTTTTTGTTAATATTCCTTTTAAAACTACAGCAGCTTTAAACTCCTCACCCGTGCTCTCTGCTGACTTACTTAGAAAGAATGTAAATGCGTGCCCTTCGGAGTTTAAGTTTCAACATACAAACCCCCAGGCTATTTTAAAAGCTTTTAAAGATCTAAAAATTAAATCAACAGAAGATCTTTGGGGATTATCTGTAAAAGTATGTAAATCAATCATTGAAACTATTGCACCCTATTTAGCTTTAATTTTTAACACGAGTGTCGATCAAGGAATTTTTCCGGACCTCATGAAACACAGTAAAGTAGTTCCATTGTTTAAATCCGGGGATAGCAAGGAAGCCAATAATTATAGGCCAGTTTCAATTCTGCCGGTTCTCAGTAAAGTCTTCGAAAAGTTAATGCTCAACCAATTGTTGCGTCATTTTAACAAACATTCCATCTTTCATGATCAACAATACGGTTTCACCAAAGGGCGTTGCACAACTGACGCTGGCGTCACCCTAATAAAGAACATCTTTTACGCCTGGGAAGAAGCACAAGACGCCATTGGAATCTTTTGCGACCTCTCGAAAGCGTTCGATTGCGTTAACCATGAGACACTATTGTTAAAACTCGAGCACTATGGGATTAGGCATACGGCCCTTGAATTACTTAGATCATATTTGAAAGCCAGACAACTTAAAGTTCAGGTAAACGGCGTAAACTCACTAGGGTCTGAAATGACAATGGGCGTTCCTCAAGGCTCTATATTGGGTCCATTCCTCTTTTTAGTTTACATTAACGATTTGCCCCAATTATTACAAAATCAACCGAAGATCGTGTTATTTGCTGATGACACATCTTTGATATTTAAAATAGATCGACGATCACAAAATCTTGATGATGTGAATAAGTCTATTCATCAGGTCCAAACTTGGTTCACGGCAAACAATTTGGTACTAAATGAAAAAAAAAACCAAATGTATTAGATTCACATTGCCGAATGTTAGAAGTAGCGAATGTGACATCATATTGAATGGAGAAAAGCTGGACTATGTAAATCAAACAGTTTTCCTAGGAATCACTCTAGATGACAAATTACAATGGGGGCCTCACATAACATCTCTGGCAGGACGGCTGAGCTCAGCCGCTTATGCTGTTAGAAAGATAAGACAGTTAACGGATGTAGAAACCGCGCGTTTGGTCTATTTTAGTTACTTTCACAGCATTATGTCATACGGTATTTTACTGTGGGGTCGGGCGGCTGACATTGAATCAATATTTATATTGCAAAAGAGAGCTGTCAGAGCCATATATAAGTTAAGTCACCGAGAATCTCTTAGGGAGCTATTTAAAAAGATTAATATTATGACAGTTTCTTGCCAATTCATTTATGAAAATATTATGTATGTAAGGAAAAATTTAAATCTCTTTAGTAAAGTTAGTGATAGACACAATTTTAATACCAGAAATAAAGATAAGTTAGATCAACCATCATATAGATTAGCTAAAGTACACACATCTTTCATGGGGTACTGTGTTAAATTCTATAGCAAAATACCTTGTGAGATATTAAAGTTAAATGAAAGAAAATTTAAAACAATAGTTAAAAGCACACTTTGTAAACAAGCATATTACAAATTAGATGATTATATTCAAGATAAGAATGCTTGGAAACATGCTGGTCCTGCTCCATAGGCCTATCTTTGGTGTGGACAAAATCAAAATGGTTAATTTGTATTATATTCATAATTATAGTAACGCTTTATTTTTATTTTTTCTTCTTTTTTTGTTTAAAAAAATTGACTCGCACACTGTTCTGTTGTTGTTTAATTAGGTAATGTACCTATGTTTGCACTATTTGTAAGTACGTGAGGACCATGTTCCTATTTATCAAGTAAAGGAATTTACCTGTTAATGCTTGTAATTCTCTCATACCTATATGTAGTATAGTAGTGCTGGGTACATCGTCCTCACGTATACGAATTTATTAATGTATGTACCTATATAAATATTGTGTAAAACTTTTCTTTAAAAGAGTAAGTATGGAGTTTCTTGTGCGTTCTTCTCCATAACAACCTACATTTCCGAATGCACGGTAGAATCAATTTTTATTAAATGTAAATTTTAACGTTCAAAAGTGCCACATAATGGCCTACTTGAAATAAACACATTTGACTTTGACTTTGACATCATGCAGCTTGGTGTTCAGCGTTGAACGTATATGGTCAGACCATCTGAGGATCTGAGGTTATGACCATCGTTTCGTCCAATGTTGTTTTGTGTCGTGTTGTGCTTAGCGTTCCGAATAAGTTAAAGTAAAATAGTTACAGCCATATTTAAAATGAAGTTTTATTGTAGAGTCACAGCTAAACAATAATACAATTTAAAAACATCACAGTGCAGTAAGTACTTACATTTAATACATACATTAGGTAGGTAGGTTCCACTGTTTTTTCTATTGTGATTTTAAAAATCACAAATGTATTACATAAAGATAGCCATATTCTTAAATTAAGTTTTATTTTATATAAAAAAAAAACTACAATAGTAAAAATAAACGACATAAAAATGCAGTCAACTTCTTTCTTCTATATCTTTTGTTATCTAGCCTTTTACAGTGCCCCACTGTTGGGCAAAGTCCTCCTCTTTGATTTAAAGCTACGGCTCCCATATTACATATAGGTACTTAATCCAACTATACCATGTATATTAGTACATTCCTTTACCTAAATACATAATATAAAATTAACTAAAAACGAATTAGGCTCAATTTATACCTTATAAATAATAAGTAGGTACCTACCTACCTCATCGACAGAACGGTTAAACGTAGGTAGGTGGATATATGAAGATTGGCATAGTGGACACTTACTTTAAGCAATTTAAAATTTATTTAAACATTTAGTATGGTAGGTTTAATTTTTCAATCAAACTAATTGCATTCGTGACTGTACCAACTTTACGGGACAATTATGCTAATAAATAATTTTAGAAGGTTGGTAAAATGTATTGCGTGGCCGCTTTTTTATAACATTCTAGATTTGGTCGGGTTACCATTCATAAATATGTTTTTTCGATTATCTCGTTAATTAATTAGTGTACAAGTCTGAAATTTCACAGGTATATAATTGAACTATATATCTAATTATTGATATAAGATTCAGTTACCACAACTACAGATAACTCGGTTAATCGGTCTTCAAATAACTCAGCTGCGCGCCGTGGCCGGAACAAATTGAACTTTCATCATAACTTTTTAATTACTTAAAGGATATTAATGAAACTGCAGTACCATTTATAAGCAGTAATTACCTATTTAATAACGTTGGACCACTTATTGGCAGTGCTAGGACCTATTAAAGCATATTTCTATTTACTAAAATAACTTCAAAACGGTGCATTATTGTGGCTTTTTTTATTGCGTAACAAATTATACCTAATTAGCCAGATGTCATGTACAAAGATTATAATCATCCGTTAAGTCAATTTCGAGATGCAGCAATCGTGCAAACGTTACTGCAGCAGGATTTTAAATATCTTCGCAACCATAGCAAATACAAATATAAAATAAGTGGTACCATTTATTTCAAATTGATATCTAATTATTTAGATAACATTTATTTCAACATACCCGTTAGAAAACAAAAGATCTGGCTGCGGTAACGTTACTCCAGCCGGAACTGTTTTTATCAAATAATTTAAAAACTATCAGCTTACCAAATTTAAAAATCTGCTTACCAATTACAGAAGCTGTATATCTAATTATCTATTGCACTTAGATGACGATTTTCGACATTATCTGGCTGGAGTAATGCACTCCTTACTCGACCCCATACAGGTTGGAATGTGGCGTAAGGCAGGGGGGGCTAACATCACCGAAGCTCTTTAACCTGTATGTTAATGCGCTGATAGAGAGGCTCAGCAGCACGCAAGTCGGTTGCCATATTGGAGGTGTGTGCCTAAACAATATCAGTTATGCTGACGACATGGTGTTGCTGAGCGCCTCTGTCTGTGGTGTGTCAAGGCTGATTGGAATATGTGAAAATTATGCTGAAGAACATGGTTTGTTGTATAACACGAAAAAGAGTGAGTGCATGGTCTTTCGGGCCAGGGGGAGGAGTCCTGATTACTTACCGGCAATTAAGCTCAACGGATGCCCACTCAAAAGAGTTGATACGTTTAAGTATCTTGGAAATTTAATAACCTCTGGCCTGGAAGACGATGCGGACATTGAAAGGGAGCGTAGGGCGCTGTCTGTTCGTGCGAATATGATAGCTCGCAGATTTGCTCGGTGTTCCAGGGGCGTCAAAATAGCCCTATTTAGGGCATTTTGTACGTCCTTTTATACTGTCAGTCTGTGGGTCGATTACACGCGGAAACAGTACAGCGCTCTACGCGTTCAATACAACAACGCGTTCAGGGTGCTCTTGGGGCTGCCTCGCTTCTGTAGCGCGTCGGGGATGTTTGCGGAGGCGCGTGTGGATTGTTTCCACACAATCATGCGCAAGCGGTGCACATCCCTGGTGCGTAGGGTGCGGGCCAGCCGCAACAGTATCCTGAGCGCTTTTGCGGAACGTTTTGACTGTCAGTAGGTGAACCATTGCTGCATGGTTCACCAACTGACTAATGTAAGGATATTGTTTTAATTGTGTATGTATAATTTTAAATTGTAATGAAATTCTTAATTTAATTTGTTTGATAATTTTTTAATTTAGTTTAATTGTATGATCCAAAGTTGATTGAAATAAATAAAATAATAATAATATAATATTTTTTTAATTTTTATAGCACAATTTTACTTTTGAATTTAATGGCGCGTCCCATACGCGTCTTATTGACCTTATGTAGAAAAATAGTGTCATTGTCTATGGATGCGCGCGCTGCGCAGTTATGCGCAATTAGTTTCTGAATTGCCCGCCATAGCACTATATTTTTTCTATATACGTGAAGATTAAATAGTGTATGCAATGGCATATAATTAGGTATTAAAACACTCGTGTGATACTATTATCACACGGGGCGAACTACACTCGTGTTTTAATAAACCCTATTATAAGACCGTTGCATAAACTACTATTATTTATTGTAAAGCCAAACCTTTATCGAATATTAGCATATACTCGTATTACTAATCAGTGTTAAATTACGGTTGGTGTGTGTATTGGATCATAGGCTCTCATTGACGGTAAGCCTGTCGTTAAGATAAGTGTTTGTATCTTCTAAAAATATTTAAAAGGAATAAATCTCTTGTGCTGCTGAACGGTTAGCCTATTATTTATAATAACCCAACATTCACAAAAACTAAAATGTCAAAAGAGTTCACATTATCATCATTTCAGCCGAAAGACGTCCAATGCTAAACGTAGCCTCTCCCTAGCGTCTCACATCCAGCGGATTTTCGAAGCCAGTAAGTTATTTATAACGGCTTTCCTGATAAAAGAAGTGAGATCTAACTACTAGTAATGCCACATTTAGTGAGTTTGCAGATCACAGACAACAAACACATTGGCTGTCTAATACCGGTCAGGAGCACTCCAAGAAATTTCTGGGCTCTACTTTCAAAGCACGGGAATGCATTTGGAATATGAGCAGGGGGCAAATCTGCTACCTGCTTGGGGCCTTTACTGGGCATTGGAACCACAGAACAGATAAAAGAGGTTAGAAGGGCGTGTGGGCGGGGCGGGCGCGCCGCTCATATAAGTGAACGCTCATATGTCGACCGAAATTAGCGTCACCAGCCAATAGTCGCGCTCATATTCTGACAACGTACGAAGCTCCACGAAAATAAAGAATTATGCTGTCTTGCGCTATCATAACGTGTCGGAAAAGAAGCCAGGTGTGTGGTGTAGCCCGAGAAGGGATTTCTTTTTACCGATAAGTCCTAAAACCTTATAATACGAATGTTATTTGTAATTATTACAATAGTATTATGTAATTTGTAGACAAAAACGACACAATCGCAAACAGGTGCAAAATTATACATTGCTTGCAATGCATGGGTACCATCTTGTACTACGCGAGCGATTGCGTAATGCATTGCGTTCATTGCGAGAGTCGCGTGTGCCGAGTCAATGCTTGAATGCCGCGAAATGCCGCGTATCGATAGTGTTGTACAAAGTTGTAAACACTGTCGATATTACGAATATATTCAAATTATTACTATCAGTTATATTGTAATTAAAATACCTTTGTTTATTACCACCAATTATTGTTAATTGTGGTTATCAATATAGAGTATATCTGAGTGGGGTTTTAGTCTAATTTCCCCCTTAATTTGACATTATTATTAAGTATTATGTATTTAGAAGGTCCACACTATTCATGCCCCGTCGCCCTCCCGATATTATAGCGAAAAATTGCAAAACTTAAATACAAAAAAATAAGTATTACAGTAATTGTATCGATATCGATAATCGACCTTTTGGTAACCGTAACATGTATGAGAAATAAATTGCTTTTGCGCGAATGTGAGTGCATGTCAAGCACAGTGTTTGCGTTAGTGTGACAATCAATAGCAAGCTCGCGATCTAAGTGCGTGTAGTTTATTTGTGTGCGAAATGCGCGTACGTATGGGACTCTTGCTTGTAGTGGAGTTAAAGAGTGGGAGACAAGCGGCGACACGCGTTCTAATACAAATCAGGAACTTTTTCCTTTCTAATCTCTTTTATCTGTTCTGTGATTGGAACCAACGACATGCTCATGAAGATGGGTTTAACCGCGACACCCATGTGCAGGTTGTTTGGGGAACATACGGAACGCATGGAGCACCTTCTGTGCACAAGCGATGCACTGGCTGGTAAGCGAATGAGTCTCCTAGGGGTTGGATATCCTAAACCAGAAGACTATAGGCTCATATCTCTTAGTCTCGTTGTAAAGCTTATGAAGAGAGTTTTCAACGAGATTAGGGAAGAGAAGGTTATCTAAGGGACCACAATAGTTCCTAATGGGTCGAAGTGTCCGAGTTATTTCTCGGCCCCTCCATAAGATAACTACTAGTAATAATACCAGCCCGTTACAGTCTCACTGCAGGTCAAGGGCCTCTTCTCATGCAGAGAAGTCATGAGCATTAATCAGCACGCTTGCTCAATGCGGGTTGGCGATTTCAGACTTAAATTAACTACAAGTCCAGGTTTCCTCACGATGTATGCCTTCACCGCTGTCAGCGCTGTCCAAGATAAACTTAGAAAGTACCTAGATTCAATGAATTGAAGAAGTCACATTGGTACTTGCCCGAATTTTAACCCAAGACCTCAAGCATGAGATAATATATATATCAATAACTACTAGTCAGTTCCCTAAATTAGTAAGTGACTTTTTTATCGTGAGTCACCACACCCGTGCCGCACAAACAACTTATAAGGCACCATCTTTGTTAAAAAGCCATTCAAATATCAACTTAAACTACATAATACTAAAGTAAATAGTTGAATGGCAACCGTAAATGTGTAAAGTATAAATTAGTTACCGCATCTCCAGGTGAGAGGTCAGCTAGCTGCCGCACGATGATATCAATGGCGACCTTGACATCGTTGGTGTAGAAGTGTTCTGCAGTTTTCTTGCGACTGAACACGTCGATCACTAGCTTCAGCACGGCGTGCGCCGGCGCAGGCTCGTGGTCGAAGATGTGGACTGGGTCCTCTGAAATATACAAGCTTGCAGTTTTTACCGTCTTCAGGCAATTTTGGAACGATGTATGCCTATTCAGGATGTAACGTAAAGGTGCGATCATATTTTAAAAACTGCTGCCGAAAAAGTTTTAGTTTTTATACAAAGTTAGTCAGCTGACCAAAATTTGTATTGGTGATCTATATTTTTGTGTATATTCCCTATGCCTTCCTTGGAGAAAGTTGTTCAAATACATTGGCAGAAGCTGCTTTTAAAATATGATCGCACCTTTCCGTTACAACCTACATAGAATACAATTTCTATCTTATACTATGTTAGTAACACTGGCACTATACAAAACTAATCAAACAATACACTAAATAAAACATAACAGTCGGTCACCGTAGCAAAAACCCATGAGAGATGGCACAACGGGGACCCACGTACACACTCTAGGCGACTTGCAATCGTGCTTAATATACTGTCTCACATGTTGCTGACAGCTGTGGCAACATAAATGTAAAAAATATGTTTATATTCATGGCAGGCAACACTGATTGGTCCCGCTCATTGTGATTAATTCTTGTTCATTCATATCATTCGAAATTGTATAATTTCTCTGTTTGTCTCATTCTGGATCCGGCTCGAAGGACCACGTTTAGCAGTGTACCATATTAACCAATTGGATGGAGGCTGGAGGCAATTGGCTCGCATGTGATTGGTAAATTGATGGCGTCACACACTTTACCTGCGCGCAAGCTGCTGTTCTTTATTTCTCCATAGTAAGAATAATGAACCGAAAAAACGTCAAAGGAATGATACAATTCGAATGAAATGAACACAATGAGCGGAACCAATCAGTGTTGCCTGCCATGAATATAAACATATTTTTTTGTAATTGAAAAGAAGTGTGAACTGTATGTAAAGTCACTCAAAGTGTCCGATATTTGCGTACGAGAACTGTTGATAAATCGTTTGTAGTAAGAGTTACACAAGCTTTTCCCCACGGCTTCACTCTCTTCGTCTCTCACAGGAACCGTGGATTCTTCCGGGATAAAAATTAGCCCATGTAACTAATCTCTGATTTTTAATTTCGTAGACTGAACTGTCATTTGGGAGGTTGCCACTTTATCGCGACATAAAAATAGTGCCGTATCCTGAGTGATAGAAAATCGAAGTAGATTGAAAATGGAACTATTCACGGCAAAAAATTACATTTGTTAAGAAACTAGCGGCTCTTATTTAATTTCTACTCATTTATGTCAGACTTTATTTTATCGATCGCATTGTTTTTATTGTTGATTTCTTATTTATTGCAATACAATTTTATGTACTATGTGTATTAATACTGTTATATATAAATATATATCGTTTATATTCATACACATATAAAAAATATTGAGGAGTCATGTCACATCGTTTTGATGAATCACATATGATTGAATCTTGCCTAATTTAAAAAAATAAGCTCATTGTCAGCTGTCAGTTTTGTCTACGAAATTAAAAATCACGTTTTAATAGAGAGTGTATCAGTGAAAGAATGTTTATTATTAAATCTGTACCTTCACGATTAAGAAGCAAAAGAGCCTTTTCACAAAACGTCTTGGCGTTGTCTCTGGTCTCCAAAGCATTCAGCAGTAGGTTATCAAAGGAGTCTTCGAACTGCAGATTGTATGCGAGTATCAGAGTCAAAAATAGGTCAGGAATCTGTTCATCCACATCTGTTTCCGGAGGATTTTCTATCAGGTCAAGCAGGAATACTGCAAAGTCGGCGCCAAGTTGTTCTGCAAAAGGAAATATGAGGTTTTATTAACACAATTACAGCCTTCTAAACACTATTACAGATAGGGTAGAGTGTCCTATTGTGCGGCACTGGAATAAGGTGCATAGTTCTGGTGCTGTCTTGTTTAATGTTCGTTAATAAGTAGTTTTAAGGTACTAACATAGTTTTTAAGCCGTACTAATCATTTTATATGGAATTATGTTCTGAAATAAATTATTATTATTAAGTCATTTCGACAAGTTACTAAGGTCTAAGACCTTTTTAATAGTCGTTTCTTATTTAGTTACGTTACTTACACTTGAATAAATATCAACTTTAAGATAATTTGAAAATGTAAGTTAGTTTTAGAATGACTGGACAAGATTTAAAAATGTAATTGAGTTTTCATGTGTGTTAGCTAAATCGCGAACACAGTTATAACAATACACAGACTTGACTGCTCTAGACAAGTCTCATTCGATATCAGGAATGGCGATATTCGAAATGCCAAAATGTCAATCACGGTTTATGAGATACAGCCTGGTGACAGACAGACAGACGGACCGCAGCGTCTCAGTAATAGGGGGAATGGTCTCGTGCCATTTCCATACATTTTTCAATCGCTGTCGCCACCTTTTCGATAATAGAATGTCACTGGTCTACAGTTGCGTAACGATTGATCGTTTTGAGCAGACTTGGTTATTTGAATCAAGAGTTTTTTAATTGCCCCTCTGTTGAGCAAAGGTCTCCCCCATATATAGCTTTACAACGTTCTTTGTATTTTGCCTTCTCCTGTCAATCCATCCAGAACGGGTCCATGTTGTCAGGCCAGCTTGGCCACGCCCGTCCTTACCCCTCAGGTACACATTGTGCGATAATCCTGGCCCATCGTAAGTGTGACTCACCCAGTTGAACACGCAGTCTCGCCAACATTGGCGATGCCTCTCAAGGTCTGGTTCCTCTTAAACTTGACCACTTACCAAAATGCGTGATGGGCAGTTTGTCGCCCATGGAGAGGACCATAGACAGCAATAGTGCGGAGTGCGACAGGCGACTGACGGCGCGCGGGTTGTCGCGCATGTCTCGAGCTATTTCCGCGGGGAGGGCAGACAGGGCGAGGGTGGCTAGTGCCGTGCGCTCCAAGCCGCACATAACGCCGAACGCCTGAAAATCAGTTAGTTACATTTGTTAGAGGTTGCAAACCTATAAGTTTATTATAAACTATATCTTGTCTACTGCTTAACGTGTCCTAGCAACCGTGGTAATAAAAGTCGGAAAATTAATATATTTTTCTGTTGCACTTTAAATAAATATTTTCTTTCTGCAACCGTGTCCCATTCTCTAATATGGTAGCAGAGCGTGAGGAAACAGAACGCGTATGATATAAATAATTATATTATCAAGTAAAAATTACGAAATCGCGAAAATGAGTAACCAGTCCGTCGCAATTGAAAAACTCTCCGGGGTAAATAATTACACCACCTGGAAATTTCAAATGAAGATGTTGCTTATTCATGAAGACTTGTTTGAATGTGTCAACGAGGTCGATAAGAAAAATAAACCGGAATGCGAAGACAAGAAGAAACAGGAAAAAGCGCTAGCACGAATCTGCCTCAGTGTTCAGCCATCTGTTTACTCCATTGTCAGGAATTGCAATACTGCGTTTGATGCCTGGAAGAATATACAGAAATCGTTCGAGGATAAAGGTCTGTGTAGACGATTAGGTCTCCTCAGAATGCTATTAAGCTTAAAATTGGAGCAGTTTGAGAGTATGGAGGCGTATGTTACAAAAATTCTAGATACTGCCCAACAACTGCAAGACATAAATGCTTCTCTGGAAGACGAGTTCGTTGCTATAATAATGCTCAGTGGGCTTCCCAAGCAGTTTGACCCACTCATTATGACGTTAGAGCATAGTAGCCTTTCTCTCTCAAGTGAACTGGTGAAAAGTAAACTACTCCAGGAGGCACAGAGACGAGGTCATGCAGAAGGTACGGAACAGAATGCCCTAACGACTTCGACTTCCATCTCGAAGCGTCCAATTGCTTTCGATGCAAAAAATTAGGTCATTACGCTAGAGATTGCAGACAGAAAGCACCGCATAAGGATAAGTCATCTAGTTCCAGTTGTCAAGAGGAGGAGAAGGTTCAGAAAACTCCTGGTAGGACGACTATGTTGTCGGCTCTGACGGTGAAGCTGGATCGAGATGTGTGGTACGTTGACAGTGGTGCAACTTGCCACATGTCCAATAGAAGAGACATTTTTCATGGTTTTGTGTGTGATACGCCAAAGGAAATAAGCGTTGCAAACGGTGAAAAACTTTTTACATCGGGTAGTGGTAATGTGAAACTCTTTTTACAAAGACAATGGGTAACTGTCAGTAATGTAGTTTTTATACCGAACTTGTCATGTAATTTGTTATCTGTCAGTATTTTGACACAAAAATGTTTTGAAGTAAAATTTACATCGATTTTTTGTAAAATTTACAAAAACGGAAAGGTAGTAGCTGTAGCAAAACGGGATGCATGCGGTCTTTATAAATTAGAAACCGGGGATGCGTATATAAATTCCGTTTCGCGAGTACACAGTATGCCAGTAAGCGTCTCCTTGAGTACCCAGGTAGATCTTCCATCTCAGGGTTTATGGCATCGTCGGCTTGGACATCTGAATAGTCGCAGCATGAACCTACTCAAGAGTGGTATGGCGGCTGGTATCGACTATGATGTATCCACATACGAGCAATGTATCGCCTGTATTGAAGGTAAGGTTACTAATTTACCTTTCCCTAAGAAATCCTTTTCACGTGCAAGTGAGGTGTTAGGACTGGTTCACACGGACGTGTGCGGCCCTATGCCAGTGAAATCTATAGGCGGTGCGAGATATTTGCTAACATTTATTGATGATTTTTCTAGAAAGACGTTTTGTTATTTAATAGAATCGAAAGACAAAGTTTTTGATTGTTTTTTGGTTTTTAAAGCTCTTGTAGAGAACGAGACTAATAAAAAAATTAAAATCCTGAGAAGCGATAATGGTGGCGAGTACATCAATACGAGATTTAAGCAGTATTTGAGTAAGTGTGGAATCCGGCATCATACTACTGTTCCTCACTGTCCACAGCAAAATGCAGTTGCCGAACGTGCGAACCGAACGATTATTGAGGCGGTGCGCTGTATGCTTCTGGAAGCAGGTTTGGATCAACAATTCTGGGCTGAGGCTGCGAACACTGCGGTGTACATAAAAAATCGTTCACCTACAAAGGCAGTTAGAGGTGCAACTCCAGAAGAGATTTACACTGGACATAAGGTAAACTTAGATAACTTACGTGTATTTGGTTGTTTAGCATATGCTGTGCAAAATAATCGAAAAAAAACTGGATCGCAAATCTAAACCTTACATATTTGCGGGATATTGTGAGAACACAAAGGGATACCGGCTTTTGGATCTTGAGAGCTATAAGCTAACAATAACGAAAAATGTTAAGTTCATTGAGAATCAATTCCTCAAGCATCTGAATTTCACTAAAGTGGAATCAGATGTGAACATGGAACTTAAGACTTCTTATGTATCCGAGAATAGAACAGTCAGAACAAACTTCTGTGACTACTGATGATGCTAACGATAGCGAGGCTTCGACCAGTAGCTTGGTCACAGATCATCACTCAGATGGTACTTATGTTCCAGATGTTTCATTTGAGACAGATGACTCGAGAGCAGAATACGTGGAAGCTGATGAGAACTCCTTCCTGTGTGGTTTTTTGACGGGGGAAGCGTGTGGCAGTGATGATCCAAGAACAGTTGAAGAAGCGTTGAATAGTTCTGAAGCCAGGCAGTGGCGAGCTGCTATGAAAGACGAATATCAGTCCTTTTTGGACAATAAGTGCTTTACCTTAACCGATTTGCCTAAAGGTGCAAAGCCAATAAAGACCAAATGGATATTTAAGAAGAAAAGAGGGCTTAACGGTGAACTATTGCAATACATAGCACGTCTAGTGGCAAAAGGATTTACACAAAAGTATGGAGTGGATTATTTTGAAACTTTTTCACCTGTAGTGAGATACGAAACCATAAGAATGTTATTAGCTTTGGCTGTGGAGTACGATATGGAGATTGACCACATGGACGTAAAAAGGGCTTTTCTAAACGGTGATTTAAAAGAAACCATTTTCATGGAAATACCAGAAGGTTTTGAAAAAGGTAGAGGCAATAACAAGGTGTATCGACTACACAAAGCTGTGTATGGTCTAAAACAAGCGCCTAAATCATGGAATGAAAAGATCAATCATGTTCTTGTCAACAAACTCAAGTTCAAGAGATTGGTCTCAGAACCATGTGTATACATAAAGCAAAATGGCGACAAGCTTGTAATTATTGCGTTGTATGTTGATGATTTAGTCATTTTCAGCAATTGTAATGCGGAAAAAACTAAAACTAAATCATTGCTGATGAAAGAATTTGTGATGAAAGATCTTGGTCCTGTAGAAAGAGTTCTAGAATTAAGAATCAGGAAAGATCATGGCAAGATCACTCTAGATCAAAGTGCCTATATTAAAAAGATATTAGAGAAATACAACATGCAAGACTGCAAATCTGTTGAAACTCCAATGCAGTGCCAAAAACTGAACAAAGCTGATAAAAAGGATGACAGTTTGGAGTATCGAGAATTGATCGGTTGTCTTATGTATGTAGCGGTCTGTTCGCGTACTGATATATGTCATGCTGTAAGCGTATTAAGCCAATTCAATAACTGTTTTTCCGATGTCCACTGGAAAGCAGCTAAACGCGTGTTGCGTTATCTTAAAGGTACTGTAGATTACTGTATTACCTATAAGAAAACTGGCTTATCTGTGACGGGTTTTGCTGATGCAGACTGGGCTTCTAATGAAATTGATAGACGTTCTTATACGGGATATGTTTTCAAAATTGGGAATTCTATTACATGTTGGGAAAGTAGGAAACAGCGTACCGTTGCGTTATCGAGTACTGAGGCGAGGTATATGTCACTCTCCGATGCTTGTAAAGAAGCACTGTTTATAAAAACTTTCTTGCACGAATGTATAGGTAGTAACATTGAAATAACTATTTTCAATGATAATCAGTCGGCCTTGAAATTGACTGAAAGTAGTATGTTTCATGGTAGGTCAAAACATATAGACATACGTCATCATTTCGTCCGGGAGGCGGTTAGCAATGGTGCAGTAAAAATAAATTACTTGCCAACGTCCAAAATGACGGCGGATGTCTTGACTAAACCTTTGTCGGTAGAGAAACATAAGTATTTTGTAAACGAGTTAGGTTTGGCTACTGATGTATGTTAACAAGATAAGTTTAAGGGGCGGTGTTAGAGGTTGCAAACCTATAAGTTTATTATAAACTATATCTTGTCTACTGCTTAATGTCCTAGCAACCGTGGTAATAAAAGTCGGAAAATTAATATATTTTTCTGTTGCACTTTAAATAAGTATTTTCTTTCTGCAACCGTGTCCCATTCTCTAATAACATTATCTGTCTTTTTGAGGCTAAAAACAGCTGGCCTGTAAGGCTGCGCTCATTGGAGCAGTTATGTATAATAGTTAAGTTTCAATTTTCTACTTCTTCAGGCGTGTAGATTTAACTCATATTTTTCCGACCATTATGTAGCCCTCTGGATATCTCTGTTATTAGTTTCGTTTAGATCCGAAAATAAGGACGATTAATCATGTATGTTTTATGCCTACGAAGAGGCTCCACTGATGCGACTTTGAGTCATACGAATTGAAAGTAAATCGCACAAACGATTCCAGACCTGAAAGTACTGGGAGAATATGCGTACTGGGCATACGTAAGTCCTAGATAAACACCTAGAAATGACGACTAATCGGTATTTTGCATCGTATTGTGTAGAGAACCCACAAAGAGCGCGCGTTCGGCACCGGAAAAAAACAAAGAAACAATTTACACGACCAGTGTTAACGCGTATTAAAAATTCAAAACAAATCCAATGTGAGCTGTAATCCATCGTGTATTAGGGCTCGCCAAACTACTGGAAATGGAGCGTCAAACATGTAACAAACGAGCCACGTAGCGGAAGGTCACACTCAGATCATATAAGCCTGCAGGAAGTGTCTATGATATTATGAGAGCATACAATTTTCAATGCTGACTATGTGACCTACATGAGATAGATAAAATACTTACTCTAATTTGAAAACTAGGTATAATAGATTAGCTACTAAGTGGACATATGACCTGATTAAGATCGCGGGAATCCACAGGATGCAAGACGCACGGAATTGGTCAATGTGGCAACGCTTGGGGACCTATGGTAAGCAGTGGACGTCTTTCAGCTAAAATATATAAAACCAACGGGTTTATTTGTAAGATCGTAATAAATCACCTGCAGTAGAAGCTGTC
The DNA here is from genome assembly GCA_949775005.1 of Orthosia gothica. Taxonomy (NCBI): domain Eukaryota; kingdom Metazoa; phylum Arthropoda; class Insecta; order Lepidoptera; family Noctuidae; genus Orthosia; species Orthosia gothica. Next base: position 10,373,858 of record OX459049.1, read on the forward strand.
GCAAGGGCCACCTGGTTTCCATCTGGTAGTATTGCACGAGAGTGGTCACATACGCGTACTTGTGGCTGCTCAGCACATGCTGCGAGATGTTCACGTCAGCATTTGACTGTCGAATGAAAATACAAACTTAGAAGAGGAAAACAGAGTTTGAACATTACACACATTAGTACCACTCGGTCATAATAACTGTGGACCCGGAGCTGTCACGTCATTCTGACGTTCGACTCTCGGTATTGGCACACGAGGCGAAAGCGGGGAGCCGCGCGGGGGGTATCCGGGAATGGGGTCGAGGTGCACAGTTGTTTTGACTGTTGTATTTTAAGGATCGTAGTAACTAACATTCTGTAGTTTCTAGTGTATAAACTCCAAACCAGAGGTGACTATTGAATATGTAAACGGAAAAACTATTTCACTGCCTAGCCAGATTAGGATAGATCTAGATGTATAAAAGTTCATATACATCTGTCTCTAACACACACTCAAAATAACCTTACGCTAGGAGCTTATGTTCACCCCCAGGTAATAGTTTGTACACTTTTCTTACACAGGATTATTTAAATATTTGACCATACTACATTTACCCAAACTCTAACAGATAAACTTACACCACTACACTGCAAGGTAGAAGTCCAATAACTATTAACAAAAAGTTACCAAAACAGAGATAAGTTCAAGAAGCTGTGTTTGTATATCAAGAGAATATCCTCGTGAAGCGCGACGTTAGCTGCGGTAGACAATGCGTTCAGTGCTATCACCATACTCAAAGCGTGCATGCAAGTTTTACTAAACACAGACTTACCATAACAGAGATCAGTTCCAGCAGCTGCGTCTGTATATCATGAGCATCATCATGTAACGCCCAGCCCCTCTGCTGCGCGTCATTAGCTGCCTTCGACAACGCGTTAAGTGCCGTCATCATACGCAACGCGTCCGGGGCTGCGTCTATCGCATTCTTAGGGCATGTTATGTTGCTGTTAGCCTCGCGGAGAAGTGCGTCGATGATCGATCGCGCTGCCCCACCCGGAAGGAACTCCTATATAATTAAAAACGCATTATGGTAAAATATATGCAATAAAATTATTAGACCTTTAGAAAAAAGAGTTAATTAAAAAATCAAAAAAACCCGACTGCTTAAAAAGCGAACTAAAAAGACGTAAACAAGAAGAAAATCATGCTGTGCAGTCGGAGGATACATATTCGCGAGCTGGCTGACCAAAACCAGATGTATCCTCCGACTGCACAGCATGATTTTCTTCTTGTTTACGTCATTTTAGGTCGCTTTTTAAGCAGTCGCTTTTTTTTTCGAATTAGGTACATTTAAACATACAATTGTTATATATTTTTGAAATCACCTCTTAAAACCCTTTATGAGGTGATTTTGATACCTCACACGATGGGTTTGAAAGAAAAGTAAATAATTGGGCCCCCACAATATGGCGCTCATAAGCCGCCATTTTTCTATTATGTAATTTTAATGTTGCCAGTGACACTCGCAAGGTTAAGACGAAGCGATTGAGGAACGAATCATCAAAATCGGCCAACGCGTTTGGCCTCTGGAACGCCAAATAGGAACAAACATACATACCTACATACATAGACTGATAAACACATTACCCTCCTTCGGCAGTCAGGTAAAACAGCCCTAAATTTCTAAACAGACTAGTAACCTAATAAATTGGTTTATAACTAATTAAAATTTATATTGTTTTTTATAAATTTTAATTACTTAAAGATAGATATTTATTATTTTGAAGTCAAATGTATTCCCCCCGAAGAGGCAAGCATACATGCATATATTTAGCCAGTTATGTTTTAATATTATTGATGCCAGCCTATTGCCATTAGCCAATCACAAATTTCTGCAGGCAGTTGACCAACCAGGGATTCAAACCTGCAAATTATTACATACACAGATGAATTACAGTCATTATTAGCAGCTTCACTGTCCACATAGCAAAAACAATAGGTAAAACAATCACAACTATCAATCTACTACGTAACTGGTTGAACCAATTTTCTTTATACCAAAACCATTTGTCACAACATTCAAACATTTGTTACAGAAGTTATGACAATTGTAAAAAGAAAATAGTAGAAAGTTGTAAAACTTACCCTCAATGAAATAAGTACAGTTTCTACAGCTACTTTGGACATGTCATGGCTGAGCTGAGTTTCTTTCCGCACGGCCTGCACTATTTCATAAATGGCATTTGGTTTGATGCTCTCACTGCTGTCCTGACTGTCGTCCTGGTTGTCAGTGTCCGAAGACACCTGGTTGGACGATGTCTTGCCAACCGTTGGTTTCTTTTTGATGTCTTCATCTTCTGTTGCAACTGGAAATAAACAATTGCTAATTACCTACCTAGATTTACAAAATGTTTAAATAGATGTCCATTAGCTGCCTTGAGCGGGTGCGTCTCACATCATATAAAGTTATTTGGTATAGTTTCATTTCAATAACGTTTAGAAGATATAATAAACATGAGTTATACCAACTGTTAATATAATTTATTTAGGAATAACATTTATATACTCTAAAACTTATTTCGTATAATGTTATTGGATATAACGTTTATTTAATCGAAAATCATTAGGCCTATCGTTTAAAATATATAATATTGATATCATCTTTATAGTTAACACCCTGATTCAAAGCAATCCGACTCGGATGGGTTATGTGGTTTGCCAGGTCCCCTCTATGTTGGTGAATCATTTGGGTTAGGTTTGGTTAGAACAGTGACCATTAAGGGGGGAAAACCAAAGAAGTGAAGCGAGTGTGCTGCGGGAGTGGCGTGACAGAAACGAATCGCTGCAAAAGCGACTCCACGTAGTCTTGTCTGCCCTACCTAGAGTGTTATTTAAAATCGCGTAGGCGCAGAGGGGTGAGGCGGCCCGCGAGCTGAGGAGAAGGTGGTTTTAACACACGCCGCCGCGGCTGAGACTGGCCGGCCAGCAAGCCGAAGCCGCGGTAGTGAGCGCGAAACACATCTGCGACGATGCTTGGGACCGCCGGAGCCACGCAGCGCTGGAGCCATGACAGAAACCATGCCTGCTGCATACTTGCTTGCTTGCTGCATGTATGGTGTATGCTTGTTTGCATGCATGGTGTATGCTTGTTTGCATGATTTTTACAGGGAAATGGTGTTTTATCATATTAGACTAAATAGGTTTTTTGTCTTTTGAGTGGTATATCAATGATTTTATATTCAATGTATGTTATCCTTATAAAAATTAGTTGATTTAGAATTATATCAAACGTTTATTATATTCACTGATGCCAAAATGCCCTCACACCAAGTAGATATGACCCGGAAAGTTCTTAACAGTGGTCATGGAACTTCAACCAATATGCTTGGCAACACTACCAAGGAGAGAACCCGAAGTGTTAAACCTACCTTCGCTGAAGTGCTGCAGCAGAACAAAGAGCATACAGTTGAGATAAAGACCAGACCTAACCCAACTCTAGAACAGCTACTCCTTAAACAAACCGAAAAGTTTGAGTGCATCTTCCAACAAATGAGTACTTTTATAAGTCTCATCACGAAGCTCGTTGATCGTCTTACAAAATGAATGCACTAAGAATAGCTACCTGGAACCTTAATGGACTAGCCCCCAAAAAACAAGAGGTCGAGCTTCTAATCTCTGAACATAAGATTGATATTCTTCTCGTAGCTAAAGCACATGGTACCTGCAACACAAATGTCAAATTCAAAGAACACCAATGCTATATGACAAACCACCCAGATGGCACTGGGAATGGAGGAACAGCGGTCATCGTCAACAAGAAGGTGAAACATCACTTAATGCCAGAATACAGAACTGACCACCTTCAAGCAACAACTATTGCCGTGGAGGATAGTACGGGCGACATTAACGTGTCGGCATTATATTGCCCCCCCTAAACATAAAATAGACGAAAACATGTTTACACGATACTTCCACCAGCTCGGAAATCGTTTCATTGCGGGTGGTGACTGGAACGCTAAACATGTTAGCTGGGGCTCTAGACTCACTACAACGCGAGGAAGACAACTTAAAACAAGCATAGATAATAGTCACTTATTGGTATCCTCCACCTGTGAACCGACGTACTGGCCAACAGACTTTAACAAAATTCCGGACCTCCTTGACTTTTTTGTACTGAAAGGACTACCAAGGCACTACCTCAAGCCTGAATCCTGCTACGACAGCTCCTCGGACCACACCCCAGTTATATTAACAATAAGCACTATGTTGATAGAATCCGAAACCGTAAATATGCTTACGTCCAGACACACCGACTGGGAATCCCTCAGGGATTACATTGACAACAACATACAACTGAATATACCATTGAAAACTCCAGATGACATAGAAGAGGCAACAAAATACATAACAACACTTATTCAGGAAGCTTGTTGGATCAATACCCCAGAGAAACAAATAAAAGATCGGCATTGTAACTATCCACTAAACATTAAAAATGCTCTACTCGATAAACGCCGACTTCGAAGAATTTGGCATCAAAGTAGGCTACCAGCGGATAAAACTGTATTTAATGAAGCCGCCGGAAAACTGAAAGAAATCCTACACGATTGGAACAATAAGACAATGGAAGACCAACTGGAGTCTTTAACAGTCACTGCATCGACAAACTATTCATTGTGGAAATTCACTAAAAACTATAACAGACCTCATAATGCTAGGCCTCCTCTTAAAACCGCATCAGGATGGGCGCGAACATCCCAGGAAAAGGTAGACGCATTTGCACGGCACCTCGAAAACGTCTTCACACCAAATCCAGCCATAGACATGGAAAATGAAGAACTAGTTGATAGCGTCTTACAACAAGAATTTTAAATGTCGCCACCGCTGCGCCCTATTACAGTACGCGAAGTCTGGCGGGTTATCACGAAGCTTCATGATAAGAAAGCACCCGGGTACGATCTCCTTACCAAAGAAATACTGAAACAACTACCCAAAAAAGCCATTGTGTTTCTTACATCACTCTTTAATACGATCTTAAGAATTCAATACTTTCCGCTGGCATGGAAGGTATCCCAAATCATAATGATACACAAGATGGGTAAACCTCCTAACGAAGTATCTTCATACAGACCCATAAGCCTACTACCAATCCTTTCCAAAGTCTTTGAGAAGCTACTGATGTACAGAATATTACCAATTCTTAATAATGACAAAATTATTCCTGACCACCAATTTGGCTTCAGACAGGAGCATTCTACTACTGAACAAGTCCATCGGGTCTATGACAAGATAAGGAAAAGCTATACTGCTCCTCAGTGTTTCTGGACATCCAACAGGCCTTCGATAGGGTTTGGCATAAGGGTCTGAAAATCAACCTTCCCCACTAGTACTACTCACTAATGAAATCCTATTTGTCGGAAAGAATATTTCAAGTAAAAGAAGGAGACGTGACATCGCGATTCTGTAAAAGAAGGAGATGTAACATCGCGATTCTGTAATATAACTGCTGGAGTACCGCAAGGGTCGGTACTTGGACCGGTTTTGTACACGTTATACACTGCAGATCTCCCGCAGACTGATGAGGTTACTACAGCAACATTTGCTGATGACACCGCAATACTGGCGAGCCACACAGATCCCTTTATAGCCTCTCACATGCTGCAAGGGAGTCTCGATAAAATAACCACATGGCTACAAAGGTGGCGGATAAAGACGAGCGCAAGCAAATCGGTTCACGTCACATTTACGCTGCGAAAAGGTGACTGTCCACCTGTACACCTCGAGAATGTCACACTATCTCATCACGACAGTGTAAAATACCTAGGGTTACATCTCGACCGACGTTTGACGTGGAAGAGACATCTTAAGACCAAGAGACACAAACTTAATATCCGTTACAAGAACTTACACTGGATCATGGGACGAAACAGTAAACTGAGTACCGACAACAAACTTTTAATATATAAAGCGATCTTGAAGCCAGTGTGGCTTTATGGAATTCAACTTTGGAGCAGTGTCTGTAACTCAAGCATTAGCATCATACAGAGAATGCAGAATGCTATCTTGAGGTCAATTAGTGGCGTTCCGTGGTTTGTGACGAACGCTGAAATACACAATGAGTTATCAATGAGTACCGTCATGGACGAGATCAAGAACATCACAAAATGATACCAGGAAAAACTGGAACGGCACCCTAACGATCTGGCTGCCGCACTGAAAACAAGAAGTTACCGGAAAAGACTTAAAAGGAAAGACATTGTGTAGTCCACCCACACCTGTTTGGACGTAATCACGAATATGGAGTAGATGGCTCGCTGGAGTCACGCTCTTCCCACAAATGTTTACCTTTAACTAATCCGCTAAAAGTCTAAAACTGATTGCAGATAAAAAAGAAGAATAAAAAAAAAAAAATATTCACTGATCATTATATGAAATAAAATTATAGATTCAGTTGTTATATCGTGTAAATATTAGTGATTTTGTAATTATATCTTATACTTACCCTTACTTACTTGAGCACTAACATGAAGAAAAATTTAAGCCACCCTCAGAAACTAAGCCACAAAAAGCAGAACATGCCATAAAACATTTAAAATGATCAGTTTAAAAAAAAAGGACATGTTGCATACAATTTGTTTCATGCACATAATTGTTTTCAGATGTTTACCTTGAGGCACATTATTATTAGGCTTAGTAGGCGATGGGGAAGACTCTCTCTCTTCACAGATGTGCTGCTGTGAAATTACAGGTCGCAAATCAAAACATGGTGACACACCATTGGGTGGAGTGCAGTCATCCAGACGCGGGGGAGGTTTCGGAGCCGGTGCCTTCTTTCCATGGGGTTTTAAACTTATCTGAATTTGTTTCTTCTTCTCACTTAACTTGACTAGTAAATCTTGCTTCTGCGACATTGTACCACTCTCACTTATACTTTTTATGCAATCATTCAGGAACGCAAGATAAAACTCTGTCTCAACCTGTTACAAATGAACAACACACTGACTTTACTAACTGAAATATGAAGTGCGTTAATTGTGGTAATGAATTTAGCCTGTTACCTTGACTCCGGCAACGTAATTCGAGGGCACGAATCCAACTTGACCTTTTCTATTAACGACATGCCACCAGTTCCGCTGTTTGGCGTTACTTTGCTGAAGGAAGAAAAACTCGCCTTCCGTGAAGCTGAGAGTTTTGGCCAACGTTGCCTCGAAGTCATACAGCGCTTTAAGCATCTCATGGTCTTCTGTAAATATTATTAATTTGTAGTTGTTCATATCCACACCCAAGTATAATTCGGCATTGTTTAAATAATACTTACCCAAAGAATTTGGTGCGTCACCCATGGTTATAAACAAATCTATACTTTAATACTAAAAATATTCATTTGGTTTTAGTTTTTGCGCATTTCTATTTGTAGTAGTTAGCGAATTTTTCACCAGCAATGTGAAATCAACAAAACAAATTAATTTTTTTTGACAGTCCATTCAGTTCGATTTATTTGACACTTGACAGTTGATACCACAGCCCCTATAACAAATAGTACTCTGTGACGATAACTTTTTTATCGAATGGACGAGGCTACTGAACCTTTTAGTTAGTTTTTTTTAACCTTTTTATGCATAAACACAAACATGCCCTCCGTGCTATGTCACAAACGGAAGCTATGTCACAAAGGATATGAAATGTTTACATTCCATTTGCTCTTTATTATGTAATTCCTGAATATCCATGGTGTATTTTATTTTGTTTCATGCAATTAAATTTTAATACGAACGGGAGCTTCAATTTCATAAATTTTATTTCGTGTTAAAGTGCTCCGATTTTTGTCACATATTTGTGTTGTGGCGCTCATTTATCACGTTTATGTGACAATGGCGTTCAGAAGGTTCTATAAACAGAACTTAGTTTACTTTACCATTGGTGTCTCATCCCATACATAGAAACTGTCCCGACGTACTGTACTGATTAAACTGATTATTTTTTGTAAATCGATCGCGTTCGGTTTTAGATGGTGATCTATCTATCGCCGTGGAATGGAACCGAACGCGATCGATAGCCGCGTCCCATACGACTGTGCACACATATCAGCCGCGTCCGATAATTTGTTCCCAGCTTTCACCTTAAGGTTTAGGTAGAAGTGCACCTGTAGTGTATTAAAGTACGACTATAACATAATTTATGTGTTTTGTTGTATTTGCAGATTCGCTGAGCTAGTCAATACCATTATAAAATTCTCAAAACCACTTTACCGAGAGCGCCTATATGCTTCAATGACTACGCATACATATCGTCCAGTTGCTTTGACACTTGTGACACAAAACAGCACAATTTTACAACACCATATTCACTTGCGAATAACCAAAATAGCCGCTGAACTTCACCCGAAAAAAGCCCGCCAAAAAATCACTAACTGTAACAGTAAATATCTATTGTTGCACATAGTAAAACAAAACTTTCGATTTTTGGTGGCAATACCAGGAATTAGTCTACTTTCCGTTAGTTTACTAAAAACGTAAAACGCGCGTATTCATCAGATAAAAGTTATAATCAGAATGATAAATCTGCCAAAGAGCATGACGCTCTCACCCACCTTGGATGCTTAAGCTTAGAGCTTTCTGATGCACAAGGCACGAATCGGTGCTGTTTTTGTATGAGATTTACTACTAACCGCGCAGCCATTGTCCCGTTTTTACACTTTGGGTACGGAACCCTAAAAATGCGTATTTGTGGGCTAGTTATACGCTGTTATGTTACATTGAAAAAGGTAAAAATAAAAGTGCTTATCAGATCTGGGGGCACGGTAGTACCCCCGCCAAGACAAGTCAAGTGAAGCGCAAGCGCAGTAACTACCTATTCTCGAAACGCTTCGTCGTTTTTTTGAACCCTCATAACTTGGGTTTGGATTATACCAGATAAACAACATTCTCAGGATGTCAATAGTACCTAGACTTATTAAACATACAAAGTTTCAATTGCATAGCTCTTATACTTTAGATTTTATTGATATCTAAAAACTCTGATTTCGTCACTGACTGACTCACTCACTCACTGCTGATGATCATCAAAATTCATAGGGTACTTCCTGAAGTCCTAGAAATCTGAAATTTGGTATATAAGCTAGTATTAGTACACAACCAACAACACATTCTAAAACTTGTAACTTTGACACCCCAGCCCCTTAAACTAGGGGATGGAAGTTTGTATGAGACTGCCGAAAATGTTGACGCTAGTTGTCTGAAAATTGATATAGGGACTCCTTGTTTATATAATAAAATATATATTTCAGGAGTTTTAGTAAATCACCCCCTCCCTTTAAATTAGGGGTTGGAAAAATTAACAAAATAAAGAAAATATATTCATAATTATACAACTTACAAAAATAAGTGAAATCTCACTAATAACATTTTGCAAAGCCTTAATTATTAAGGTCTCGTCTTTGCAACATGAAAATGTTTCTGGTAGGATATCATTTTACTACGATGAAAATATCATACCGACAAAACTATTCCATTATATTATTTCACTATGTCGATAGTCTTTATCTCGCACCAAATGCTACACGACCTAAGGGACAAGGTCAAAAGATAGCACGCCAGGTTCTTCCCTTTCTCCAAAGTACTAATATCATATCTCATTTTCTCCGACGCACCAGTATAAATACGCAATGCCGCAAAATTGAATGATAATTTCAAGAAGAAACGTACAATTCAACATAACTCCGAGATGTTAAAACCAACCATTTTTAACCCCCGCCGGCAAAAGAGGGGTGTTATAAGTTTCACGTGTGTTGCTGTGTATCTGAGTGTCTGTCTGTGGCATCATAGCGCCTAAACGGATAAACCGATTTTGATTTAGTTTATTTTGTTTGAAAGGCGATTTTGTCGAGAGTGTTCTTAGCTATGTTTGAATAAAATCGATTCAGCCGTTCAAAAGTTATGGGTGTTTTGCTGTTTGAATCGGGGTGTTTTCGCAAGATAAATGTGTCGGGGGTTTCTTAAATTTTGAAATTTTACTTGTTTTAGCTGTTGTTGCTGTAGTTATTATCGCTGAGACAACATGTCATCCAACGTTTCAGTCTGCACCAAGCAGAACGGCACGTAGTTTAGGCACCCCCAGAGCCTCAAGAAGAGGGGGAAGTTACAAGAGTACCAGCAGGGACACAGGATCTACACATCCGGGATATAACCGACGCAATTCCCGAGACGTCAGCCAAGTTGGTCATCGAAGAGACTCTGTCTCGTGTGGCCAGGAGTACTGCGAGCCAGGAACAGTTAGCTAACCAATAACAGTATGCTAACCAACAGTTAGCCAGCCAAGAGACTCTGTCATGTGTGGCCAGGAGTGCTGCGAGCCAGGAACAGTCAACCAGCCAAGAAAATTTGGCCAGCCAAGACACTGTCGCGTGGGGCAAGGAGTGCTGTGAGCTAGGAACAGCTAACAAGCCAAGAAAAGTTGGGCACCCACGAGACTCTGTCACGTGTAGCCAAGAGTTCTGCGACCCAGGAACATTTAGCCAGCCAAGAACAATTTGCTAGCCAACAGTTGGCTAGCAAAGACACTCTGTCGCGTGTGGCCAGAGTGCTTAAAGCCAGGAACAGTTAGCCAGGCAACAACAGTTTGCTAGGCAACAGTTGGCTAGCCAAGAGACTCTATCGCGTGTGGCCAGGAGTGCTGCGAGCCAGGAACAGTTTGCTAACCAACAGTTGGTCAGCCAAGAGATTCTGTTGCCGTAGACGTGTAGGGGCCAGATTGAATCTGCGTTCAATCCGCGAACATTTTCTGCTTTCGATACATTCTCAAATCTAGGTAGGTATCTGCCGTTTGCTTTCACATTAGAACATTCGAATTAACTCCCAATGGGGATCAAAATAAAAGTTATTGAAAAAAATCTTAACATTCTTTGACAAAATATTAGCTTTCATTACATTTCGCAACTAGAAATTTAGTGTCTGTAGTCACCTTCTATTATTTACGTACCCGTTTTTATACACACCACCCTACCTGTTGTTAAATTTTCAAAATATTAGCGATGCTTTGAACATTTAGGTATTTGCAGACGAAAATGTAAAATCACCTTTGTAAAATATGATGTTTTAGATTTATATCTTTTTATTTGTATTTATCACATCTAAGCATGAAATTCAGGATATTTCAACTAATATGTAAAACAAGTAAAAATTAAAATTGCCAAATCACCGACAATTTTTTTAAATCTAATTATTTCTAATTTATCTACTATTAGACACGCTTTAATCAACAATCATAGCTAAGAACACTCTCGATAAAGTCACCTTTCAAACAAAAAAAAACTAAATATATATCGGTTCATGCGTTTAGGATAGATGATGCCACAGAAAGATACACAAACACACAGGTACACACGTCAAACTTATAACACTCCTTTTTTCCGTCGGGGGTTAAAAAATATGCCGATGGGTAAACGAGATCGATACACGTACCTATCTAGAGAACCAAGACAAACGAAAGTCTTGATACTGTTCGTTCGTGGAGAGGTTACGAAGGACGTCCTGTCCTCGAGAGGCATCTTAAGTCACACCAACTCAAGTAGCATCGAAGGCGGAGAGTCAGATTTCAAAGCTTTGTATTTCAAGCTCAATGTTTCTTAGCGTTCGCAATTGGTTTATACTTTGTAGGTAAGTATCCGGTACCTTGGTTTGAGTTCCTATCTAATTAGTGAAAGTTATAAATAATTGCTAGCTTCTGGGGGGTGACCACAAGCTCTTAGAGTAAGGTTATTTTGAGATCGAGTAAGTGACAGATGTATACACGTCATATACATCTGTCCCTTACACACACTCAAAATAACCTTACTCTAAGAGCTTGTGGTCACCCCCCTGGTCGTTACTTCGTTTCTATGGCATATTTTTTTTTATTTTCTTGCAATGACAAGAATATTTACTTTTTAAAGTATTACATTATTTTATTTTTTTATTATTGTGAATGTGAAGACTATGTGGATTATTTTTTTGTTTTTTATTTTATCTTAGTTAGTTTTTACTGATGGTCTGTCAGTTTGAGTAGTTTATGCGGCCTACCCGAATGCCCTTTCTTTGGTATTGTTCGTCGAATCGTTGAGCTCCTTAAATTCTGAGTTGAGCTGCTCGGTTATTGACAAATGCGTGCACTGACTGGACAGGTCCACTCAATCTGGCTGGTTCTTTCCTCAAAAGACCATTTCAGACATCTGTCTACATGGTCTTCATATGATATAACCAAGATTTTGTCAGGACTTTAAAAGAGACTGTGACCTCTGAGTTTGTTTCGGCCTTTCTTCTCAGAGTAGTCAGATAGGAAACGCCGACCTTATCTAGTTTTAAAAAATATCATCGACATGTAAAAGTGTTGGTACAAACCAACTTACAGAAATAAAATCATTTATCATTTATACATATATATATATAATCTAAATATCGGAAATGGCTCCAACGATTTTCATAAAATTTTGTATGGAGGGCCTTTCGGGGGCGATGAATGTATCCAGCTAGGTTTCATTTTTAGAAAACGTCGTTTTCTCTATTTTCACCCGAGCAGAGCTCGGTCGCTCGGGTCACTAATAAATAATAAGATAAAGGTTTATTAATTTCCTTTCGTATCAGACTGGAAAAGTGCCAAATGCTTGGAAGCAAGCTAACGTACAGCCCGTGCCCAAGAAGGGCAGTCGAGCTGACCCGGCCAATTACAGACCCATATCTGTAACCTCCATACTCTGCAAGAGTATGGAACGTGTACTCAATATTAAGCTCCTGGCTTACCTAGAAGCAGACGATATCCTTAGTGACCGCCAATATGGCTTCCGCCGAAATCGGTCTATTGGGGATCTTCTAGCGTATGCCATTCACATCTGGAGTGAGGCCATCGAGAGGCACGGGGAAGCTTGCCGTCTCCCTCGACATCTCGAAGGCTTTTGATAGGGTCTGGCACGAAAGCCTTATTAGTAAGCTTCCTTCATTCGGTTTGCCCGGTGGTCTGTGTGATTGGATTGCAGACTTCCTGAGAGATCGGTCCATTCGAGTGGTTGTCGATTGTGATGTAGTACGTATGCAACCTCTATTTCAATGTGTGTAACCAATATATAAGTCATAGTATCAACATAATAAAGGCAGTCTTACACCACAGTTTGGGATGTTTTATTATACGTGGGACACTCAGAAAGTTTTGCGAAACTAAAAAAAATTGTTCTATACGTACATATATTTTTATTAAATCTTTTCAAAGTACTTTCCACCAGCCTCTATACAAAGATTCATGCGCCTAAACCAGTTTTCAAAACACTTTTTCCAGTCCGCCGCAGACACCTCGTTTACAGCCTGCTCGAACGCAGCCAGCGCATCTTCCGGCGACGAAAATTGTATCCCTTTGAGCTGATTTTTTATTTTTGGGAATAAAAAGAAGTCACACGGTGCTAGATCAGGGCTGTAAGGAGGGTGACCCAGGAGTTTGACTGGCGTGCTGTCCAGGAAGTCCCTCGTTTTGAGTGCGGTGTGCGCAGGTGCATTGTCGTGGTGGAGCAGTAGCCCGCGGAGCCCTGTGTTTGGTCGCTTGTTGCTTATAACAGAGAAAACTTCTGGCAAACATTTGGTAGTATACCATTCGGCATTAATGCTTCTTTGATCCCGTAAGGGAATTGATACCAAGTGGCCAGTCAAATTAAAAAAGCTAGCGATCAAAATCTTACCCCCGCTTCTAGATCGCTTCACTTTGGTAGGCGTTGGCTCATTTTGAAACACCCAAACAGTCGACTGGCGCTTGGTTTCTGGGTCGTATTGATAAATCCAGGACTCATCACCTGTAACGATGTCGTAAACACGCCGAGACGAGCCTGCTTCAAATTTGTTAAGCATATCACGGCACCATTCCACCCGGGCCTGCTTCTGAGCATCGGTGAGGTTGTGCGGCACCCAGCGTGATACTATCCTCCTCACGCGAAGATGGCTGTGTAGAATCTCGTGAACGCTTCCCGATCCAATCTTCAATATGTGTTGAATCTCCTGATATGTAATTCGCCTATTGTCTTGGATTAAATTTTTCACTGCTAGCACGTTTTCTTCGGTAACAGCCGTCAAAGGGCGACCGCTTCTTTCGTCATCCCCCAAAGTTGGTCGACCGCGCTTGAATTCGTTATACCAACGATACACGGTTGCCTTGGAAGGGCCTTCATCCATGAATGCCATTTGAAGTCTATCGTACGATTCATCCGGTTTCAGGCGACACTTGAAATCGTATAAAATCATAGCTCTAAAATGTTCCCGGCGCAGATCCATATTTCAGTGAGACACAATACTTTGAATTAACTCGCAAAAAATGTGGAGGGAAATTTTGAAATTGGAACTTACTTATTTTTACTTATAAATAATCATATTTTCGAAAAACATTATAACTGGCCAGTCTCCCATATATAAAAACTTTTTTTCGCAATACTTTCTGAGGGGCCTGGTATCTGACACCCGACCATACATGGCGACCCTGCCACTAAACAGGGCTTGAATCATGTACGCGATTAGTATCGGTTTTGCTCAGTGTGGCAACTGTTTAAGTGAAAAATATATTAAAAGTGACTTTGAAAAATGTGCAACTCAAAAGTAACTAATGAGGAGGTTTTTCTCAATCAAAATAGCGCCGCTAAAAACACAGCGACGGTAGAGGAATTTAAATTTCATTTATCGGCCATAAGTATCGTGTTAACAATAATTTGCACGATATTATTCATCGGTGCACTATACTCCATCTTTAAAATTTACAAAAGATGTCATGAGTCCTGGGCGCGAGAGCAGATAACGAGACACATCTTAAGGCGTTCTGTGGATCGATCCAGAAGGTGTCGCGACGGTGCTTGTAACGTGTCTGCAGGCGAGGAACGTCGGGTCCACGCTTCCAACAAGAATCCCTGACAACACAGAGGCGTGTAACAAATCATACAATTCGGCTAGTGTTCTTGTGAGTTCTGTGCTCTAATGAATGTGAAAGTGTGGTAATTCTAACATGGGCAGTGTATGCGTGCAACAGTGGAATCATAGTCGCGATATGAACTTGCATTAGGTATATGAACTATAAAATTATGGACAGTTATGTATGACGAATTGTTACAGATATACAATGACCTTGGTAAGATAAGAATATACCTATTTAATAAAAATAGGACCAAGTAGACGAAAGGGTGAAATTGTTTTGAAAAAACTAAAAGAGGCCGATAAATTGCTGAGTAATTTCAATGAGAGCTTAGACCATTTAAGGCTCGTCGGACCAATTGGACATCAATGCCGGGGTTCCTCAGGGGTCGGTACTCTCAGCAACAAGTTATTCTTGCTGCATATTAACGATCTGCTTAAACCCGGCACCTTTGGGTATGCAGACGACAGCACTGTTGCTGAGAGATACTTGTCCAACGCTCGTGCTACCGGGCCTCAGATCCGGTCTCTCCGGGAGGCCATGGTGGAGCGCTTGAACCTGTCCTTGCAGGCAGTCTCCGAATGGGGCGATGCCAATCTGGTCAGGTTTAATGCTGCTAAAACCCAGGCGTGTCTTTTTTCCGCTAAAAAGAGCCAATTTTACATAGATCCAACTTGCCGAGATGCGACCGTGCCAATTACTGACCATCTTGAGCTTCTTGGCGTTACGTTGACATCTACTCTCAATTTTGGCCCTTACATTGAGGCAAACGCTCAGCTGGCTGCCAAAAAGCTGGGGATTCTTGCAAAGGTGAGAAGGTACTTCACGCCAGAACAGCTCCTCAACTTGTATCAAGCGCAAGTTCGATCATGCATGGAGTACTGTTCTCATCTCTGGGACGGATCAGCCAAATACCAGCTTGACGCACTAGAGTCGTTCGAAAAGCGAGCCAAGAGGCTCATCGGCGATGAGGCGCTGGTCAAGTCAAAGCTCCAGAGTCTTGAACATCGTCGCCGAGTTGCCAGCCTGTCGGTTTTTTATCGGTTACATTTCGGGGAGTGTGCGATGGAATTGCACGATATAATTCCACCTAGCCCGTTTCATCATCGGACTACCAGATGTACGGCGATGCGCCATCGATACATGGTAGACATACCACCCATACGCACAAAACGTTTTGGGAACACTTTTATTATGCGTACAGCTAAGGAGTGGAATTCCCTGCCGGAGTCTGTATTTCCCGATAGCTACAATCTAGGGGTCTTTAAGTCAAGAGTGAATAGGTTATTTCTAGTCAAGCGTGTTTCACCGTCGACCACATCATCGCTTACCATCAGGTGAGATTGTGGTCAAGCGCAAGCCTAGAGGTTATAAAAAAAAAAAAAGTTTAGTTTTAGAAAATGCATCATTCATTAAATTTATCGACGCCATCGTTTTTTAGAGATAGGTACTTAGATAT
Organism: Orthosia gothica; assembly: GCA_949775005.1. NCBI lineage: Eukaryota > Metazoa > Arthropoda > Insecta > Lepidoptera > Noctuidae > Orthosia > Orthosia gothica. Next base: position 10,390,191 of record OX459049.1, read on the forward strand.
CTATCCTATCCATATGAATTAGGGATACCGCACTACACATTCATACTTTTAAATTCTACTGAATCAGGTAAGAAGTTGATTTATTTGTTTATTAGAATTGCTTTAAGTAACTGTATAAAGATAATTATCATGTCTGTGACCTTTGCTTTGAATTGTATAAACAGTAAAATTACCGTTTAGTATCTATCTAATACTACATAGATAGCTATAGGTCTACCAGAATCTCATGGCAAATGTGGAAATAAAAATTTGTTGTGTGCAATACTGGGGAAATTGGATTAAACGATCTTGATACTGTTTAATTTTTATTTATGTCTTTAGTATTAATGAACATGAGGTACCTATATTATAGTAGTCGTCTTTGTGTCTTTGAACTTGGTCCTGCCAACCATTGCGTAAGAAACAGTTTGTCATCGAGTATACTGCATAGAGTAAGCGAGAGAGGACGATGTGACTTACATAAGCGAGTGAAAGAGACAGTTATACAATGCTATATTCACCTTCAACATTGACACAAAAATAGCTACTGCGCGGGGTCTTGCAACCAATTCAGAGACACAAAGATCCACAGTATTATATAGGTATGTGTATGAATAATGTTGTTATACATCGGGTTCTTAACATAGGATAAATAAATCAATTGAATATTAGTTTATGTACTAATTTATTATATATCATTTAAATCATACTAATAACTTAAAACCTCATTCAGAACTAGAAAACTAGAATACGATTCCATGAACTCCACTGGCATTTCAAAAACTTGTATCTTTGTAGTTTTATGTCATCTCTCTCCATCAAAACGGTTCTTTTTCATTGGCATTTAACATATTCAAAACCAATCTCTTTATGTATAAAGTCTGTAAGCTATAATAAAATGTATCATGTTACTTATAGTCATTCATCATCATCAGTCTATATATACTATTTTTTATGTAAGTTTTATGGCCTGGTTGCTAGGACCTTTTAGCCACGTCTTTGCAAAGAGTTTTGGATTTTATATTTATTCTTTAGTATGCATTAGAATGCGGATGTAACAGATTCTAATGTTTTTTGGAGTATTTGACAGCAAATTGTATCGAGTCAGTCTTCCCAGTAAGCTTTGCAGAGGCAGTCAAACTACAATAAAATACTCCGCTCCACTATCCCGAGATCGCTTCTCTCAATGATTTTACAAAATTTCCAGTTGCGTAGACAGTTGAGACACAAAACTACACCAATAATATATCACAATATCCACTAGGAATAAATTTGCAAATAATATTAACAGCCACTGAACTTCACTCGACAAAATCCCGCCAAAAACTCCCGTCTATATACACGTCCCACTGCAGGGCGCAGATTATTACTTAATATTTTTCTTACGTCAAAGATTTTTAATCTCCGTTATAATCAATATCTTGTCGAAGAATTAGTAACAGTTACATTACTGTTGCCATTTCCTTTCGGCCATCATTCGATGTGCCCTGACCTACGATTTACCATATAATAGTAATGGAAAGAAATAAAAATTAAGTTAGAAAAATATAAAATAAACTAAAAGTATCAAAACAAGTCAGTCCAACTTACCGGTCCACTCTACGACGCACTTTTAAATCAAAGATTGAGTTTGATTTACGCCTTCTTCTTCCCTTATTTTATGATACACATTGAAAACAATATGTCTCGCTTGAGATCGAAGTGGGTTTTTCGACATTTTCACAAAAATAACAAATTTTCAAGTTAATATCAAAAAAATTCAGCAGCGGTTGACACATCAAGTACTTTGATTTGACAGGTGACATTTGACATTGCCATATGAAAATCACAATTTAAAAAAAATAAAAAATGCCATGAGATTCTGGTAGACCTATAGTTATTAGGCACTAATTATTAATTAATCTACAAGTAGATAATTCATAGATACTCTGTGGTTAGATTTCTGCCTAAATGCACTGGCCTTCAAAACTTAGTACCTACTACATACTTTTGAAATTGTAATTTCGTCTAATAAGAGTCTTGAAATAATAAAAACGTTTTAAGAAAATTGTATCAATCTCTTTTGAAATTAAAGTTCTTCTTCTTAGCGTGTCGATAGCAAAAATAGTCTCTAAATATTATGTTTGGCCCACAATTCGGCCACGGAAATTCCAGCCGGTGACGCAGCCTTATCTAAGGCTACACTAGTCGAAAATTCTTCCATACAAACGTAGTCTAGAGATTACTCTACTGTTTGACGATGTACGTCCAAAATAAAAATGATATCCATTTGTCTCATTATTATATACTCCTGTATGGAAACAAAAATTTAAATAAATAATATATTTGAAAGTTATGAGCGTCGAAAGTTCCATATTTCAACACTAATTTTAACGCATCTTTGGGTGGAAATAAATACCATAAGACGAAGGAAAATTGCAAAACGGCCTCCATACAGGGATAGATTAATAATTCAACAATGCAAACAATGTTGTTTTATAAATATACAGTTAGTTGTTTTTTCATGATATCTAGTTTCCCAAAGGTCTGTTTATAAAATTTCGCGCGCTCGTTTTCGTCCTAAATCACCATACATTTCGATACAAATTTGCAAACGTGCTAATTCGTACGCGAACTAGCTTCTTACTGCTTATCACAGCATCTATATCTTTCGCACGTGTTGTCGGATAAGATAGCATGCATTTTAACACCGCGCACAAAATAGTTCGTGCCGTCGACTAGTTCAACCTTAAGGTCAAAATTAAAGTTTATTATACTTTAGTAAAGTTTTTAACTAGGTTTTAATCCGTTCAGGTGTTCTGGAGTGATTGAGTAACAAACATACATCCATCCAAACATTCACATTTATAATATTAGTATTTGTAGTAATAAGTAAGATTCGAATTTTGTTTATTTGATCGATAAAAATCTTTGTTTGCTTTGCACTCATTTAATGCGCATAATATTATTTGATACGTTTGCGATTTTTACGAGAACGGTCATGTTCCACGAAGGATATTGAGTCGAGATCTTGGTCTGCGCCATCTTGAATAATTCATGAGGGTTAAACGGACAAGACCCTCTCCGCGGGGATAGTATAAACTTGCAGATATACTTGATAACAATGACTTTGAGATAACATTACAAAGATGAGATTTTATTTTGTAGCAATCATTTGGATATGGATTAACAAAAATGTACCCATATTATCATTGTTTTGATAGATTATTACTAGATACTTAAGTTGAATCATTTTACTCTATTGTATGCTTCTAGAGCTCAATATTTTCTTAGATTCCAAGATTAACAAAATTATTCACTGCTCTCAAGTTCAGTGAAATTAACGAACAAAGACAAGCAAATTGTGTTTCGATAACAAAGCTTAAATAAATGTCAATATCTTAATTACTGAGCACCTACCTCAATTCTTGAACACCTGAATGAAATGAATAATTGCCATTATTCAGTTCGCACAATAGTCGGCAAAGAATTAAAGTATGTAATTAAATACCATTCATACGAAAACTTGTCGCAGCAAGCTCGAGAAACTGATTACATACATTATGAACTTTTAGAAATCGCTGTGTTGCGCTCGAGTCATGAAATTGCCAGCAATATAAAATCACCCATCACATTTTATATAAGTACAACATCACATACATATTTCACGGCAAAAAATAGGTATTATGAAAAGCTCCGGTACATAACATTTCCTTTTGAATAATTGACGAAAACGTGACGAAGTCTCAGTAGGAATCTTAATTTACATTTCGTGTATAAGTACGTGATTCTGTTTCCATTATAATTCTTTACAAAAAATCTCCATAATTACACGTCATTTGGGGCTAGAATATGGTTAGAAAATTGTTTGAACTAAAAGTAACTTCCGTCGGTGGTTGTAGTATAAATGGGGTACGGTAGTAAAGGAGCGAGAATTGCCGCGTAGTTAGTGGTTTTCGCTACGACAAAATACTTAGCTGCATCGTTCAGGATGGAAATTTCTAGCCCTCCCTCTATTTAGAATTGGTACGGCGGCGGCGGCGGCGCCGCGCCGTTTAGTATTATGCAACTAAGACTTAATATTAATCGAGTTGTATTCATTTTGTGGCTGCTGTTCTAAATTATGTTGTATCGTCTCAAAGAAGGCGAAAAATATGGGTTTATTTACTACTTATAGATACTTTCTCTAACATTATTTGGGTAAAAAAAAGAAAGAAAAATATTTATTTGTGACCCGCACAGGAGACACGAGAACTAAGCATACAATAGACGACATTTAAAAGGTTTGTGTACCTATGTGTAAACTGCATTTGAACAATTACTAATAAACGACGGTAATTCTGTGTAGATTTGATTGTTTTGTTTTTTTTAACATACATTTCACTGGCATCTATCTGCGGCTTTATATCTTTCTCCGGGTACTACCAAAAAATAACATAATTATTCTTATCCAGATCTTATAGTCTAACTGTGTGCCAGATTTCATCCCAATTCGTCCAGTAGTTGAGACTGAGCATCTACATCTTGAATAATAATAATATTATCTACGCAATTGGTGCTTATCTATAAAATAGGACAAATCTGGAAGAATACTAGATAAAAAAAGGCCATATGGGTTTTTAATAACAGAATTCTAAAGTAACAAATATCTTTAATAAAAAATACAACTGAATTGAAGAACCTCTTCCTTTTTTTGGGGTCGGCTATCTGCAACAGTGCCTACCAACTCTACAACCTATACAAATGTCGCAATATCTACCGAAGAGATGTGCTGTTTAGATACTTGTCAGTACAATTACAGTAATGGAACTCATGTGTACTCCAACCACAAGCGCGTAATGTAATTACAACTTCAGTAATAACGTAGATTAGTTCTGCACTATTTACTATTGCTTGAAGGTACGTACGTACTTTTAGTTTGTACTTGGAGTCATTTCCCCCACTCAACTCCACCTTGACTCACCCTTTCTCAATCAAATTAACAGTAATTATAGTTTGTTATGTATTGAAATTAACACCCTGTACTCGAGAGTTTTTTTGTTGTCATAGGCAGGGAATGGAATGGAGGAAGCTTTCTTCAAAAGGACCTGATCTATGATATGTAACTTTTTTGCGTGTCATGACACACGCATCTTGATAAACGAAGAAGGTTCTCGCATCATCAATTTGCTTAAATTCGAAGTTGATATGACCTATGGTCCACATTTGCGCAGAAACGCCCTGGAAGGACAGAACATGCTGAGAATAAATAAATAAAATTATGATTCAACTTTTTTGTGTATGTGTGTGTTTTTGGGAAAGAAACAGATTGTTTCCTTTGCCGAATTTACTTACACAATTAGGCTGCAGATTGTTTAATCCATCAATGGTCCGAGCTAGAGGTTTACCAAAAGGTCATGGAGCTCAGTATTCTGAGGTTTCAAATTTCGAACCGTACCCATAAGGAACATAACTTCACGGAAAAATCTAAAAAAGAGATGTAACCCGGAAAGTTGGTAATCTGATTACGCCGGATATGTTTGCCGCAGATGAGCTGTGGCATATCCACTTATTGGGTGCCATTAAATGTTAGGTGACATCGTAGCAGACCAAGACTAAGTATGGAGGAACGAATTTAACTCTTACCGGGAGGATTGGATTGCCGTGACACATGACAGATTTGTGTAAAAAACACTAGAAAGTGAAAAATAACTTCAATTTCGGAAATCGGTGTTCCTGTTTTTGGTTCTTTGTTGTTTGACACCGACTTCCGAATTTGATGTTATTTTTCAGTTACTACTGTTTTTATTTGGAAGACAGTCGTATTTTTTTAAAGAAGTTTTTATTTTACACATTTTAGCCGTGTACATAATGGGCAAGTTCTATAACAAGGTACCTACAAAATAAGGTAGACATGTTAATCAGATTTGGTTTCACTACCACTGTCATCAAATATGACATCTAATCCTCAAGGAACTTGGTGATCGGGTATCCTTCCCACAAGATTCGCGCCTTTCATTCTAAGATCTTGTAACATACCGACTGTTAATATGAGGGGAACAATTAGGCCTGATCATATTTGCTTCTTAATAGCTCGCGTGAAGGACCTTCACGAATAACTCGGATCAATATCGTCTAAACCAGATTATCAACAGTAACCCTTTACTATCGCTCACAAACTCAGTTTTCATGTACGGAAAACGATCGCGAGATCTACTGCTATCATAATATTACTTTGAAAGTAAGCAAGTGAATTCAGATCTGAAGACGGTGGTTGTACATCGTTACGCAACAAGATCCGTCCTGAATACACGCAAATGACCAGTATCGTTACTAACTCCATACAATCACGATAGCCCAACGACATCACTAACTCGCTTTGCCACTGAAAACGACTAGTTATTCAGTCATTTTGGATAACTCATCTCTTTCATATGGGATATCTCATCCTAAAGTTCGTACTGAACCAAATGTTGAAACTAGGAAAGTACTAACAAGCCAATAGTTAACTTATTAGCTACTTGCTTTTTACTAGGTGTGTCTTAATTACCTAGTGATGGTGCTAGGTATAACCACTACCAATCAATTCAGTGTTCCAACATGAACACTCTTAAAACTCGAAATAGCATCTCATCACTAGAGAACATTCGACTTCACTATCGAAATAAAATAGAAGCGACTCACCGAGTATTCCATTCCAAACTTGCGCTCGCTCGTAACCTTCGGCTACGACCTGCGAACTGCTAGCCTGCCGTTCCTCTTAACCTCTCAGATGTTGACATGTCAACCTTCGCGCTTCGCATCTGAATCGCTAGCCTCCAGCAGAGGTTTCAGTCTCACGGTTAACTTAACCATACACAGTTTTGATGGCGCATCAGGGCTGGCCGTTAGTTGTAAAACATCGGGCAGTCAGGATGTATTCCCTTAGGTTAAGACATCGTGTGTGGGCAGGTCGCTGGGTACAATCGTGCAAATGAAATCACAGAAGTTATTCGATACACTGGGTTTATTCAAATATTTTCAGTTACAATCTTGCTTACTAATATTACGGATCGACACTGATTCTACGGCGTGTTAGCTCTAAGGCTGTCATTACTCAACTGCCATATTCTACTATCCCCACCACGCAAGTGGTTAGAGGAAGCGCGCCAATGCGTAGTTGTTTTGCTTTGCCGCCAGATGGCGTGCTTGCGATTTGTTTTAACGTCCGTACTATTGACTAAACCCGACACGGCCATCCTGCGAGACAGGCGTCCTCGTCTGTTCCTCATTGTCAGGGTTAACAGTGTATCGAATCATGTGGAAATTCTCATGAATGTACTCAGCCCTTGGGGGAAGCTGAGGGGTCTGTCAGACTCCTACTGACTAAAACCACATGGTGTTCTTTAGGCCGTAATTTCTCTTGAGAGGCGAACGTGGAACACAGTACGTCGCCTTCTCGGGCCTCTCTCAGGTGACAGATCCCCAAATCTATCACCCGCAGGCATCATCTTCTTGTCCTTGCTCACTGCCATCTCATGTCGTGTTGCGCCACACGTCCTCTTAGTCTACTCCGACCCGCCAGTCTCCCATCATACAAGGGATGTTTTTCTGAAACACAAAATTTCCAAAAAGTATTCACTCGTCCAATCCTGACTCATACTCTAGAGTGAGGAAACATTTCTAAACAATCAAACATGATCATTTAAATCTCTCTGTTCACCATTGCAAGGAACAAGTAATTCTATTTTCAATTTAAAGAAAATAGCAACTTAATCATCGATCCGGTACCTGATAGCACCTAATCTTCGTGATTAAAAAGTCCAAGTACCACTGATAGTCATTCATGTCACATTTAATGAAACAAAAGAAACAAGACACCATGTATCTTATTCACGATCTTTAGCCATCACATAGCTCTCTTAGCTATCTCATAGCTCTCTTAGCAATCACAATTGCTCTACTCGCACATCCTCACGATGTCGAGTCAACTCAACTCTCTGAACTTAGAACCAGTTCCCCACAGACATTTAGCATGTCGTATGTTACGTCAATTCGTCATCTACTATCTCAATTGGTACTTGAGCTTTGTGTATCTTACTAACACAATCTACGCATAGTAATCAAAATTAGAAAACCAAAATTATTTCCGTTTTCGTAATGAGGGTATGACGATTCGAACGTCAGCAACGATAACATGGTGACCTCACCTCTCGCGTGACTACGCGAGTTTACTTTCTTATAACCTCATAACTCAACAGGAATCCTCTGTAAAGTTCCTTACACAAACATGTTTTTTACACCGACTTACAGGTGCCCTACAGGCCCACTGTTGCTACAAAGACCTCCAGTTGCCACACTGGCCTACAGTTGCCATAAAGGCCTCCAGTTGGCACACTGGCCTTTAGTTGCCACACAGGCCAACCGTTGCCATAAAGGCCAACAGTTGCCACACAGGCCAACACACAACGCTCGGCTACTCCTGACCAAACTAGATCATTGGGTTCGTGATAATAGGGACATTTTAGAACTCTGATCTTTAACTAAATCATTACCCTGGGCCATGTACCACAGTCATTCCAGACAAATTTCAAAACTGCTGCAGTAAAAACTGCCAAGCTTATAGAAACCCTCGAGTAAAACCTCTAACGCCACGGCTCTATAGCCGACCAGCAATTATATTGCTCTCACACAACGGTCTCTCTAGACCCCGACCTCCGCCAGAATCCACTGGTACGGTCAAACATAATACGGCTGATAGACTCAATTACTCGACATCTAAAGCTTACTCATCAACATTAAAATCCTTTAAACATCAACATCGACTGGTACATGACCCGCTGGCATCTTCCTCATCCTACCGTGTCCATACTTGTAGGTTTAAGCGTACCTATTTAAAGCTTTCGGTGTATAACGATCACTATCCTGTCATAATCACCTATCGCGGACTCAATACAGGGCCTCTTAAGTTTTCGTACTAAAGTTTCCCACACAAAACTATTCATTAGAAAAAGGTCTGCCGATCAACAAGTTTTACTAAACAAAGTAATTGTAACAATGCTGTTACTCTTTACCATAATTCAAAGGCAATGCATACTAAACTCAAGAAACCTCTTCAAAAACCCATCGCCACATGTTACGCATGAGGTGCGGTCCAGAATTGGTCTCACGAGCAGACATGTTACATTGTCATCAACCATGACGTACAATTCTCAAGGAACTTGGTGATCGAGTATCCTTCCCACAAGATTCGCGCCTTTCACTCTAAGATCATGTAACATACCGACTGTTAATATGAGGGGAACAATTAGGCCTGATCATATTTGCTTCTTAATAGGTCGCGTGAAGGACCTTCACGAATAACTCGGCTCAATATCGTTTAAACCAGATTACCAACAGTAACCCTTTACTATCGCTCACAAACTCAGTTTTCATGTACGGAAAACGATCGCGAGATCTACTGCTATCATAATATTACTTTGAAATTAAGCAAGTGAATTCAGATCTGAAGACGGTGGTTGTACATCGTTACGCAACAAGATCCGTCCTGAATACACGCAAATAACCAGTACCGTCTAACTCGATACAATTACGATAGCCCAACGACATCACTAACTCGCTTTGCGACTGAAAACGACTAGTTATTCAGTCATTTTGGATAACTCATCTCCTTCATATGGGATATCTCATCATAAAGTTCGTACTGAACCAAATGTTGAAACTAGGAAAGTACTAACAAGCCAATAGGTAACTTATTAGCTACTTGCTTTTTACTAGGTGTGTCTTAATTACCTAGTGATGGTGCTAGGTATAACCACTACCAACCAATTCAGTGTTCCAACATGAACACTCTTAAAACTCGAAATAGCATCTCATCACTAGAGAACATTCGACTTCACTATCGAAATAAAATGGAAGCGACTCGCCGAGTATTCCATTCCAAACTTGTACGCGCTTGTAACGTTCGGCTACGACCTGCGAACTGCTAGCCTGCCGTTCCTCGTAACCTCTCAGATGTTGACATGTCAACCTTCGCGCTCAGCAACTGAATCGCTAGCCTCCAGCAGAGGCTTCAGGCTGCGACACAATATGGTATCTGAAACATGAAAAATATTACGAGAGTATATGTTCACACGGTTATCTTAACCATACACAGCTTTGATGGAATTTAACTGGTGCACTGGTGCTGTAACCTAAACCAATCAAACTGCCTAGCCTTTTCCTAACAACATTGGGGTCGGCTTCCCGTCCTACCGGATTCAGCTGAGTACCAGTGTTTTACATGGAGCGACTGCCTATCTGATCTCCACAAACCAGTACCTGGGTAACACGGTACCCCCCGGCAATACTGGTGTCAGATCTCAAGCTTCTGACCACCCGCAACGACTGTCAAAGATCCTCAAATGACAGCCGGGACCAAAGGATTAACGTGCTTTCAGAAGCACGGCGGAAACCCGGTATGTTGAAATGGTCACCCATCCACGGACCGACCTCTTCAAGCGTTGCCTAACCTAGATGATCGACCAGTGCGGCTGTTAATATTTAGCCACGAGCTTCTAGTAGTAGTAGTAACCTAAACCTGCAAAATGTGTTATTATGGACACCGAATGTGAGTGCAGATTTCCTGTCCAAAACATGAATCACACATTACAGTGTCCCAAGTGCCCAGGTAGGTATATAGGCTTTAGAGAATCCAATTAATGCCATAGCGTTTTAAGTCGCAATTAACGAAGCCTGGTAGGGTTTACCACTTTTTAGAAAATTTGGCCCTCCAACTACAAAAGAAGAATACTATGTTTCTTCTCAAACTTAGTTAATTCTCACTACATAAAACTATCACGCTACAAAACTAATCAAAATATTTCATTTGGAATTTTCATAATTTCCAGACTGAAGTGTAAGGTAGGTATGTCACTGTCACCATATCGTTCTAACTTCCAAACAATGATAGCCAGCCAAGGCCAATCAAGGGCCATTGCCCGTGATAGTAGAATAATAACCCCTCAACAAAACCAAAACTTGACCATCAATAACTGGCATGAAACTATGACCTGACACGGGCCACCCCGGCAAACCACTGACCACCACACTGTACACAAAACCAGAATTTTGAATAATGAACACACTTTTCCATAGTCATAACAAATTGAAAACGACTCACCAGATTGGCATAAAGATCAGTGTGCATGGATCTTTTCACACGTGCACACGCTCCTCCTTGACCTGTCCAGCTTCTTGGTTGCTACTAGCCTCCTTGCTGCTCCGCTCCAGGCTGGTTTTTTTATTATTCAAGACTGAGGGTAGTCTCAACTGACACCGCGATTTTTTTTGCAAGAATGTAACCACAATTTTCACTAGCATTGTTTATACGTGTGATCTCATCAGCACGACCGAATCCCAATTCTGATGTCGCATCAGGGCTGGCCGTTAGTTGTAAAACATCGGGCAGTCAGGATGTTTACCTTAGGTTAAGACATCGTGTGTGGGCAGGTCGCTGGGTACAATCGTGCAAATGAAATCACAGAAGTTATTCGATACACTGGGTTTATTCAAATATTTTCAGTTACAATCTTGCTTACTAATATTACGGATCGACATTGATTCTACGGCGTGTTAGCTCTAAGGCTGTCAGTACTCAACTGCCATATTCTACTATCCCCACCACGCAAGTGGTAGGAGGAAGCGCGCCAATGCGTAGTTGTTTTGCTTTGCCGCCAGATGGCGTGCTTGCGTTTTGTTTTAACGTCCGTACTATTGACTAAACCCGACATATAATTATAGCTTGTTATTTATTGAAATTAACACCCTCAGCTCGAGAGTTTTTCTTTTTCATAGGTAGGGAATGGAACCACTAGTTTTTAAAATAATTTCCTTGCTAGTACCTGTATTAATTTGAACAAACGATACGACATACCATAACCTAAGTCAGCATAACTTACTTGAGATTAACAAGAAAACTTGCACCCACTAACGAGAAAAAACTTACTCACACTTTGTTGCAAGTCACGAAAGTATTGCCATCTTATTAAGTTTCAGGTGTTCATGCAACACTAAAGCCTCGTGTTTATATTGTATCTGTTTGTGAAGTAAAAATGTTTATAGAAATATTCCGACAGGGGTATTTTTTATACAAATTTAGATCACGTTTTGTGTTTGACCGCGTTTACTTTTTCACATCTAGGTAATGCATTTGAAAATGCTGTTTGCTGTATTTATATTGTGTAACGTTATGTAAAGTTCCAATTTATATCATTCCAAATGTTGATGACGATGATCTTTGTAAAAATATTCATAGCAATCGGGCTACATCATCAGGATTTGCGTAGGCCGCGTAGCCTGAGGTCTGCGTAGGCCGCGTAGCCCGTGATCTTCAAAGGCCGTAACTATCTGCGTAGCAATTGTAGCAAGCCTACAAGAAATAATAAAGAAATATAGGAAGCTTATTTTATTTTATTTTCTTCATCATTGCTGAATATGGATATAAAATTATGACCAATTCATCAAAGTAGTGTTGTCTTAAGGCTAGAAGTGGTATATCCCACAGGAACCCATTGAGATAATATGTAGTGCGTGGTACATTATTACCTCAATGCAGGAACCGAGCATTTGCCGGGGTAACAAGTAACCAGTAACCTACTCAGTGATTGTGTGGCTATTATATCAGTGAAATATTTTCGCAATAAATTCGGTGCCTCCAAAGATCACCTCCTACAAATCAACTAACAATTTTACCTCGTTTTATAAATTTGAAATGAATGTATGTATGTTCGGGTCAAAACTTTTTTATTAAATGAATTTTAAAGCAGCTATCCTCAACCGATTATGATGAAATTTTGCATATACGTTTGGTTTGGATGACAATTCACGGTAAGCTAAAAAGCTTGTTAATTTTTAGGGTTCGGTACCCAAAGGGTAAAAACGGGACCCTATTACTAAGACTCCGAGATTGTCCGTCTGTCTGTCTGTCTGTTACCACGCTGTATCTCATGAACCGTGATAGCCAGACAGTTGAAATTGTCACAGATGATGAATTTCTGTTGCCGTTATAACACAAAATACTAAAAACAGAAAAAAATAAATATTTAAGTGGGGCTCCGATGCAACAAACGAGTTTTTTTGCTGTTTTTTGCTTTAATGTTACGGAACCCTTCGTGTGCGAGTCCGACTTGCACTTGGCCTAAAAAATAAATGTTACATACGATCACTCATTACTTGATACGTTGATAGTAAAAGAAAACAGACATAAATGTAACTACAAAACGCAAGTTCGTCTCTCTGTATGAAAACCAAGCGTGCCACTTTTTCACTAACTTACCGATGAAAGAATATTTTTCCACTGCCTTGGCCACAGTTTTTACTGCTCAATAAGGCATAATAAGCAATTTTCAAGATTTCGGCTGATGTCCGATTCCGACAACGCTTATTGAAACAGCTCAAAGTTCTTTATTTGAGCATTGCTCTCACTTTTACACGCGAAGTACACACACATATTCGCGTCATCAAGTACATGGTATTACGTGATACAATGTAAACAGCGTTGATAAATTCATCTGCTGTTGACATCCAATAATTAGTATGTCAATGATTAGCTTGAAATCCAATTAAATAACTACACATTTTGCATTATCCATTGTTAACAACTTAACGTATAAATTGCGCGGAATGTGTGTTTTTGGTTCAGGTATTTCAGTATTTGGAATGTAGTAATAACATTTAAATAGAGCGGTTGTTCCCGAACCATTTGTTGTTTAGGGAATAAGGGCCTGTCTATTATTATGTTTACATTTCATCATTAGCAAATGTAAACATCACGCCAGTATTCCCTGAAGGGTTAAGCATAGGTGTACCTACTGTGTACCTACGGTATACTCCAACATTTCCAGCCAGTTCTGTAGTGGGAGCATAGGGGGAGCCATAAAAACAGAGTCTGGGCTAGTACTGAAAAATTCCAGATATTAAAACCCAATGATACCTTGCGATCGTTAGACCATTATTTTAATAAACCAAGCCTTGTATGTGTCCATGCATTCTCATGGACAATTAAGTGAATACGAATGAAAGAACGATGTGTGAAAAACGAAATGCCTAGACATGTTCCTATTCCAGAGAGAAACCACGTTGTACCAACTTTTCATTATTATTATAGATTGGCTTGGGCTTGACCACTATCTCACCTGATGGTAAGCGATGAAATGGTCGACGATGTAGCACGCTTGCCTAGAAGGAACATTCCACTCTTGACTTAAAGACCCCGAGGTTGTAGCTATCGGGCACAGACTCCGGCAGGGAATGCCACTCCTTTGCTTTACGAATAATGAAAGTATTTCCAAAACGTTTAGTGCGTATGGGTGGGATGTCCCCCATGTACCGATGACGCATCGCTGTTCGTCTTGTAGTTCAATGATAAAATGGGCTAGGTGGAATTAGATCATGCAGAGCTGTAAATAAATTGTAAAAGAACAGAAAATGTATGAGAATTTTGGTACCTAAATAGTGATGCTGGCCTAGTGGTCACAGGTGCTACTGCAGAGCATGAAGACGTAGATACGATTCTTGGACCAGGCACAATTTTCATTGGGTTTTACAAACTGGAATTTTCTCAAGCTTGTATTCTGGAAATGTGGGTTCATGGCTATAAACTCGCCTCATATTACATGGGAAAACATAAATGGCGGCATGTTGCTGTGCTCTACCGACTACACCTTCGGGGTACAGGTGTAATGTTATGTTCACTTACTATGTATTTCATAGTTGGATATAAGTTGAAACTGTCGACAGATCTATATCTTATATTCATCGCAGTGTCATCATGCCCCGCGTGCAGAGACCAGGTGAAGATGTCATCTAAACATACCGCCATATTGCAACCGTTCTGCATCGCTACGTGACTGTCATGTTTCTGCTCTTTACTTCTTTGTATATTGTTAGCACTTAGCCCCTAAATAAAATAGACTAAACTTGTGTAAACAAAGCTTTGTAAAGGGCTTTAGATCAGCTGGTTGAATGGGTTCGAGACCTTTGGCTGTAGAATTTGAATTTTAGGACGTCATTGAAGACGCTCGAGGGAATACTTTTTGTTGGGAAAGTCGAATCACGTATTTTCATTATATTTCGATAATTTTTGTGATTAGAAAATGTGATTAGACTTAAGTTGGTTACATAATTGTTATTCTAATCCTTTTCTATGATAAGTATCAGATATGTTTCATAACATTTCGAGATTCCGCAAGAGAACTAGGGTAACCGACATGGTCAGAAGAATTGCCAAACTTAAGTGGCAGTGGACACGACACATTGCTCGTAGAAGGGATGGTCGATGGGGCCGAAAAGTTCTGGACCGCGAATCGGAAGCCACTGCGTTGGAAGGCCTCCCACCAGGCTGATAGATGACCCGGCGGGGGTGGCGGGGTCCGCTCGATGCGAGACGCACGGGACCGGTCAATGTGGCGACACTTGTGGGAGGTCTATGTCCAGCAGTGGACGTCTTTCGGCTGGTATGATGATGATGATGATTATTTAGAGATTTGGGCCCAGTAGTTGGCCACGTTTACCTATGGCAGCGACAGTGGCATTCGTTAAGGTTGCCTTAGTCGACGGCACGAACTATTTTGTGCGCGGTGTTAAAATGCATACTATCTCATCCGACAACACGTGCGAAAGATACTGCGAAGCTGTGATGAGTAAGAAGCTAGTTCACGTACAAATACACACTTTTGCACATTTGTAGCGAAATGGATGATGATTTAGGATGAAAACGGGCGCGTGAAATTTTATAAACAGACCTTTGGGTATATGGATATCACGAAAAAACGACTTTTTTTATTTTTTTTTATATGCAATTTTCCTTCTTCTTATGGTATTTATTAGCACCCAAAGTTGCGTTAAAATTTGTGTTGAAATATGGAACTTTCGACGCTCATAACTTTTTTTTTTCCATACAGGGCTATCTCTTCATATAGATAATGATGAGACACATTAATATAATTTTTTATTATGAGCTTACACCGTCAAACAGTGGAGTAATCGCCAGAATACGTTTGTATGTAAGAATGATCGAATGAATGAAGTGCCGTTTATTGGCCTAATTGAATAAATATATTTAACTTTGACTTTGACTTTGATCGACTAGAGTAACCTTAAGTCTAGTAAGGGCACTTGGGGCACTTAAACATACAGGGACGTGATATGTGTAAGATTAGGAAGGGTATTTAAATACCTTCTTTATTACCACCTGAGGCTAGACAAGCCTAGTGATAGTAGTGCTAGTGATATCCTATTAACGAAAACGTCACGATAGATTATTTATATGCGAATAGCTTGGAAAAATGACAAAAATGTACCTTTGTGATTGTCAAATGCTATCGAAATGTTAGGTGATCAATCTCTTACATTTTGCCATTTCAACATCGTCACCGTCGATTTACGCCGGTCTACTGATCTGTAAGAAACGTCAATGACCTGTTACAGATTAAGGCGGTACCCCGAGCAAAACGCCGCGCTTGCCGTTTTTTGTGCTGTTTTTAGGAGCTATCTACTCGTTATTTAAAAAGAAATATCAATTAATAAAAATACATAAAATTTCTACATAATATTGATTCTAAAATGGTAGATTTAGTTTTTTTTTAAATGTTGTATATATTTCACTAATCGCCTTCCAAAAAAACATAAAAATGAGAAATAATTATTGATATTATGCATCTCCTCGTAAAGTGTTCATTAATAATTTTTGTTCTAACACTAATGGATAGACAATTTAATAACGAAAATTTTTGTAGATTTTTTTTTTCCAAAAGACCAATATTCGATTTTATAAAGATTTTATTCTGAAATCTGGGCGTATTCACTACTGTAATTCACGCCACCAGTGCCGCTAGACGAATAGGAATGCTCATATCTCATGCCGATTTTTTGGTTAGGGTACCGCCTTAATTGAATAAATATCGGTCGCAATGCCGCGATATAAATATTTAATACCTTCAAAGAGTGGCATAAAGTTGTGAGTTTTCTTTGAGTAAAAAGTTAAAAAATAGACGAATGTTTTTGCAGCCGCTTTTAATTAAATGAAATCTAACGGTAAGTAGCTACCATACTCAATTTTTTACGAGTTTAGCGCATAATAAAGCAGCTTTTTCTGTTTTTATTTCACACTTATCTAACAGAAACTTAAAAATATCTGACATCGTCGAGGTTTTCCACATTTGCGGCGTATATTCCGGTGGCGTCCGTCCAAGCCATTGTCGGCATCGATACAATATTAAAGCGCTTTGCAGCGCCACGCGACGTGACTGCAGCTGCAGCACTCCTGCCATATTATTATCACGGCAAATATATCTAGATTATCTTGAACGTAACAGTTATTGATGGTGAATGCTGCGACACTTTAGGGAATTGAAAAATGTGGGGATTGTTTTTAAACATAACATAACATCACACCTAGTCCCCGTAGGGTTGGGCAGAAGTGCATCTATATGTATAATTAGTTTACATACCGTTATATAGTTATGTATAAGTAGATTAGGTTAACTGTAGTTACAATGTGAAGTAACTTTGGATAAGCGCGTGTATCGCATTGGGTGAAATCCTGTAGAGATGTATGTGTTAATTTAATTTATTTATTTATTTCAGACATAATTCCAGGCCGTAGTTACACAATTATAAAATTGAAGAAAAATCAAATAAAAAAAATCAAAAACTCATCAAAAATAATAATTAAAACAATACAAAAAATATGAAAATGTCACAAAAGTATCAAACAACGTCAAAATCACTTTAGATTGACCAAATTAAAAAAAAAACAAAACTGTAGTAGGGTCACATATCGCCAGTTATGTTAAACTCGTTATAGGGGCGATTGTATTTGTTTTGTAAATAAGTACCTACTAGATAAAATAGCCGTAGAACCGATGACCGTTGGAGACGTTGATCTTAGAAATGTTCTTGAGCGTAGACCAGTTCGGTGAGACGCCCTCTGGCTAGGTGGAACGACGATCTTCGTAGGATGGCTCGTAGCAGCTGGTTGGGAGTCCCCGAGAATCGAGATGAATGACGTGCGATTGGAGAGACTTTGTCCAGCCGTGGAATGCTGTAGATTGTAGGAGATGCTCAAGAGGATTAAGGTTAAGATTGGTAGAATCATACTTAAATATTCTCAGTGCACCTGCATAGGGCCCACAACGGTGTAGTCAGCATCGATTTATTTATTTTAAGATTAACTCATGAATTCATTATTTTCTTTTATTTTTTAAAACGTTGCCCCACACTAGGAATTTCTCCTGTATCGTGGGTGCGTTTACAAACATATAAACTCACATACACAAACACCCAGAGTCGGAACAACTATCTGTAGGTCGTACAAATATTTGTTACGTGCGGGAATCGAACCCGCGACACGCAGCGCAGCAGTCAATCGCTCAACCATTGTGCCAAGCGTGCGCCCGAAAATAAAATGACTTTTTTTTGTCTCGGTTACAAATAAAATTAAGTGACATGTTTTAAGTAGATACTTAAAAAAATACTTTAATCAATTTATCACTCACGCTTGACGACAGCACTATCAAACTAATACATAAATAAAATAAAATAAAATAACTCTAAATGCTTTATTACCTTTCAAAAGAAACTCCATCAATTATTTACAATTCAAGCTTTCTTTATTTCAACGGTTCACCCATTTCTTTGTGTCATTGAATTTATATTAAGTATGTTTGTTTGTCTAGTCTGTCTGGCCCTGACAGATAAAATTGTGTGAAAAATGTATGTACCTTTACTATAAGCAAATTACTTTTTCAATGAAATGTAGATTTTAAAAGCATTTCAATGACAGCCACGGTTCACAAAATAATCTTAACAAACTTTATATATTCGTAAATGAAATAAATGCCTCATTAGTTATTTTCAACTTAATAAGAACTTCAAACATTTGTATATAATAACTAGCTGTTGCCCGCGACTTCTTCTGCGAAGCATAAGTAATTCGAATAGCTTATTTTTTATATCGCAGCATAATATTCTGGGTTTTCCATACAAACTTCTACCCCTCTTTCCACCCCCTTAAGTAAGATTTCCGGGATAAAAACTATGCTCTGTCCTGCCCAGCGTCTCAAAATATATCCGAACCAAATTGCATCTAAAATAATATAAACTAATTATTGAAAACCTTTATTGTTTATTTAGGTTGGTATTTATGTCAAGTTTCATATTTATAAACCCAAGAAATCAGATTCTTCAAAAAAATTAACATGCCCTTAACCTTTTTTTGGGGGTAGTTTCAAAAAATAATAATAGCGACCTTTATTATTCATTTAGGTTAGTATTTGTGGCATGTTTCAAGTTTATTGACCCAAGAAATCAGATTTTTCAAAAACACTGTAATACCTCCTAAATCGTCTTTTGGGGGTAGTTCCAAAAAACTAATAATCACAAACTTTATTGTTTATTTAGGATGGTATTTATGTCAAGTTTCATGTTTATTCACCCAAGAAATCAGAATCTTTAAAAAAATAACATCCCCTAAATCATCTTTTGGGGGTAGTTTCGAAAAACTAACAATGAAACTCTTTATTGTTTATTTAGATTAGTATTTATGTCAAGTTTCAAGTTTATTAACTGAAGTAATAAGATTCTTCAAAAACACTGTAATACCTCCTAAATCGTCTTTTGGGGGTAGTTGCAAAAAACTAATAATAACAACCTTTATTGTTTATTAAGGATGGTATTTATGCCAAGTTTCAAGTGTATTCACCCAAAAAATCATATTCTTCAAAAAAAATAACATCCCCTAAATCTTATAAATAACATCCCCTAAATCATCTTTTGGGGGTAGTTTCGAAAAACTAACAATGAAAGTCTTTATTGTTTATTTAGCTTAGTATTTATGTCAAGTTTCAAGTTATTAACTGATGTTATAAATTTTACAAAAACACTGTAATACCTCCTAAATCGTCTTTTGGGGGTAGTTGCAAAAAACTAATAATCACAAACTTATTTTTTTATTTAGGATAGTATTTATGTCAAGTTTCATGTTTATTCACCCAAGAAATCAGATCCTTCAAAAAATAACATCCCCTAAGTCGTCTTTTGGGGGGAGTTTAAAAAAAAAATAAGAGCAACCTTTATTATTCATTTAGGTTAGTATATTAGTGGAAAGTTTATTGACCCAAGAAACCACATTTTTCAAAAACACTGTAATACCTCCTAAATCGTCTTTTGGGGGTAGTTTCGAAAAACTAACAATGAAAGTCTTTATTGTTTATTTAGCTTAGTATTTATGTCAAGTTTCAAGTTTATTAACTGAAGTAATAAGATTTTTCAAAAACACTGTAATACCCCCTAAATCGTCTTTTGGGGGTAGTTGCAAAAAACTAATAATAACAACCTTTATTGTTTATTAATGATGGTATTTATGCCAAGTTTCAAGTTTATTCACCCAAGAAATCAGATTCTTTAAAAAAACTAACGTCCCCTTTATCTTCTTTTGGGGGTAGTTTCAAAAAATAATAACAGCAACCTTTTTTATTCATTTAGGTTAGTATTTGTGGCAAGTTTATTGACCCAAGAAACCAGATTTTTCATAAACTCTGTAATACCTCCTAAATCGTCTTTTGGGGGTAGTTGCAAAAAACTAATAATGACAACCTTTATTGTTTATTTAGGATGGTATTTATGCCAAGTTTCATGTTTATTCACCCAAGAAATCAGATTCTTCAAAAAATAACATCCCCTAAATCATCTTTTGGGGGTAGTTTCGAAAAACTAACAATGAAAGTCTTTATTGTTTATTTAGCTTAGTATTTATGTCAAGTTTCAAGTTTATTAACTGATGTTATAAGATTCTACAAAAACACTGTAATACCTCCTAAATCGTCTTTTGGGGGTAGTTCCAAAAAACTAATAATCACAAACTTTATTGTTTATTTAGGATGGTATTTATGTCAAGTTTCATTTTTATTCACCCAAGAAATCAGATTCTTTAAAAAAATAACATCCCCTAAATCATCTTTTGGGGGTAATGTCGAAAAACTAACAATGAAAGTCTTTATTGTTTATTTAGCTTAGTATTTATGTCAAGTTTCAAGTTTATTAACTGATGTTATAAATTCTACAAAAACACTGAAATACCTCCTAAATCGTCTTTTGGGGGTAGTTGCAAAAAACTAATAATCACAAACTTATTTTTTTATTTAGGATACTATTTATGTCAAGTTTCATGTTTATTCACCCAAGAAATCAGATTCTTCAAAAAATAACATCCCCTAAGTCGTCTTTTGGGGGTAGTTTAAAAAAATAATAAGAGCAACCTTTATTATTCATTTAGGTTAGTATATTAGTGGAAAGTTTATTGACCCAAGAAACCAGATTTTTCAAAAACAATGTAATACCTCCTAAATCGTCTTTTGGGGGTAGTTGCAAAAAACTAATAATGACAACCTTTATTGTTTATTTAGGATGGTATTTATGCCAAGTTTCAAGTTTATTCACCCAAGAAATCAGATTCTTTAAAAAAACTAACGTCCCCTTAATCTTCTTTTGGGGGTAGTTTCAAAAAATAATAACAGCAACCTTTTTTATTCATTTAGGTTAGTATTTGTGGCAAGTTTATTGACCCAAGAAACCAGATTTTTCAAAAACACTGTAATACCTCCTAAATCGTCTTTTGGGGGTAGTTGCAAAAAACTAATAATGATAACCTTTATTGTTTATTTAGGATGGTATTTATGCCAAGTTTCAAGTTTATTCACCCAAGAAATCAGATTCTTCAAAAAAACTAACATCCTCTAAATCTTCTTTTGAGGGTAGTTTCAAAAAATAATAATAGCGACCTTTATTCATTTAGGTTAGTATTTGTGGCAAGTTTCATGAAATCAGATTTTTCTAAAACACTGTAATACCTCCTAAATCGTCTTTTGGGTAGTTGCAAAAAACTAATAATCACAAACTTTATTGTTTATTTAAGATGGTATTTATGTCAAGTTTCATGTTTATTCACCCAAGAAATAAGATTCTTCAAAAAAAATAACATCCCCTAAATCATCTTTTGGGGGTAGTGTCGAAAAACTAACAATGAAAGTCTTTAATGTTTATTTAGATTAGTATTTATGTCAAATTTCAAGTTTATTAACTGAAGTAATAAGATTCTTCAAAAAAACTTTAACACCCCTAAATCGTCTTTTGGGGGTAGTTTTGAAAAACTAATAATGTCTGTTTACGCCTTTGCGTTGGTGTAAGGTTGTTAAATGAAATGAAATCCTTTAGACAATCACTTACTAATTATATTAAAAATCTGAAGGTTACAGGAATACTTTTAGGGACCCGTTACATATGTTATTTACGGCAGTTTATCGTCGACCGCTCGCTGGCGGTGCGTGGAGGCAAGTGGCCGAGCGCCAGGTTCGCATGGCGGACGCTGCTCGGGCGCCCGCGCGCGCTCCCATTGGCTCGCGTCGGTGGCGTGATGTCTCGCGCTCGCGATTGGCTCCCGGCCGTGTTGCCAGGTGCAGGCCGGAACATCCTCCCAGGCGTTGAAGAGTTCAACTGGAAGACGGCGCGTCCCAGAAGAGGGGGCACATCGTGCGGACGGCCCGCGTGACCGTCCCCTTGGTGGTGGTGACTTCAGCCACCCGGCTGACCCCATCGGGGCCGGGGTGTAGGCGCGTGACGCGACCCAGGCGCCACTGGAGCGGAGGCAGGTTTGCCTCCCGCAGTAGCACGAGGTCACCATGGCCGATGCCCCGTTGCTGTGTTCGCCACTGGGATCGCTGCTGCATTTCCGCCAGGAACTCCTTCTGCCACCTGGACCAGAACTGTTGACGGATTTTCTCAATAAGTTCGTAGCGATTAGGTCGTAGAGCTGTGATGGGTGGCGATGGGACGGCGGTCAATGGCCTGCCCACTAGAAAGTGCCCTGGGGTTAAGGGACAAGGATCATTTGGATCTGACGAGAGGGGAGAAAGGGGACGGGAATTTAGTATGGCCTCAATCTGCGAAAACAGTGTGGCCAGCTCCTCAAAAGTCAAACAGGCCTCCCCCGCTACTCTTTTTAAATGGTGTTTAGAGGACTTTATACCCGCCTCCCATATTCCCCCGAAATGAGGCGAATATGCAGGTCCGAACACGAAGCGGATTCCCTCATTGGCCGAGTAATTGAAGACCGACTCTTGGCTCTTCTGCAACATTCTACCTAGCTCATTGCATGCACCGAGAAAGTTTCGACCATTATCACAATAGATAGCATAGGGTTTACCTCTCCTAGCCACAAAACGACGGATACATAGGATGAATGCTTCGGAAGTGAGGTCGCTGACTACTTCTAGGTGAACCGCCTTGGTGGTTAGACACACAAACAAACATAAATAGCATTTTGTTATGCGGTTTCCTCGGCCCTTACGGCTTGAAATTCTAAAAGGACCCGCAAAATCGACCCCACAGGAACTGAAGGCAAAACTGCTGTCAGTTCTTACTGACGGCAAATCACCCATGATTGGTTCAAAAGGTTTACCTCGCAGGCGCGTACATACTACACACTGCTTGGTAGTAGTGCGAGCTAGGTTTCTCCCTCCTATGGGCCAATATTCTTCACGAATGGCTGCCAGCAGTGCCTGAGGACCAGTATGGAATAAGCGTAAGTGTTCATGTTTAAATAACAGTTTGGTGAAACTATGCTTCGCATCTAGGAGAATAGGGTGCTTTTTATTATAATCAAAGTCAGAGTTTCCAAGACGGCCTCCCACTCGTAACACATGTTCCGAGTCTACAAAGGGATTAAGTGGCAATAGTTTAGATTTGTTATGTAACTGATGCCCTTTACTTAATGTTTCAATTTCCAAGTGAAATGTCCCACACTGACTGAGTTTAACTAGAAGAGTGCATGCCTTTTGCAGCTCCTCAGCTGATAAAGCCTGACTCACCTTTTTTAGACCTTTACAATTACCAATAAACCTTAGCACATAGGCAACTGTTCTTTTTAGTCGTGAAAAATTTGAAAACCTACTGAAATCTAAAACCTCGCCACCCAAACCTTCCCTCTCGGTTGCAGCAAATGAATATGAGGCGCGGGAATTTAACTCAGGTATGGATTCTTCCTCTAATATAGGTAGCTGGTCGGAACGCTCGCAGTCTTCTTGTTTTAAGAAGGCAGGGCCTTCCCACCAAAGAGTAGAGCACTTCAAAACATTGGGCTCTACCCCTCTAGAAGCCATGTCAGCAGGGTTCAAGTTTGTTGGAACATGACGCAACTGATAATCAGCTGTTAGCTCCTGAATTTCGTTTACTCTATTTCGCACGAAAGTTTTCAGGGAATTTGGCTGCAGTTTTAACCATCCTAATACTACCATGGAGTCTGTCCATATAGTTTTCTTATCTATTTTACATTTTAAGGACTGACTGACTTTTTGACAAAGTCTAGCCCCGAGGAGCGCTCCACATAGTTCTAATCTAGGAATGGTCATTGGTTTAATGGGTGCTACCCTGGCCTTTGCACATAACAGGCGTGAGGTATACGACTGATTTCTACTCTTAGACCTTAAATAGACACATGCACCATATGCAGCTTGTGAGGCATCAACAAAACAATGCAATTCAATGCATTGTGGCATTTCACACAAGACATACCTAGGTAGATGTATATTATACAGATAAGATAAATTATTACTAAAGTTTAGCCAATCCTTAACTAAGTTATTTGGTATTGGCTCATCCCAATCTAACTTGGCACACCATAACTTCTGAAGTAATATTTTTGGTTTGATAATGGCCGCACTCAATAGTCCTAATGGATCAAATATTTTACATGTCATAGAGATAATCGTTCTTTTAGTTATCTGAGAAGCAAGAGGTACATTGGTAGAAAATTGAATTGTGTCACTCACCGGAGACCAGTTTAATCCTAACACAGCTGATTCCTTGCACAGATCTAAGGCATCACTGTTCAATTGTTCCTTCTTGAATATCTGAGGACAATTGGTACGAAATTTTCGAAGTATGAACCCAGCAGACTCTAGAGCTCGAGTGGTACCTTTGTAAATGTGTGTCAGCTGATCTTCTGAGGCGCAACCGGTACTTAAATCGTCTATGTAAAAATCAGTTAGCATAATCTTCTTTATAAGTTCGTCATCACACTCTAGTGCTAGTTGTTGAAGACACCTAGTACTAAGGTACGGCGCAGATGCGGTACCATAAGTAACTGTATTCAACTGATATATTACAATGTTGTGAGTTTTCTCACAACGCCACAGTATTAACTGCAAATGGCGTTGAGACTCGTCTATAACAATCTGCCTGTACATTTTAGCAATATCTCCGGTGAGAACAAACCTATGCTCTCGAAAACGTAACAGTATAGACATTAAGTCACTCTGGACGACTGGACCTACTGCTTGAATATCGTTCAGCGACTTGCCCGACGTAGTTTTCGCAGACGCATCAAAAACTACTCTAACCTTAGTGGTCTCACTATGTTCTCTAATAACACAATGGTGGGGCAAATAATACCCAAACTGAGGCTGTGCGACTTCAGTTAGGTGACCTAACTCTTTATATTCATTAATAAAATTTGAGTAAGCTTCCTTTAATTGAGGATTCTTATTTAACCTAATTTCCAAGTTTAGAAACCTTTTCCTAGCCATAGCATAAGAATCTCCCAGGGCACTCTTAGGTGCTTCCTTTAGAGGCATTAACACTGAAAATCTACCGTTAGCTAGGCGTTTAGTGTTTTCAACAAAGTGCTTTTCACAAAAATGTTCATCGGGTGAACGAGCAAATTGTTCAGAATGACCCTCTTCGATTTCCCAAAACCTTTTTAGGCAATCCTGTATTTCTTGACTAAAGTTACAGGTTATCTTGGGGGATTTTAGGCTACCATGCCCTGTAGGGCCTGACACTAACCAACCCAGTTTAGTGTCTTGTAAGGTGGGGTTATTTTTACCTAAACTCTTGTGATTCGAATTCACAATGGACCAGTAAACGTCAGCACCCAATAAAATGTCTATCTCTGACGGTTCATAGAAAGTGGGATCAGCTAGCTTAACTTCCTTTGGTATACGGAGGTGCTGGACATTGACCCGAAGGTTGGGCAACGTGCCTATAATATTTGGTACAACAAGACATTCAATCGGAATGCAGAAGTTACTCACACGTGATTTAATCTTGATATTTACCCTTTCAGAAAGATTAGAAATAGAGTTATTTATTCCAGAAACATAGGTTGGACGTGATGTGTCACAAATTAAACCCAGTTTTTGTTTCATTGCACTGGATAGGAATGACATTTGACTGCCTGTGTCTAACAAGGCTCTTGCCTGATAGATTTCGCCAGTTTGCGTATTACTTATGTGTACTAGCGCGGTGCCTAACAGAACTTGGCCTGCCGTTGCAGCTGATAGTGACACAGGTAAGTTAGACGGCTCTGGAGAGTCTGTTGTCTTACAAGTGACATTGGGCTCATTCTGATGTACTAATGAGTTATGTTTTCTGTTACATGTGTGACACATAGGCCTTAATTTACACTGGAATGAATTGTGCCCACCCTTGAGGCAATTTCTACATAGTTTTAACCTACTGATTTCAGATAATCTATCCTGAATGTCCATATTTTTAAATTTGGAACAATCATGTAACTGGTGGTTATCATGGCATACCTGACACCTTGAAGTCGTACCCTTTTCACTAGAAGCTAAAAATGCCTTATTAGTTTTGCTAGTTTGCTTCTGGTTACTCGAACTTGACCTTTGGTCACCTCTATCGGTGTTAACCATGCTTGCGAAATGCATGGTTTCTAATATGTCTGCCCGATTTCTCAAGAATGTTGTAAAGTTTTCTAATTTATGATAATCTGGTAGCGCAGACCTGTACTCTTCCCATTTGGTATAGGTGACAGTGTCTAATTTCGAAGCTATAATGAAGAGAACTAGGGCGTCCCATTTGTCAGTCGGCTGACCTAGAGTATTCAGCGCCCTCAGATTTTTCGAAATATGGTCCACTAAATACCTTAATGCCTTGTAGGACTCCCTACTACATTTTTCTACAGTCACTAAAGCTTTAAGATGATTATTTATGAGGATATTCTTATTATCGTACCGCTCACACAGTAGTTCCCATGCTAACTTGTAGTTATGTGAGGTAAACTCTATGGATTTAATTACCCCCTTAGCACTCCCTTCCAAAGCTGATCTTAAATAATGGAATTTATTGATCTCTGGAATTGAATTATTGCAGTTAAGAATTGAATCGAAAGTATCCTTAAATTCCAACCATGATAAAAGGTTTCCATCAAACTTTGGAAGGTGTATGGTTGGCAATTTCACTCCGTTAAAGGAATGAGAGCAATAACTTTGCTGATGCGAACAGTTACTTTGTCCTTCAATACTATTTGCCCTATTTCTTTGTGACGGGGTAGCCTCAATCAATTCTTGAGCTACAGAGAGTGCCGAGTAAAATTGACTCTCAGTGGCCTCTCTTTCGTCCAATTGTTCATCTACATCGGTGCACAATGATTCCAATTCTGACTGCAACTCATCAAAAGTTTTAAATAATTCTTGAAATTTGGCTAATCTCAACGACAGCTCTTTAACTTGAACACTTGTTATATCACTAGACTTCAAGTTTTGAATGGTACTTAGATAGTCTATGAATTTTGTTAATCTACCCTTTATAGTGCCACGCCTTTTTATTAAATCTTTAATTTTGACCTTTAGGTCGACCTCTGCATCGGTCATAGTGCTACTTTATCTATTCGAAATACTACTTAATGCAATGCAATGAGCCAAATAAATAAATGTGCAGTGAACCTGACAAGCTTAAGTGCCGCTCCAGCACGTGGTCGACTCGACCACGACTGCCCGCGCTGACAGCTACAGATGCGATGTACTCGGGGCGCCGAGGGAGTCCGCTGGTGCTGGCTGAGCAGTGAGGCTGGGCCGGAACAGTTGCCGTATGGCCGGAACTCTGAAATAGTCAGCCGGATTGCTGAATCACCAAGCAAGCAATAGTACGCACAGCTGGATCACACTCGTGCGGAACAGCTTAGAATAGGTAGTAGGTAGATAGGCAATAACCTTGAAAATGATGCGTGCCACTCGAATGCTAGCTTGCGTTGAACAAAGAAAAATCAAATGAGGCTATGCGTAGCGTGGGTGCAGATTTTAATGTTATGTACCTTATGAAGGTAGGTATGACAATAAAAAAAACTAATAAAATCAAAATAATGCGTGCAACTCGAATGCTAGCTTGCGTTTAACAAGGCAATAATATAAATGAGGCTATGCGTAGCGTGGGCGCCGATTATTATGCGGGTAGGTATGTGCAAAAAAATAAAAAGTAAATCTCTTATAGGAAACTGCTCCTTAGCACCTAACCCAGCCGCCCCGGCTCAAACCCACGTGCACTGGCAATTGAGCACCACTATTATGGCCCCCTGACCTTGAACAGCAAGCCGCCCACTGTTTCCACAGCGCGAGGACACACAGGAAAAATATTAAAACGCTAGGAATGAAGAAAGGATCAGGGCTTACTCTCCTGGGCTAGACCTTCGGTTGACGTGTCGCTCGCCGTCCTCACCGGGCTCCCTAAGCAGCTCGTCCGTGTCCTTCTTCTCCCGTTCGCTCGATTACGCAGCCCGGCTGGATGGATGGCGGGCTGCGGCACTTGCTCCACGCGGCGCCGATGCGCCGATCTTCGATGATTCTTGAAAATTCTTGACGATTTTCGACGATTCTTGACGAATTTCGACGATGTAGGTATATTTACGACGTATTTATAACGTAACGGGTCCTGTCACGGTCGCCACTTGTTTACGCCTTTGCGTTGGTGTAAGGTTGTTAAATGAAATGAAATCCTTTAGACAATCACTTACTAATTATATTAAAAATCTGAAGGTTACAGGAATACTTTTAGGGACCCGTTACATATGTTATTTACGGCAGTTTATCGTCGACCGCTCGCTGGCGGTGCGTGGAGGCAAGTGGCCGAGCGCCAGGTTCGCATGGCGGACGCTGCTCGGGCGCCCGCGCGCGCTCCCATTGGCTCGCGTCGGTGGCGTGATGTCTCGCGCTCGCGATTGGCTCCCGGCCGTGTTGCCAGGTGCAGGCCGGAACAATGTCAATCTTTATCATTTACTTAGAATACTATTTGTGCTAAGTTTCAAGAATTTTGGTCGAAGGAATTAGATTTTTCATACAAACTTTCAACCCCCTTTTTACCCCCTTAGGGGTGAAATTTCCAAAAATCCTTTCTTAGTGCACCTTTCTGCCAAATTTCATGCTTCTAGGCTTAGCAGTTTTGGCTGTGCGTTGATTGATCAGTCAGTCAGTCAGTCAGTCACCTTTCGCTTTTATAGATATAGATAAGTAACTAAAGAAATAATTTATTGTCACTATGAATACAATATACAAACTCCAGAATTTTATAGGAAAGTGCGTAGTGTACATGCAATAAACTATTTTGTTTATAACCCATAACGGTACCTAACTATATTAAATCGAGACAGGCTTTGATAAAAAACTAAGGGATTCAAAGTAATTTCGATGAAAACAGTCAACTCAATTCAAAGACTAGAAAAATATGTCTTTGGGTTCCAAACGAATTAAATCTCAAATTCTATTTGAATTTACAATTCTGCACGTAAACCTAATCGCGGCTTCAGCGAAAAATAAAATGTTTCTCACGAACTTTTTTCGATTTCTCATAACAGATTTTCTTGTCAGAGCGCAATACACGTGAAGTTTTGGTCACAAGAGACGAAATTAAAGTCATATTTCAAAACTTCAAGATGGCGCGCGCAATGAGCGAGGCTTGTTGATGATGCACCATTTACGTAAAAACGCCTGACATCGACCGAGTGCCAGCGACTCAACTAACGAACCTCTTTAACCTTAGATCTTACTATTAATTGCTTTATTAATTAACTTTTTTATTTATTTAGGTTATTACGTAATCTGGAGAAGGTGAAAATAGTAATAGCGTATTCTACAGATGAAAGAAAGATTATAAAATTTTAAAACAATCTTACATTAATAAGTGAATAGTGTCAGTAAAATAAAAGTACCTAAGCTACAGTAATGGTCGTTGAAAAATGCCAGACAAAAGCGAATCTATGCGTTTTTAGGCGCAGTGTCCAAATTGACACTCTCTGAACATGTGTCACAGGATTTCATCGTGTTGTGATTGAGTCAGGAGTAGAATTGTACCAGTTTCCAGAAATGATCTGAAAATTCTTTGATTCTGAATTCTGCAGAATAATAGAGACACCTAACTAGGAAGGTCAACACCGCAATTAAAATTGCAACGTAAAACCGTAGATAAAGTGACATACTACGACGTGATATTTTGGAAGTGAAAGTCGTGACTTTTTTCACTGTTGTTATTGCTGGTAGAATGTCCGTTTGTCTAGGCCCCTTTTGGACAATTAACGCCACATACTCAAACGTACACAAGGCATAAAGTACGGAAGTTACTCCATTTAATATTTCCGAACTGGCGTGTTATACCTAACCTAAATCAAGGTACAGGTCGCTTAATTAATGAACGCGGATACTAGGTCGATCTAAGGTTCACAAATACGACTGTCACAGTAAGTAAATACATATTATCAATTCTGTATTTTCACAAGTTTCTTGAAGTTGTAATCAAGTTTTATGTTTTATACTTGCATCTCTTACCTATATTTGCGGGATTCTCAGAATAAATCAAATGCCAGTCATTGGGATAAGTGCATTTTCCTGTAGGTACCTTAAATTTTGGTACCTACTATCTGGTCAGATAACATCAATAAGTTGTCAAACCATTTTTTATAGTGTTTATATTTTAATTTTAGTTTTAAAATAAGTAGTTTATTAATATTTAGAAGTATGCTGTGGCTTCCTACGTTCTTATAATTGAAGGCGTGCCCTTATCGAAAGTTTATGTAATAACATAAGACATTGTATTTTATGTGTACATCATTCGTTGGAGGTTCTAAATAAATAAATATATGCTGATGTCAAACTTAAGGGAAACGTTTGCATTCGAATCCCAATTGCAATCTGTCAAAAACACACATTTTGAAGAGATTTTAACATTGCTTGTCACAGAGATGATAATGAGGCTTGAATTTGAACATTTTACAAGCAAATCATCGGTTACCATCAGGTGAGATAGTGGTCAAGCCTATCAATAATAAAAAATAAAAAACTTTCCTTGTTAGTTACTATCGATAAATAAAAAAATATGTGGGTGCAACTGAGTTTTAAAACAGTGATCCCCAACTGAACGATCTAAAATGTAGCATACACGTATAGTTTGGATGGCAACAAACGGTAAGCTAAAAAGCTTCTTTAAAAAAAAAAGGTATTTTTTTAATTGGAAAAAATATTTACCAAGAGACAAGGCCTGATCGAAGATGTTATTGTTTTGATAGATTCCATAGATCGGTATAAAATGACGACATGACGGGGGACAGGACATTATGGAAGAAGAAAACGTGTTGCACCGCCCCAAAGTAACATGGGATAAGGGCAGGAAAAGATCTGCTCACCGGTATGAAACATTTTCTTTTTAAGCCACGATACTTGAAAGCAAACACTGTTTCAATCCGTTGTAGACGAGGCTTAAATAAAAAAAAAAGGTAAATGTTTGCATAGAGGCAGCGTGCGGCGTGCATTGTGCAGACGCTGCAGTAGTTTATGCGGTTAAATAAAATTACCTCTCAGCCAGCAGTAAACAACACCCGATATTTTAAATTCACCCTCGTTTATATTATTGTTAAAAGATTTTGTGCATGCTTTTCATCACATATTTCGAATTGGAACCATTGGCTGGCATCCATTTCATTCTCTTGATCTTTACTTGTAAGTTGTATTGAAAAAATATGTGTAATTTAAAAAAAAACTCCGAGACAGCTTCATCCACTAAAAATTTAAAACTCATTGTTGAAATTTCACGATATTTCGGAGTATTGGCAGATATAAAAATCTTTTCAGCCGAATAGGATCTCATTTATTTTAGATTCGCTGCGCCTCTTGTACGCCATCGTTTCTCGGCTCTGTGGCCATTTGCGATCAAGTACGTGGTACACGTTCCTACTTAAATGGGCGATATGTATCGTACTGTTGTATTTTTAATGGGAATTACACGTACTCGCTAGTGTGCACGGAGGCGCAATGCGAACTTATTAAATTTAAATTCACCGCCTTCCCAGTAAGTGCGACCTTTATAGCTCGTGCAAATTGGCCGTAGGAACCTTTTACATACCACTCGAAAAAATAGCGTTATAAAGTATATAAAACAACAGCAATTTTAAGTAAATCATCATTTAAAAATATAGTAGCAATTTTCTCGCGCTTCCATAGTTGTTGAACTCTACTGTTGTCAATTCAAAGGAATAGAAAACATGTTTTCTTGGAGCGTTCGTTTGCCTTTCGAGGTAATCAAAGAGGGAGGGGCGTTGTTTTATACTTTTGTAGGGTTCCGAACCCTAAGGGTAAAAGCGGGACCATTTTTTATTTATTATCGATAGGCTCGCGTTTGACCACTACCTCGCCTGATGGTAAGTGATGATGTGGCCTACGGTCAAGCACGCATGCCTAGAAGTAACCTATTCACTCTTGACTTAAAGATTCCAAGGATCTAGCTATCAGGGAACAAAGACTCCGGAAGGGAATTCCACTCCTTAGCTGTGCGCACAATTAAAGTTTTAGCAAAACGGCGTATGGGTGGGATGTCCACCATGTACCGATGGCGCATGGTCGTACGTCTTGTAGTCCGATGATGGAAAGGGCTAGGCGGAATCAAAATTTGCAGATCCGTCGCACACTCCCCGAAATGTAACCGATAAAAAACCGGTAGGCTGGCAACTCGGCGTCGATGTTCGAGGCTCTGGAGCTTTGACGCGACCAGTGCACCGTTGCCAATAAGCCTCTTGGCTCGTCCGTCAATCGACACAAGTGCATCAAGCTGGTATTTGGCAGATCCGTCCCAGAGGTGTGAGCAGTACTCCATGCACGACCGAACTTGCGCTTTATACAAGTTGAGCAGCTATTCAGGTGTGAAGTACCGTCTCACCTTTGCAAGAATCCCCAACTTTTTTGCATCCAACTGAGCTTTCGCCTCAATGAATGTACCAAAATTGAGGGTCGATGTCAAAGTAACACGGTTACACCACGGAAAGCTGGAGCCGGGTGGAATTGGGTCTTCTTAGCGGAAAAAGACACACCTGGGTCTTAGTAGCATTGTACCATATTACTAAGACTCCACTGTCCGTCTGTCTGTCTGTAGGCTCCACCAGGCTGTATCTCATGAACTGTGATAGCTAGACAGTTGAAGTTTTGATGTATTTCTGTTGCCGCTATAACAGAATAAAATAAATATTTATAAGGGGCTCCCATACAACAAACGAGATATTTTTGCCGTTTTTTTGCGATAATGGTACGGAACCCTTTGTGCGCAACGTCCGACTCTCACTTGGCCGGTTTTTTAATGTTGTTTTATAGTCAGGGTGTAGTCAGTCAGGGGCGGGCTAAAAAAATGGTCAGCTTCAAAGCATTGTTGTGTAGGAACGTAATTAAATACAGTATAATGAAAATGCCCTTTCTGCATAAAATGCAGTGTTTGGCTAGGCAGGTGAAAGGACACGTCGTGCAATGAGCAGTTTTAATAAGCCCAACACTCCTAGAGCCAAATAATTTTCATGCAAATTCTTAAAAGGTTGAGGATATGAAATAAAAATCTAACTTCGTCCTGCGCACACAAAGAGTTAACCATCCACTCTGACCCTACACGTAAAATGCAATCATGTGGAGAGTTTGAAGTTAAATTATATTTTATTCGATCTTATTTTACTCACTTTGTTATCGTATTGCTTGTGTAACAGTAATTGCCTGCTTACTTTGACTCTACTTGTCAATCGAGTAATTTCAAGGGGCTGTAATATGCCAAATCAAATGCTAAATAATCGAATATCAATTGATCGACCACTATAAATCGAACGCCTAAATACTCGAACGTTCTTAATATCAAATGGTTAATAAATCGAACATTCAAAGTTGTTTGCAAAAAATGCTTTTGAAACAAACAGATTGATTAAATGCAATGAGTAACATGCACGATGTGATAGTGCTATTTCTGTAACACATTTATTTTATCGCTTTTATGTTTTACTAGCTTCTGCCAACGGCTTTGCCCGCGTGAAAGGTCTATCCCAAGGGAACACTATACCGGGATGAAAAGTAGCATATGGGCTATTCCACACTATAACCTATGTCTGTGCCAAATATCACCCAGATCTGTGCAGCCGTTCTAGCGTGATTGAGTAACGAACATACATCCACACACACATCTATCCAAACTTTCACATTTATACTATTAGTAAGATGATGTACATGTAAAAGTGATAAAATAAATATGAGCGCCATCATCACTCACAGTAACAGAATTATAATAGGATCTCTCCTTTTCATGGACAATAGTTAAAGTACTTAACTTGCATTTTAAACCTATTGTGCAGGTACAGAATTATAAAGATTATACAAAGCTACGACAAAAATCGAAACAAAACACTGCTTTATAAAAGTTATTTTAAAAATGCACCACAAAAGAAACAACGATTTCACAGCAAAGTGAACTTAATCATAGGTGCAATTTAGCACTTTGCAGAGTTAGTGCAATTTGTAGAATGCCACAAAGGAAAGGTGCATTAAAATAATAACACCGTGGTTAGACGAATGCAGTATCACAAAGAAGAATAATACTAAATTGAAAAGGAAAGTTGGCGTAATAAATTCAGCCGTAAAATAGTGATGCGAGTGTTTAATTTAGGAGCCGCGGTTGTGGATACGAACAATTTGCATTGTAAGTGGCGGATGGAAAAGCGGATAACTTAATGTGAAAGGGATTCGTCAAGTAACTACCTAACTCTTAAATGAAGGTAAATTACAGCTGTAAAGCAATTGAATGTGCTGATTTTAACGGATGTTTAGAGTTCCTATTTTAAATTCAAATGAGTTAGTATCGGAATGACGTAGATTTACAATTTATTCTGTTTTGTACTTACTATTTGATTTAATTAGTGAGCCTTGTACAAAAATCTCTAGGCACTGTTTAATCCCAAATAAAGCGTAGTATAGATTATCTTTCATAAAAAGTTAATTAAAATTGTCGAACATATGGTCTGCTAACACTCGAAGAAAGGCGTAAAGTGAAGGACATGTGTCTGCTCTATGACATACTCAATGGACGCCTTGATTGCCCGGAGTTGGTCGCACAGATAGCTTTTAATCCTACGGCGCACTCGTCACACGCCAATGTTACACGTTCCTCGTCACTCCACTAACTATGCCAAGAACTGTGTACTGACTCGCATTGCTCGAAATTATAACTCGGAATTCTCACAAGTTGATATATTTAACTGTAATAAACCTACATTCAAGAAAAGAATAGTGAAGGCTATAGATGGAGACAAGTGACAGTCAACCGGTCTTCTATCTTCTCCTATCTTCTGTTATTCAACCTTTTTATTTAACTAATTAACCATTTCAAAATTGTGATTTAACTTTACCTTATATAAATTTGGATTGTATTGCATCTTTTAATTTAAATTTGTAGCATTAGTTCGTTCGCATGTTTTATACATTTATCCCAGTTACACAGGGAAACCTATAATTGGCCATACAAATTGTAATAGGCATATTTTGTAAAATATTTTTAAGTATCGCTGTTGGTTACCTAAATAAATAAAATAAAATAAAATAAAATAAAAAAAAATAAAATAAAATAAAAAAAAAAAAAATAAAAAAAAAAAAAATAAAAAAAAAAAAAATAAAAAAAAAAAAAAAAAAATAAAATATAAAAAAAAAAAAACAAAAAAAAAATAAAAAAAAAAAAAAAATATAAGACGTACGACAACATATTCGTGAGCTGACTGACCAAAACCAGATGTATCCTCCGACTGCACAGCATGATTTTCTTCTTGTTTACGTCTTTTTAGTTCGCTTTTTAAGCAGTCGGGTTTTTTATATTTTTAATTAACTTTTTTTATTTACAACTGTAGCAAACCTTTTAAGATAACTAGCGCCACCTATCATATAAAGGAAGACACTACATAGTGCTGCTCCTCGACGCTAGATGGCGCTGTGCATTAACATCACGTTCCTGAATCGCGCTGTTAAGATTTACCGCGATTTAATGACCTCCGCTAGAATATTGATTTTTTGTGAAGACTGAACTAGCAGTGCATTTGTGAGTTACGTCCTACTTGGAATAACTTCACGAGACTCAGCTACTAAGTTTGCCCGTATATTTAAGACTCTAAGTCTGTTTTTTGGATTAGAGGACCACGATCCCCAGCCTTCGTCCTTACTGGGAAGAGGCTGACGGGATTCGTCCTATACAATTGTACATATACGAGAAATAAATCCTTGTCAAGTAAAAGACATCTCTTCGTGCCGGAAACGGTGACACCATCCCCTACAATCTGGCGACCAACGGTGGGCCCGAACAGGATCAACAGAAGTACGTCACGCGCGCAGGCAGATTAACGACGACAACTGTGAAAACCTCACCAAAAGCGATGTCAGTCAACCTATCCGACACCCAGTTCCAAACCTTACTGGAGAAGATCTCACCGGCTAGACAAGGATCTTTTACGACGTGTACTGCCCATTATGACGGGACCAAGAACTCTCAAACCTTAGAAGCATTCCTGGCAGCGGTTTCTATTTTTAAACAAATAGAAAATATTACGGAGGCTGATGCCCTTATCAGTATCCCGCTACTGCTAAAAGGGGAAGCAGCAATATGGTGGCAAGGTGTGAAGAAACACATCCTTACATGGGAGTCATTCAAAGACCGCCTACGCTATACCTTTGCTCCTAAGAAACCAGGGTATGTACTTTATCAGGAGATAGTTGGCATAAAGCAGGACGCTAATACCTCTACAGAAAACTTTGTAGCTTACAAACGGATGCTAGTATCTCAGCTTCCGGCTCCTGAGTTGCCCGAGTCTCACCAACTGGACATGATATACGGGTCACTGAGGAGTAAGATCCAGAATAAGATTCCGCGAAGCTCAATTAATACGTTTGACGACCTTATTAATATTTCACGAGCCTTTGAACAGCTATGGATTGAACAAGCCAAAGAACCCAGTTCCGGGAACACGCAAGGCAAACAGCAATCAGCAAGTGTGTCACAACCTAAGAAGAAGTGTGGTTTTTGTCACTTCAACGGACACCGCACCGAAGAATGCAGGAAGCTAAAGAAAAAGCAGGACGAGTTCGGAAGCTCAGTCCAACCTCCTGAAGCTTTACGTATCAAAACGGAACAAACCAGGTCGACACAAGCTCCATCACCTTCCACACCTGCAATAAAATGCTATGGATGCGGCGCACCAGGCGTAGTACGCAGCAGTTGTACTACGTGCTCTAATAAAAAGGAACGGCAGCCACCAGCGGACCTAACATTCTGCTCCTTCAACTTTCGCCCTGATGTAAGAGCAAGACCAGTGGTATACTTGGAAATTGACGGCATCAAAGGAGTAGCGTACGTAGATACCTGTGCAAAAACAAGCGTTGCCTCATATCAATTATATAAACAACTGGAAGCAAAGGGACAGCACTTCGTTAATGAAAACGCTCGGGTCACGCTAGCAGATGGGATACCTAAGTATCAACGGGTCCTGAAAACAGTGGTACCAGTAAAACTCGAAGGTAGGGTAATACCCACTTCATTCATAGTCTTGCCCGAATCTAGAGATAACCGAACCCTGTTAGGAATTGGTTTTATGCAGGATGCAAAAATGGTACTAGACTTGGCACAGTTTACCTGGGAGTTCCTTGGCAGCCCTATAACCTACGAATTATACGAGGAGGACTTCGTAGCCTTCACCGATACTGCAAACAGCTCGATAGAAGTCTCACTGTCAGTCACTTCTCGACAAGTTCGTTGTACTGTACCTTCGACGTTTAAGCAAACGGCAGATTTGCCAAAGCGGACAGATACCGCAGCGTATAAATTGATTCCGATAGACGAATCGACGATAAAAAGACCCAGAACAGTCTTCGATGGATACTCGCCTCGCTTCGCCGATTTTATGATGAGGGACGCAGAGCGCAACGTTCAAGAAGCGGAAGTCACCCTAACACCTAGCGAAAGAGATCTCTTCCCTAGCACACCCGGAACTAGTAACTGCACAAATATTTTTATCGACTCATTCGACTTGTGTACTGTACATATAAATGATCAACAAAAGAATGACCTCAATAAAGTTCTGGCAGACTATGAGGACGTTTTCTTTGATAATGGTAACCCCTCGTCACTTGGAGAGCATACTATAGTAACAACAAGTAATATCCCGATATCGGTGCCTCCATATAGACTATCCCAAGCTAAAACTGAAGTCCTTAAGACTGAAGTAGATAAGATGCTGCAAAAAGGTATAATTGTACCATGCACCTCACCTTGGGCTTCGCCTGTAGTAATGGTGCCAAAACCTAATGGAGACGTGCGAGTGTGTATTGACTACCGACGTTTAAATGCGATAACTGTACCAGACACCTACCCTCTCCCTCGAATAGACGATCTATTGCATTCAGCTAAATCAACCCCGTTCATGACGTCACTAGACCTGAAAGCAGGCTATTGGCAAATTAAGATCCGAAAAGAAGATGAGGAGAAGACGGCATTTATTACTCCGTTTGGTGTCTATAAATTCAAAAGGATGCCCTTCGGTTTGCGCAATGCGCCTGCCACTTTCCAACGTCTAGTTGATAGATTCCGGATTACCCTCGGTAACATGAAACTGCTAGCGTATTTAGATGATCTAATCCTATTCTCTCCAACATTTGAAGAACATCTTGCAGATCTGGGAAGAGTCTTACAGAAGATGAGGGAATACAACTTAACGGCAAACAAAGAGAAGTGTAAGATTTTGCGTTCGTCAATAAAATATTTGGGGCATATCATAACGCCCGACGGTTTGAAAACCGATCCAGACAAAACCAAAGCCATCCTTGATAGGCCAATCCCTAAAAACCTTAAACAACTAGTATCATTTCTGCAAATGTGTTCTTGGTATCGTCGGTTTATTGAGGACTTTTCGGCTATAACTCAGCCTCTTACTAAACTCACGAAGAAAAAGGCAGTTTGGGAATGGAATACGGAACAAGAAGAAGCATACAACACGCTCAGACAACGGCTTACAACTGCACCTATCCTAAAACAAGCAGATGGAACCAAGCCTTACTTCCTAAAGACAGATGCCAGTGGTTTTGCACTCGGAGCAGTTCTCGTCCAGGGGGAGAAGGAGGAAGAGCACCCCGTCGAATATGCAAGTAGATTACTTACGGCAGCTGAAAGAAACTATTCCACAACCGAGCGGGAAGCGCTAGCCGTGGTATGGGCTTTGGAGAAATTTCGAGCATACGTAGAGGGCTTACCGATTACAGTTATCACGGACCATCAAGCTCTGAAGTGGCTTATGAATTTAAAATCACCGACAGGCCGTTTGGCTAGATGGGCTTTGCAACTACAGTCATTTGACGTAAATGTTGTTTACCAACCCGGTAAAATGAACACTGTAGCGGACGCGCTGTCCAGACCCCCGTGTTGTGAAGACACCTGTGATATATGCATAGTTACCATAGACATGCCCAGAAGGAGTACTAAAGAAATACGAGAAGAACAGATGAAAGACACAAAAATTAAGAAAATAATAGAAGCTTTTGAGGACACAAAACCAGCAGAGGATGCTGCCTATTGGAGCAACAAGGGCTATCTAATGAACAACGGCATGTTGTATCGCCTACACCCTGACTCTGAAGTAGATGACGCTCAACTTTTGGTACCTGAGCATGAGTGGAGAAATGTCCTTAGCGCCTATCACGATGACCCTCTTGCCGGTCACTATGGTGCTGAAAAGACCTACAAGAAGATTGCAAACCGGTATTATTGGAGTGGAATGCGTAAATACGTTACCAGTTATGTACAAAACTGTTTGGAGTGCCAAAGATACAAGCCCTCAAATCAGAAGCCTGCAGGTTTACTCCAAACTACTACGTTAAGTCAACGATTTGAAGTGGTATCTTTTGATCTATTTGGGCCCCTGCCGCAAACTGAGGAGGGGAAGACATGGATATTGATTGCCCAAGATATGGCTACGCGGTGGGTAGAATTATTTGCGTTAGCCACCGCTTCAGCAGAAAATTGTGCTACAACACTGATAAACGAAGTTTTCCTAAGATATGGGGTACCAAGGAGACTCATAAGTGACAACGGAACTCAGTTCGTCAGTGCGGTGATGCAGCAAGTAACCTATAGCTTAAACATAAAACACCAGTATACACCACTTTATCACCCTGAAAGTAATCCTGTGGAACGCAGAAACCGAGATATGAAAACCCAACTGGCCATAATGGTGCAAGGAGTGGAGCACAACCGCTGGGCAGAACTACTTCCTGCCATTCGATTTGCCATGAACAGCTCTAATTGTTCCTCAACGGGACAAACTCCTGCATACCTAACATTCGGCAGAGAATTGAGGTCACCAAGGGATAACGAAGTTGATTTCAGGAATATACTCATTTCCGAAAACATAATACCTGAAATAACCCCAAAGCTAAAGACGCTGGCAGACAGCTTAATGAAAGCGAGAGAAGTTCAAGAAATGAAAGAAGAAGCTCGCAAAGAATATGTTGACCGACAGAGACGAAATCATCCTCAATACAGACCAGGCGATCTGGTTCTTGTCAACATACACCCGATCAGCAGAGGAAATCAGGGAGTGACAGCAAAGTTTGCGCCCCGAAGAGATGGCCCATATATTATAGTGCAACAGCACGGCCCCGCATCCTTTAAAGTAGCTTCACCGACTACTCCTGACATTCCAATCGGACTATATCATACGTCTGCTTTAACACCATTTAAAGGTGAAAATTCTACCAACATTCCTGAGCCTGTACAGCCGCTCAGAAGAAGAGGACGACCTGCGAAGAAAGCGGTTATCCAAACCACACTCCCCAAAAGAGGACGTGGACGTCCTAGGAAGCAATAAATCTCCAGTTCCTCTCGCCGAGACGTCTTCGGGAACTGAGGGGGAGTTTGTAGCAAACCTTTTAAGATAACTAGCGCCACCTATCATATAAAGGAAGACACTACATAGTGCTGCTCCTCGACGCTAGATGGCGCTGTGCATTAACATCACGTTCCTGAATCGCGCTGTTAAGATTTACCGCGATTTAATGACCTCCGCTAGAATATTGATTTTTGTGAAGACTGAACTAGCAGTGCATTTGTGAGTTACGTCCTACTTGGAATAACTTCACGAGACTCAGCTACTAAGTTTGCCCGTATATTTAAGACTCTAAGTCTGTTTTTTGGATTAGAGGACCACGATCCCCAGCCTTCGTCCTTACTGGGAAGAGGCTGACGGGATTCGTCCTATACAATTGTACATATACGAGAAATAAATCCTTGTCAAGTAAAAGACATCTCTTCGTGCCGGAAACGGTGACACCATCCCCTACACAACTTTATATATATATGTTATAAATATTTGGCAACACCTCTTAAAACCCTTTATTTTGATACCCCATAGGATGGGTTTGGAAAGTAAAAAAAAACCCCTCAAAATGGCACCCAAAATCCGTCATTTTTATCTTTTTGAATTTTAATGTAGCTGGTGACACTTGCACGGTTAAGACAAATCGATTGACGTAAGAATAATCAAAATCGGCCAACGCGTTTGGTCTCCAGATCGCCACATAAAAACAAACATACATACATAGACTGATAAACACATTACCCGCGAACTATCAACAACAACCCAAGCAGTTTTAATGTCGAAATAGTAAGTACCGTATATATCCGCGGCAGTGGCAGCGCATCACTATCATTGCATTCGTCGGAATCACCACACCACGGACTGGGTGTAAGTTTATATTGTAAAGGTTTAGTTAGTGAGAACTTACGTATAACAGCAAAGTTAACGGTATGAGTAAATGTAAGAGCTTCTTTACGAGCTCACAGCAATGGTTCATTATTCACCATGGGATTATAGTTGAGTGAGATCAGAGAGTTTCAGGCTTTTAGAGCGAATCTGTAGTTAGGTCTATTCCATTCAATCTATATCTAAGTACACAAGTCTCAAGTGGTAAAATGTAAAAAGGGCACAATGTAAGCCAGGGTATTATCACTGCAAGGAAGAGAACAATGTAACAAATAATATAAATATGCGCTTGCCAAATCGTGTTGGGTACCGGTAACCACCCTCGAACGAGAGTCGTAAAGAAAATGCGGAACGATAAAAACACCCCACTGTACCTGCACGTCACATGCCCTCAATATCAGAACAAGAATAACAAAGAAACAATGTCAGGCAATAATATTTTATTAGGTATCAATCAGGCGAAACACCAAGTGATTCGGGGAGTTGCCAACTTCGGGAAACTTCGAAGAAGTACGGTAAGTTT
Source organism: Orthosia gothica (assembly GCA_949775005.1). Classification (NCBI taxonomy): domain Eukaryota; kingdom Metazoa; phylum Arthropoda; class Insecta; order Lepidoptera; family Noctuidae; genus Orthosia; species Orthosia gothica. Next base: position 10,432,532 of record OX459049.1, read on the forward strand.
CGTCTACTTGGGCTCGAGCGTGGACGAGACATCTGGGCACTTTGCTCTCACAATACATACAACGTTTTGCTAAATTGTTGCTTGAAGCTATGCATGAAGAAAAGGCAAGTATCCAATTAACAAATAGAATCAAATAAACTCCTCTCGAGTTAAGTGCGCAGGAAAATCTGCAGATAGAACTTTTCAGAAAACTAAGTTTGTAGAATTATTCAGAGTTAGAGACTTTATCAGTGGAAGAAAACTTACTATTCCGCCCAAGTTTAAGTCAACTGAAACAAATGAGACACTTACGCATATTAAGTTATGAAACTTTCTTCATCTATAAACTCTAAAAGTTATGCTGGATGTATTGCAGCATAACTTTTAGAGTTTTTTTAGAGTTTCATATACTGCAGTCATTAATTTTTAATCCCAAGTGTAGTTGGCAACGAACATAGACTCGTTTACAAAATCCATACCATTCCTTACTTCCCAGAATCACACATATATATATTCCTTACACCTACGAGTAATTGCAGCGAGTTCCATCGTATCATACGTTTTTGCTGCAGTAAACAAACATCGTGGAACTAAATACTAATTACGACAGGCAGTGGGGTCACATTTAATATTACAGGGTCGTAATATGTCACTTGAAGTGTAAGTAGCTAGAACACTGCTTAACCAGCAAAAGAAAAGTTAAAAATCTTTGCCTAATAAACCAAAGAATAAAATTATTTAAATTCAACAAACGAGTTGGTATTCTTGGGCGATATTTTTTACTCTCAGAGTTGAGTTTTATATTTTAAACTTTTTGTAAAGGTGCTGGTAGATATCGCGTCTGAGATGGCTGCAAACTTTTTTACTGCCTACGCAACGGAAGAAAAATGAACATGTTTTGTTGTAGACAAAGAGTTTTGGGTATTGTTCTACTACCATGATTTCAAAGAGAACATTATTCATGCCTAAAATAATACTTACAAAAGTTATGAATTTAATTTTGATAAAACTTTATGTTTGATGTTACGGCTAGCTGATTAAGTATAGCATTTATGCTCGCTTTGTTAGGGACAAACTGTGAGTGTACAAAAGTCAAAAATCAGAGCCTAATTCTGAAGCGAAGATGAACATGAGGAGGGGCCACTCGTCAGGGCTTTTGCTGATTAAGCCGACGATGTAGCGGCCAACAAGTAGGTTGCGGTTCCGCTTGGTCCCAGAGGCGACATTGCAACTGAGGCGGGCCGCGATGTCGTAGGGACCGTCCCAGGTCCCATACGATATCGCAGCTAAGGGTATGAGGCCGCGGCGGGAAAGGTGTGCCGGTATTGCGGTGCGCCGCTTTCCCTACCTTCCGCGGCCTGGACGGAGTCACCACTGTCTGATGGCGGACTTGGTGCGGCCGCAGGGGAGGTCCCTATCCCCTTTTGAGGGCATGCGGAACAGGCTGTAAAGTCCCACAAACCTCCATAGAAAAGGGAGGATCCTCCGACCAGACGGGTGTTGTATCTGGTCCGGGCAACTGCCCGACGGTTGTTGTCGGACTGTTGTATGTGTTCTAATCGCGCCGAAAACTTTGCTTGCGCGATGCAGGATTTGTGTGACGTCATGTCATTAGTTCGTAAGTGGCGGCGTCAGTGCCGCTACACCCTTTTAGCCGAAAAAATGTTTATGACGATGATCTTTCTATCAATATTCGTAGCAATCGGGCTACATCGTCGAGATTTGCGTAGGCCGCGTAGCCCGTGATATTCGCAGGCCGTAACTACCCGCGTAGCACTTGTAGCAAGCCAACAAGAAATAATAAAGAAATATAGGCAGCTTCTTTATCGTTTTTTCTTCATCATTGCTGAATATAAAAATAAATATATATTAAATTATGACCAATTCATCAAAGTAGTGTTTTTTAAGGCTAGCAATTACTATCAAGTTATTTCCTCGACTTTACTCCAGTGGTACATCCCACAGGAACCGAGCTTTTTACGGGGTAAAAAGTAATCTTTACCACTCAGTGATAGTGTGGCCTAATATCAGTGAAAGATTTTCGCAATAGAATCGGTGCCTTCAAAGATCACCTCCTACAATCAACTAACAATTTTACCTTTTTTATAAACTTGCAATGTATGTGTGTATGTTCGGGACATTATTTTTTAACTGAATTTTAAAGCAGCTATCCTCAACTGATTAAGATGAAATTTTGCATACACGTTAGGTTTGGATGACAATTCACGGTAAGTTAAAAAGCCTGTTATATTTTTTCAATTTTTGTTTTCAATATATATATTTAATAAGTTTTTTAAATGGAACACGTCACGTATGATCACTCATTAGTTGTAACATTGATAATAAAATAAAACAGACATACATCTAACTAGACAACGCAAGTTCCTTTGTCTGTATGCAAACCAAGCGAGACACTTTTTCACAAACTTACCGATTAAAGAATATTTTTCGATTGTCTCGAGCAACTTTTTTTGCACAGTTCAATATGGCATATGTTTCTAGATATCGGCTGATTTTCGATTCCGATAACGCTTAATGAAACAGCTCAAAGCTCTTTATTTGAGCATTGCTCTCATTTTTACACGCGAAGTACACACATCCGCGTCATCAAGTACATGGTAGTACACAATACAATGTAAACAGCGTTGATAAATTAATCTGCAGTTGACATCCAATAATTAGTATGTCAATGATTAGCTTGAAATCAATTAAATAACCACACATTTCGCATTATCCATTGTTAACAACTTAAAGTATAAATAGCGCAGAATGTGTGTTTTCGGTTCAGGTATTTGGAATGTAGTAATAACATGGAAATGGAGCGGTTGTTCCCAATCCATTTGTTGATTAGGGAATAAGGGCCTGTCTATTATTATGTTTACATTTCATCATTGGCAAATGTAAACATCACGCCAGTATTCCCTGAAGGGTTAAGCATAGGTGTACCTACTGTGTACCTACGGTATACTCCAACATTTCCAGCCAGTTCTGTATTAGGAGCATAGGGGGAGCCATAAAAACAGAGTCTGGGCTACATCGCCCGTTAATTGAATCCAAGACTATGTTTAGCTCTTGCGATCATCAGACCATTATTTAAATAAACAAAGTCTTGTATGTGTATATGTATTCTCATGGACAATTAAGAGAATTCGAATGAAAGAACGACGTGTGAATAACGAAATGCCTAGAGATGTTCATATTCCAGGGAGAAGCCACGTTGTATCAACTTCTTGCTATTGTTATAGATTGGCTTGCGCTTGACCACTATCTCACCTGATGGTAAGCGATGATGTGGTCGACGGTATAGCACACTTGCCTAGAAGTACCCTGTTCACTCTTGACTTAAAGACATCGAGGTTCTAGTTATCGGTAAACATCTTAGACGCCGGCAGGGAAAGCCACTCCTTAGCTTTACGTGTAGTGAAAGTATTTCCAAAACGTTTAGTGCGTATGTTTGGGATGTCCCTTATGTACCGATGACGCATCGCCGTACGTCTTGTAGTTCGATGATGAAATGGGCTAGGCGGAATTAGATCATGCAAAACTTTAAATAAATTGTAAAAGCACAAAAAAAATATGAGAAAATAGGTGACTAAATAACGATGGCCGTAGCAGGGGCTACTGAAGAGCATGAAGACGTAGATTCAATTCTTGGATCAGGCACAACGTCATTGGGGTTTTGCTTTATGGAATTTTCTCAGTAGACGCTTGTGGTCTGGAAATGTGTTGGGTTCATGGCAATAAGCTCGCTCATATTACATGGGGAAACATAAATGGCGGAATGATGCTGTGCTCTACCGATTAAACCTTCGGGGTACAGGTGTAATGTTATGTATGTTCACTTACAATGTATTTCATAGTTCGATATAAGTTGATACTGTCGACAGATCCTATTCATCGCAGTGTCATCGTGCCCCGCGAGCAAAGACCAGGTGTTGATGTCATATTACAACCGTTCTGCATCGCTACGTGACGGTCATGTTTCTGCTCTTTACTACATTGTACAAATAATGTTAGCAACTTAAATTAAATAGACTAAATTTGTGTAAACAAGAGTTTATAATGGGCGTTAGATCAGCTGGTTGAATAGGTTCGAGACCTTTGGCTGTAGAATTTTGAATTTGGGGACGTCATGAAGACGCTCGAGAGCATACTCTTTGTGGGAAAGTGGAATCACGTATTTTCATTATATTTCGGTTATTTTTGTGATTAGTAAATGTGATGAATTGACTAAAGTTGGGCACATAATTGTTATTCTAATCCTTCTCTATGATATTTGTGAATATCCAAGTGTTATACTCGTATAAATATAGACAATAAAATATCTCCTTCTTGTCGAGTCGAAGATTAACTTTTTCTATAAATTAAGCGCCCCACCCCGGCTTCGCGCGGGCCATATTACAGAAAACATCCACGTTTATCGCTATTTCTATAAATGAAAACCATATCAACATCTGTTGCATGATTTAATGAAGTTAGCGGAGAAACAGACTGGGGCAGATGTAACGGCTTTGTTTCATACTATTTAGAGATTCCGCAAGAGAACCAGGGTAACCGACATAGCCCGAAGAATTGTCAAACTTAAGTGGCAGTGGGCAGGTCACATTGCTCTCAGAAGGGAGGGTCGATGGGCCGAAAAGTTCTGGACCGCGCACCGGAAGACACTGCTTGGAAGGCCTCCCACCAGGCTGCTAAATGACCCGGTGAGAGTGGCGGGAGTCCGTTGGATGCGAGACACACGATACCGATCAATTTTGCGACGCTTGGTGGAGGCCCCATGTCTAGCAGTCGTTGTCAGGACGTCTTTCGGCTGGTATGATGATGACTTAGAGTTTTGGGCCCAGTAGTTGGCCACGTTTACCTATGGCAGCAACAGTGGCATTCATTAAGTCTAGTAAGGGCACTTGGGGCACTTAAACATACCTACGGGTACGTGATTTGTGTAAGATTAGGAAGGGTATTTAAATACCTTATTTATACCACCTGAGGCTAGACAAGTAACATCTTATTAACGAAAACATCGCGATATATTTTAAATAAGATTGTTGGCTTGGAAAATGACAAAAATTTACCTTTGTCAAAACGCTACCGATCAATCCCTTACATTTTGTCATTTCGACCATCGCCCTCGCTGACATCAATGTACACTGGTCTAGAACCTCTGATTGGTAAGAAACTTCAATGACCTGTTGAAGATTTGTTGAATAAATATCGGTCTAAATACCACGATATAAATAATTAATAATTCCTACATAGAGTGGCATAAACTTGTGAATTTTCTTTGATTAATAAGTTAATAAATAGACGAAAGATTTTCCAGCCGCTTTTAATTAAATGAAATCTAACGGTAAGTACCAACCATACTCATTTTTTACGAGTTTAGTGCATAATAAAGCAGTTGTTTTTTTCTGTTTTTACTTCACACTTATCATAGAGAATCTTAATTTACCGCCTATGTACCCGTATAAATAAGTTTTCTTGTAAATGTATATAAGTTTTATGGTGTACAATAAAGTAAGTATTTTTCTATTCTAACATAATCATATCTGACATCGTCGAGGTTTCCACATTTGCGGAGTATATTCCGGTGGCGTCCGTCCAAGCCATTGTCGGCATCGATGCAATATTAAAGCGCTTTGCAGCGCCACGCGACGTGACTGCAGCTGCAGCACTCCTGCCATATTATTATCACGGCAAATATATCTAGATTATCTAGAACGTAACAGTTATTGATGGTGAATGCTGTGACACTGTAGGGAATAGAAAAATGTGGGGATTGTTTTTAAACATAACATCACACCTAGTCCCCGTAGGGTTGGGCAGAAGTGCATCTATATGTATAATTAGTTTACATACCGTTATATAATTATTTATAAGTAGATTAGGTTTACTGTAGTTATAATGTGAATTAACTTAGGATAAGCGCGTGTATCGCATTGAGCGAAAATCTGTAAAGTAGTATGTGATAATTTAATTTATTTATTTTAGAGATAATTCCAGTCCTTAGTTATACACTCATACATTAAATTATAAACAGACAAAATCCAAACAAAATTGATGAATATAAAAAAAAAAAAAAAAAAAAAAATCTATACAAAAATTATAAAAATGACAGAAAAGTATCAAACATTGCCAAAATTACATAAGGTTGAAAAAATTTAAAAACAATAGTAGGGTCACATATCGCCAGTTATGTTTAAGTCGTAATAGGAGCGATTGTATTTGTTTTGTAAATATGTACCTACTGGAAAAAAGAGCCGTAGAACCGATGATTGTGGGGACGTTGATCTTAGAAATGTTCTTGAGCGGAGACCAGATCGGTGAGTAGCCCTCTGGCTAGTTGGAACGACAATCTTCGTAGGATGGCTCGTAGCAGCTGGTTGGTAGTACCCGAAAATCGAGATGAATGACGTGCGATTAGAGAGACTATGTACAGTCGTTGAACGCTGTAGACTGTAGGAGATGCGTCAAGAGGATGGATTAATGTTAAGATTGGTAGAATCATACTTAAATATTCTCAGTGCACCTGCATATGGCCCTCAACGGTATAGTCAGCATCGATTTATCTATATCTATAAAAGCGAAAGGTGACTGACTGACTGACTGACTGACTGACTGACTGACTGACTGATCAATCAACGCACAGCCAAAACGGCTAAGCCTAGAAGCATGAAATTTGGCAGAAAGGTTCTTCAAGTGACGTAAGTGTGCACTAAGAAAGGATTTTTGGAAATTCTACCCCTAAGGGGGTAAAAAGGGGGTTGAAAGTTTGTATGAAAAATCTAATTCCTTCGACCAAAATTCTTGAAACTTAGCACAAATAGTATTCTATGTAAATGATAAAGATTGACATTATTATTTTTTCGAAACTACCCCCAAATGATGATTTAGGGGGTGTTGAAGTTTGTATGGAAAAATCAGATTTCTTTGATCAATAAACTTGAAACTTGCCAAAAATACTTATCTAAATGAATAATAAAGGTAGCTACTATTATTTTTTGAAACTACCCCCAAAAGACGATTTAGGGGTGTTATTTTTTTTTTTAAGAATCTCATTACTTCAGTTAATAAGCTTGAAACTTTACATAAATACCAATCTAAATAAACAATAAAGGCTTTCATTGTTGGTTTTTCGAAACAACCCCCAAAAGATGATTTAGGGGATGTAATTTTTTTTTGAAGAATCTGATTTCTTGGGTATATAAACATGAAACTTGACATAAATACCATCCTAAATAAACAGTAAAGGTGGTCATTATTAATTTTTGCAACAACCCCCAAAAGACGATTTAGGAGGTATTACAGTGTTTTGAAAAAATCTGATTTCTTGGGTCAATAAACTTGAAACTTGCCACAAATACTAACCTTAATGAACAATAAAGGTTGCTATTATTATTTTTTGAAACTACCCCCAAAAGACGATTTAGGGGTGTTAATTTATTTTGAAGGATCTCATTACTTCAGTTAATAAACTTGAAACTTTACGTAAATACCAATCTAAATAAACAATAAAGGCTTTCATTGTTGGTTTTTCGAAACTACCCCCAAAAGATGATTTAGGGGATGTATTTTTTTTTTGAAGAATGTGATTTCTTGGGTGAATAAACATGAGACTTGACATAAATACCATCCTAAATAAACAATAAAAGTTGTCATTATTAGTTTTTTGCAACTACCCCCAAAAGACGATTTAGGAGGTGTTACAGTGTTTTGGAAAAACTGATTTCTTGGGTCAATAAACTTGAAACTTGCCACAAATACTAACCTAAATGAATAATAAAAGTTGCTATTATTATTTTTTGAAACTACCCCCAAAAGACGGTTTAGGGGTGCTATAGTTTTTTTAAATAATCTTATTACTTCAGTTAATAAACTTGAAACTTGACATATATACCAATCTAAATAAACAATAAGGGCTTTCATTGTTAGTTTTTCGAAACTACCCCCAAAAGATGATTTAGGGGATGTTAATTTTTTTGAAGAATCTGATTTCTTGGGTGAATAAACATGAAACTTGACATAAATACCATATTAAATAAACAATAAAGGTTGTCATTATTAGTTTTTTGCAACAACCCCTAGAAGACGATACCCTAAAAGACGAAGACTAGAAGACGATTTAGGAGGTATTACAGTGTTTTCGAAAAAACTGATTTCTTGGTTCAATAAACTTGAAACTTGCCACAAATACTAACCTAAATGAATAATAAAGGTTGCTATTATTATTTTTTGAAACTACCCCCATAAGACGATTTAAGTGATGTTATTTTTTTTGAAGAATCTGATTTTCTGGGTAAATAAACATGAATCTTGACATAAATACAATTCTAAATAAACAATAAAGGTTGTCATTATTAGTTTTTTTGCAACTACCCCCAAAATACGATTTAGGGGATGTTAATTTTTTGGGTGAATAAACATGAAACTTAACATAAATACCATCCTAAATAAACAATAAAAGTTGTCATTATTAGTTTTTGCAACTACCCCCAAAGGCGATTTAGGAGGTATTACAGTGTTTTTGAAAATCTGATTTCTTAGGACAATAAACTTGAAACTTGCCACAAATACTAACCTAAATGAATAATAAAGGTTGCTATTTTTTTTTTGAAACAACCCCCAAAAGACGGTTTAGGGGTGCTAAAGTTTTTTTGAAAAATCTTATTACTTCAGTTAATAAACTTGAAACTTGACATAAATACCAATCTAAATAAACAATAAAGGCTTTCATTGTTAGTTTTTCGAAACTATCCCCGAAAGATGATTTAGGGGATGTTATTTTTTGAAGAATCAGATTTCTTGGGTCAATAAACATGAAACTTTACATAAATACCAACCTAAATAAAAATAAAAGGTTTCATTAATAGTTTTTCGAAACTACCCTTAAAATATGATTTCGGGGTGGTAAAGATTTTTGATTACTTTTACTGCACATAGCTTCTTTTTATGATGTAGGGGAGTACTTAGGAGGGATTTTTGGAAATAATACTTTTTAAGGGGTTAAAAGGGGGACATTTATTTGTATAACAATATTATTCCTTTGGCAAAATAATAAAGGCTGGCATCATTAGTTTTTCGGAATTAACCCCAGAAGATGATTTAGGGGTGTCAAAGTCTCTTTGAAGAATCAAATGGCACTAGGACGGGGACCTCTACATCGATTTGGAACTACCGAACTAAACCGTTTGTCTCAGGTAAACATAGTTGTGAGTGACGTTTTAGTGTCACGTAATTTACGCAGTATTAGATTTTTGTGTTGTGTCGTGTTATTTACGCAGCATTCGTTTTCATACTAAAGTAATTTTTGGTCCACCCGAAATTATGCGTCTCAAAAAACCCGACCAGTCTTCTACTCCATAATTATTATCTTCTATACATATAAAATGCTTTGTCCTGAATGACTGACTGACGGATCAACGCACAGCCTAAACCGCTGATTGTAGAGACCTGGAACTTGGAGAGTATGTTTTTAGTATGACGTAGGCATCCGATAAGAATCTCCGAAAAATACGAAATTCTTCCCTTAAGGGGGAGAAAAAGGGGGACAAAATATTCTTGAAATTTGACACAAATAGTAACCTACGTAAATGATAAAGGTTTACATTATTTATTTTTGGAAACTACCTCTACAAGTCGATTTAGGAGGGGGACAAAATTTGTATGAAAAATCTAATTCCTTCGGCTAATATTCTTGAAACTTGACACAAATAGTAATCTAAGTAAATTATTAAGGTTTACATTATTTATTTTTGGAAACTAATACACCAATACAAAATAGGTTAAAATTATTAGTTTTTTTAAACTAACCCCAAAAGACGATTTAGGGGGTGTTAAGGTTTTTTGAAAAATCTTATTTCTTGAGTTAATAAACTTGAAACTTGACATACATATAAACTTAAGTAAACAATAAAGGTTATCGTTATAAGTTTCTAGAAACTACACTCAAAAATCGATTTAGGGGGAATTAAAGTTTTTTTGGAAAGTCTTATTTATTGGGTTAATAAACTTGATACTTGACATAAATACCAACCTAAACAAACAAAAAAGGTTGATATTATTAGATTTTCGAAATTTCCTCCAAAATACGATTTACATGTGATAAAGAAAAAAATAAAGAAAATTAAAAATTATAGATTTTTATGTATTGGGTTAATAAACTTGAGAGTTGACATAAATACCAACCTGAGTAAACAATAAAAGGTTGTCATTATATTTTTTCGAAACCACCCCCCAAAATAGGATTAAGTGGGTGTTAAAGTTTGTTAAGAATCATACTGGACAAGTGTTTGTTTTTGATGTAGGGATCTAGGGGAGCATGAATTAGGAATTTTCGTAAAATGAACCTTTCACCATCATCATTATTTCAGCTAAAAAACGTCCACTGCTAGACATAGGCCTTCCCCAAGCGCCGCCACACTGATCGGTCCTGTGCGTTTCGCATTCACCGGACTCCCGCAGACTTGACCAGGTCGGACTTACTAATTTGCGTTTACCGGTTTGCAGTCGCCATTGAACTGTCAACCTTTAAGGGGGTGAAAAGGGGGAAATTTGTTTGTATGAACAATCTCATTCCGTGGAGATAAAGTCAATAATTAAAATTTTACAAAACTACCTTCCCCCGATAGGGATAAGTGATATTAGTTTTTATGAGGCATCTTACTGAGCAATCTAACTAACATAAACAAAAAAAATAATAGAGAAAAAGGGTATATTAAGTTTTAAGGAGCGGATTTTACTTTGTAGCGGTAACCTAAAATGTATTATTCTTTAAGTCAAATAACGAATTGTCCCAAACCTATAAACCGTAGAACTTTACGTAACCACATTTTTATTTGGTTTAATAACAGCTTATTTTTGGTTGCCATCACACGAACGAAGTCGCGGGCGGAGTTAATATTATAAATGTGAAAGTAACTCTGTCTGTCTCTTTGTCTACCTTTTCACGTTTAAACCGTTAAACCGATTTAGATGCAATTTGGTTCGGAGATGTTTTGAGTCCCTGGGCAGGACATAGGATTGTTTTATCCCGGAAATCATACTTAAGGGGGTAGAAAAAGGGGTAGAAGTATGTATGGAAAACCTACAATATTAAGCTGCGATATAAAAAATAAGCTATTCGAATTACTAATGCTTCGCAGACGAAGTCGCGGGCAACAGCTAGTTTATTATAAGATTAATTACGAATTCATTATGATGAATTCATTAATTATTGAATGACTTTATTCTGTCTCGGTTACAAATAAAATTAAGTCGCATGTTATAAGTAGATACTTAAACACATACTTTCATTAATTTATCACTCACGCTTGACGACAGCACTATCTAACTAACACATAAATAAAAATTAAAAAAACCGAACCCTAAATGCTTTATTACCTTTCAAAAGAAACTCCATCAATTATTTACAATTCAAGCTTGCTTTATTTCAACGGTTCAGCCATTTCTTTGAGTCATTGAATTTATATTAAGTATGTTTGTTTGTCTAGTCTGTCTGGCCCTGACAGTTAAAAATGTGTAAAAAATGTATGTACCTTTACGATAAGAAAATTGCTTTTTCAATGAAATGTAGATTTTAAAAGCATTTCAAAGACAGCCACGATTCACAAAACAATCTTAATATGCTTTATATTTTCGTAAATGAAATAAATGCCTCACTAGTTGTTTTCAAATTAATAAGAACTTCAAACGTTTGTACATAATAATTACTAACTGAAGAAATAATGAGAGCAGTGGTACTGTGGTAGCCTAGTGGTATCGGCCGCGACTTACAAGTTGTAGGTCGTGGGTTCGAGCAAAGGCAGGCGCTTTGCTTTGTGTTAATTATTTATTCACCACTGCTCTCAAAACGGTGAAGGATAACATCGTGAGGAAACCGGCATGTCCTAGAACCAAATATTCGAAGACATGTGAGTAGAGGCCTGTGTCCCAGCAGTGGGAACATTAATAGTGAGATGATGTGAAGAAATAATTTATATTTATTTTGGGGAAAATCTCTGAATACCGTTACATCTCAGTAAGTTGTAATTGTGTCCAAAAGGATCAATTTATATCTCTATGAATAAAAACTCCAGAATTTAATAGGAGAGAGAGAGTAAAGAACATGCAATAAACTAACTTTTATATAACCAGTTACGGTACCTATATCAAATCCAGATAAGCTTTGATAAAATAAATTAAACATTAAATATTTTTTTTTGAATCAAGCTTTTTTTGTATGCTTCTCAGCAAACCCTTTTATTTGATACCCATATCATGGCAGTCCACGAAATATAACTAGTCCACCAACTTGGGCGGTCCACCATATTGGATTTAGAATGACGTCACTCAACTTACCATGCATTGTCATCCAAACTAAACGTGTATGCAAAATTCCATCTTAATCGGTGGAGGATAAATGCTTTAAAACTCAGTTACAAGATTTGACCTGAACACATTTACATAAATACACACATACATACATTGCAATTTAATAAAAGCTTGTAAATAACTAAGGGATTCAAAGTAATTTCCATGAAAACAGTCAACTCAATTCAAAGACTAGAAAAATATGTCTTTGGGTTCCAAACGAATTGAATCTCAAATTTTATTAGAATTTACAATTCTGCACTTAAACCTAATCTCAGCTTCAGCGAAAAATAAAATGTTTCTCACGAACTTTTATCGATTTCTGATAACAGATTTTCCTGTCAGAGCGCAATACACGTGAAGATTTGGTCCCAAGAGACGAAATTAAAGTCATATTTCAAAGCTTCAAGATGGCGCGCGCATTGAGCGAGGCTTGTAATGCACCATTTACGTAAAAACGCCTGACATCGACCGAGTGCCAGCGACTCAATTAACGAACTTCTTTAACCTTAGATCTTACTATTAATGCCTTAATTAATAACTTTCTATTTTTTATTTGAATTAGTTTAATAAGTAATCTGGAGAAGGTATACTTAGTTGCGTATTCTACAGATGAAAGAAAAATTTAAACTTTCATCAATCTTTACTAATAAGTGGAAAGTGTCAGTAAAATAAAAGCGTCCAAGCTCCAGTAATGGTCGTTGAAAAAAGCCAGTCAAAAGCGAATCTATGCGCTTTTAGGCGCAGTGTGCAAATTGACACTTTCTGAACACGTGTCGTAGGCTTTCATCGTGTCGTGATGCAGTCAGGGGTAGAATTGGACGAGAATCCAGAAATTAATTTTGAATTCTGCAGAATAGAGACACCTGACTGGGAAGGTCAACACCGCAATTAAAATTTGCAACGTAAAACCTTAGTGAACGAACAACGTAGACCTTTAGATAAAGTGACATACTACGACGTGATATTTTGGTAGTGCAAGTCAAGACTTTTTTCACAGTCGTTATTTCTGGTTGAATGACAGTTTGTCTAGGCCCTCCTTGCACAATTTACGCCACATACTCGACAGTACACAAGGCATAAAGTACGGAAGTTACGTCATTAAATATACCAAACTGGCGTGTTACACCTGACCTAAATCAAGGTACAGATCGCTTAGGTAATGTACGCGGATACTAGGTCGATCTAAAGTTCACGAATAACGCGCTCATGAGTTACGAAGAGGTGGGAATAACTTGCTTGAGATACTGCAGCATGTCATACGGAGGGAGGATGTTCTGGGTTCTGTCTTACTGTTCTATGAACTCCTCTTTCTCACAGAAGACTCTATAATTTAGGAAATTTGAAGTTAAATTAAGTTTTTTTTATTGATATATCTTGAGGTGACAGTCACAGTACGTAAATACATATTATTAATACAGTATTTTCACAAGTTTCTTGAAGTCGTTATCAAGTTTTATGTTTTATACTTGCACCTTTTACCTATATTTGCGGGATTCCCAGAATAAATCAAATGCCAGTCATTGGGACATGTGCATTTTATTCATTTTCCTGTAGATAGCTTAGATTTTGGTACCTACTCTCTGGTCAGATAACAACATTAAGTTGTTAAACCTTATGGCTGTACATACATATACATAGGAAAGGTTGTTGTTATGTCATATTTTAATTTTGAGTTTAATTTTTTTTGTTTAGTTTATATTTTAATTTTGGTTTTAACATAGTTAATTCATTCATTCATAGAAACATGCTGTGCCTTTCTATGTATAACTGAAGAAGTGCCCTAATCGAAACTTAATGTCATAACATAAGACATTGTATTATAAGTGTACATCTTTCGTTGGAGGTCCTAAATAATTAAATATGTGCTGATGTCAAATTCTCAGAGGGGTTATGCCCGTATTTTTAGGGAAACGTTTGCATTCGCATTGCATTTACAATCTGTCAAAACACACACATTCTGAAGAGTTTTTTACATTGCTTGTCACAGACATGATAATGAGACTTGAATTTGAACAGTGATTCCCAACCGACCGATCTGAAATTTTGCATACAATTATGGTTTGGATGACAAAAAACGGTAAACTAAAAAGCTTGCTCAACAAAAGTTTTTTTAATTGGAAAAAAAATTAACCAAGGGAAAAGGCCTGATCGAAGATGTCGTTGTGTTGAAAATATATTAATAGATTCCATAGATCAGTATGAAATGACGACGTGACGGACAGGACGGTATGGAAAAATAAAACGTGTTGCACCGACTCCAAGTACCTAACATGGGATAAGGACAAGAAGAAGAATGAAGATCGGTATGAAACAATTTCTTTTTTAACCCGCGATATTTGAAAGCAGGTTTCCCCACCAGGTGGACCGATGACCTGGTGAAGGTTGCGGGGATCCGCTGGTTACGAGATGCACGGGACCGGTCAATGTGGCGACGCTTGGGGGAGGCCTATGTCCAGCAGTGGACGTCTTTCGGCTGATATGATGATGATGATGATGATTTGAAAGCAAATACTGTTTCAATCCGTTGTAGACGAGGCTTAAATAAAAAAGGTAAATGTTTGCATAGAGGCAGCGTGCGGCGTGCATTGTGCAGACGCCGCAGTAATTTATGCCGTTGTTAACTATTAAAGAAAATTACTTCTCAGCCAGCAGTAAACAACACCCGATATTTTAAATTCACCCTCGTTTATATTATTCTTAAAAGAATTTGTGCATGCTTTTCATCACATCTTTCGAATTGGAACCATTGGCTGTCATCCATTTCATTCTCTTGATCTTTACTTGTAAGTTACATTAGAAAAAATATGTGTAATTCCAAAAAAATCTCAAAGATAGCTTCATGCACTAAAAATTTAAAACTCATGGTTGGAATGTAGGTAATTTCACGATATTTCAGATATTGGCAGATATGAAAATCTTTCAGCTGAATAGCATTTCATTTATTTTAGATTCGCTGCGCCTCTTGTACGCTTTCGTTTCTCGGCTCTGTGGCCATTTGCGATCAAGGACGTGGTACACGTGCCTACTTAAATGGCCGATATGTGTCGTACTGTTGTATTTTTAATGGGAATTCCATGCACTCGCCAGTGTGCACGGAGGCGCAATGCGAACTTATTAAAGTTAAATTCACCGCCTTCCCAACACTTACATCGACCTTTATAGCTCGTGCAAATTGGCCGTAGGAACCTTTTACATACCACTCGAGAAAATAGCGTTATAAAGTATAACACAACAGCAATTTTAGGTAAATCATCATTTAAAAAATATTGTAGCAATTTTGTCGCGCTTCCTTAGTTGTTGAACTCTACTGTTGCCACTTTATTTAAATTATTCAAAGGAATAGAAAACATGTTTTCTTGGAGTGTTATTTTTGCCTTTCGATGTAATCAGAGAGGGAGGGGCGTTGTTTCACTCTTCTTTTATTGTTGCTTTATAGTCAGGGATGGTCTAAAAATGGTCAGTTTCAACGTAATTAAATCCAGTATGTTGAAAATGCCCTATCTGCATAAAATTGAGTGTTTGGCAAGGCAGGCGAAAGGACACTTCGTGCAATGAGCGGTTTTAATAAATCCAACACTCCTAGTGCCAAATAATTTTCATGCAAATTCTAAAAATGTTGAGGACATGAAATAAAAATCTAACTTCGTCCTGTGACCACAAAGAGTTTTTAGTTAAATTATATTTCATTCGATCTTAATTTACTCTTGCTTGTGTAACAGTAGTTGCCTACTTGCTTTGACTGTACTTGTCAATTAAGTAATTTCAAGGTTGTGTGGCTAAAACATAAATGACTAGAAAAATGCTTTTGAATCAAACATAATAATTAAATGCAATGAGTAGAATATATTGACTATTTTGTATAACGCATTCATTTTCGCTTTTATATGTTTACTAGCTTCTGCCAACGGCTTCGCCCGTGTGATAAGTGTATCTCAAGGGAACATTAGACCGGGGTAAAAAGTAGCCTATGTGCTATTCCAGACTATAATCTATTTCAATTTCATCCAGATCCGTTTAGCCGTTCTAGCGTGATTGAGTAACAAACATACACCCACACACACATCTATCCAAACTTTCACATTTATAATATTAGTAAGACTATGTACATGAAAAGCGATAAAATAAATATGAGCACTATCATCATAATTCATAATCATTTATTTGCTAACATGGGTAATTAAATGAAGTTGTTAAAAATATAGCACAGTAACAGAATTATAATGGGACTTCTCCTTCTCATGGTCAAAGTTAAAATGCTTATCATGCATCTTATACCTATTGTGCAGTTACAGAAATATAAAGATTATACAAAGCTTTAGCACAAAGCTACGAAAAAAATCGAAACAAAACGCTGCTTCATAAAAGTTATTTTAAAAATGCACCACAAAAGAAACAAACGGTTTCACAGCAAAGTGAACTTAATCATAGGTGCAATTTAACACTTTGCAGAGTTAGTACAATTTCTAGAATGCCACAAAGGAAAGGTGCATTAAAATAATAACACTGTGGTTAGACAAATGCAGTATCACTAAGAAGAATAATTCTGAATTGAAAAGGAAAGGAGAATTACCAAAAGTGGTACCAAAAAGTCTCACGCATCAAGACCAAAATTTTATAGTAATTAGTTTCATATTTTTTTACGACATTACGCGTCGCGGATTTGATTTTAAATAGGGAATTTACTTTTAAGTTTAAAAGTATGGATATTGTTTTACTCTCTATAAATGACGTTCCGTTTCACATGATAAATGATTAACGTAACCTTGATTTTTGAAAGTGTCATGATCACTGTAAAAAAATATACCTTTCCAATTCTACATTAATTAAAAAAACTAGAATAGAATCTTATCATTTACTTATAAAAGATTAGGTGTCATTATTTTATCTATGGTTAATTGGCCGTTCAAAGCAGCCGGTCATAAAGATCATGGTATAATAAGACAAGGTAGTCTCCTCCCGTGACAGCTGGGTCACGTGATTGGCCTAAGACTACGTCATCGATTGCGTTGCGGTTCTCAAACTTTTTTAGTGGGGAAAAAGATAACAATATTACAATAGGTACAACATCTTTATAATTTTTAATAAATCATCATATTTGTTACTTTTTGTATTTATTTACTTTGCTTTTTTTTAAATTGTTTGCATATTAGTATTTTTATTTAGTTCGGGACGAAAACCCACTAAACTTGACTTGACTAAAATAAGTCACAAACTAATTATGTTAGGTTAATAAGTTCGGGCGTAAAGACGTATTGACATAACTATGACTTAAATTATGGAATTAACAACGCGTAGATAAATTAAATATTATGTAGAAAGGCACATACCAGTTATTTTAGTTGAATTTACAAATTTGAAGCCACGCATATGATAGCGTCTCTTCATTGGGAAAATAAAAAAAACCTTATTACACCGCCTTTTATACTTCTGTTTTTATAGTTTACGGAACAATTAACAACTTTTCTTGTGTATCTATCAAAGTTCACGGGTTCACCACAAACGTTTGGGAGCTACAGTATTTTGCTCACAGAGCGAAACAACGCTATAGGTGTAAACGACACAACAATAGCGATGAAATGGCTAGTTGTCAGTATGACATTTGTAAATTCGATATGTTGCCACTGTGTGTGATTGAAATACCCGAGCAAAATGCATTTTAATCTTAACAAAGCAATTAGGAACTAATAATTCAATATACAAATAAATTTAACAATAAATAGATGAATCACATGAGTTACTAAATAGTTATTCTAATTAGTAATTTATTTTATTTTCATTAACTACATGAGAAAGTACCTACATATTCTAAAAAGGACAATCAATGGTAACACTTATCGTGACGTAGTCTTAGGCCATCCTGGGAAGAGAATACCAGGCGAAGTATACGGAGTATGTTATTATACCATGATAAAGATGTGTATTTTATTTATTGTACCATGATGAATGCAATAGAATCGATTTTTGATGAAACTAGTAATCAGTAATGGTTTCTTTTGTTTAATAAATAACTATAACGTTCATGTATAACGTGTCTATAATAAAATACGTTGTTGGTAGTATCGAAAAATAGACCTAGTTTTTAGGTTATTTTCGATTTTATGAAATAACTCCAAAACCCGGGTTTTGTTTTCAAAAAGAAGTTTTGTAGGAGTTAACATGGTCAGTGTAGTCTATAAAAAACAAAGTTTGATTTTGATGCAGCTTGGTACGGGACTCCATACATCGATGAGCATTCTCCTTTGCGTAATAAATTCAGCCGTAAAATAGTGTTTAATTTAGGAGCCGCGGTTGTGGATACGAACAATTTGCATCGTAAGTGGCGGATGGAAAAGCGGATAACTTAATGTGAAAGGGATTCGTCAAGTAACTACCTAACTCTTAAATGAAGGTAAATTACAGTTGTAAAGCAATTGAATGTGCTGATTTTAATGGATGTTTAGAGTTCCTATTTTATAGTCAAATGAGTTAGTATTGGAATGACGTAGATTTAAAATTTATTCTGTTTTTTACCTACTATTTGATTTAATTAGTGAGCTTTGTACAACAATCTCTAGGCACTGTTTAATCCCAAATATAGCGTAGTATAGATTATCTTTCATAAAAAGTTAATTAAAAACAAAAATAAACCCGACTGCTTAAAAAGCGAACTAAAAAGACGTAAACAAGAAGAAAATCATGCTGTGCAGTCGGAGGATACATATTCGCGAGCTGACTGACTAAAACCAGATGTATCATCCGACTGCACAGCATGATTTTCATCTTGTTTACGTCTTTTTAGTTCGCTTTCCAAGCAGTCGGGTTTTTTGATATTTTTAATTAACTTTTTTTATTTACAACTTTTTAGTTACATATAAGTGTTATAAATATTTGGCAACACCTCTTAAATCCTTTATTTTGAAACTCCATAGGACGGGTTTGGAAAGAAAAAAAAAACCCCAAAAAATAGCGCCCAAAATCCGCCATCTATTTCTTTTTCAATTTGAATGTAGCTAGTGACACTTGCACGGTTAAGACGAATCGATTGACGTAAGAATAATCAAAATCGGCCAACGCGTTTGGTCTCTAGATCGCCACATAAAAACAAACATACATACATAGACTGATAAACACATTACCCGCGAACTATCAACAACACCCTAAGCAGTTTTAATGTCGAAATAGTAAGTACCGTATATATCCGCGGCAGTGGCAGCGCATCACTATCATTGCATTCGTCGGAATCACCACACCACGGACTGGGTGTAAGTTTATATTGTAAAGGTTTAGTTAGTGAGAACTTACGTATAACAGCAACGTTAACGGTATGAGTAAATGTAAGAGCTTCTTTACGAGCTCACATCAATGGTTCATTATTCTCCATGCGATTATGGTTGAGTGAGATCAGAGAGTTTCAGGCTTTTAGAGCGAATCTGTAGTTAGGTCTATTCCATTCAATCTATATCAAAGTACACAAGTCTCAAGTGGTAAAATGTAAAATGGCCACAATGTAAGACAGGGTATTATCACTGCAAGGAAGAGAACAATGTAACAAATAATATAAATATGCGCTTGCCAAATCGTGTTGGGTACCGGTAACCACCCTCGAACGAGAGTCGTAAAGAAAATGCGGAACGATAAAAACACACCACTGTACCTGCACGTCACATGCCCTCAATATCAGAACAAGAATAACAAAGAAACAATGTCAGGCAATAATATTTTATTAGGTATCAATCAGGCGAAACACCAAGTGATTCGGGGAGTTGCCAACTTCGGGAAACTTCGAAGAAGTACGGTAAGTTTCGTCTACTTGGGCTCGAGCGTGGACGAGACATCTGTGCACTTTGCTCTCACAATACATACAACGTTTTGGCTAAATAGTTGCTTAAAGCTATGCATGAAGAAAAGGCAAGTATCTAATTATCAAATAGAATCTAATAAACTCCTCTCGAGTTAATTGCGCAGGCAAATCTGCGGATAGAACTTTTCAGAGAACTAAGTTTGTTGAATTATTCTTCAGAGTTAGAGACTTTATCAGTTGAAGAAAATTTACTATTCCGCCCAAGTTTAAGTCAACTGAAACAAATGAGACACTAACGCATATTAAATTATGAAACTTTCTTCATCTAGGTAACTCTAAAAGTTATAATGCAGTACAGTACATACTGCAGTCTTTAATTTTTAATCCCAAGTTTTGTTGGCAACGAACATAGACTCGCTTACAAAATCTATATCAATTCTTAATTCCCAGAATCCTACACCTACGAGTAATTGCAGCGAGTTCCGTCGTATCATACGTTTTTGCTACAGTAAACAAACATCGTGGAACTTATTACTAATTACGACAGGCAGTGGGGCCACATTTAATATTACGGGGTCGTAATATGTCGCTCGAAGTGTTTTACTGCCATTTGTCACGCTGCAAACGTAGCTAGAGCACTGCTTAACCAGAGAAAAAAGTAAAAAAAACTTTGCTTAATAAACCAAAAAATAAAATTATTTAAATTCAACAAACGAGTCTCCGTTGGTTGTTATTGTGCGATATTTTTTGCTATTTTATACTCGCAGAGTTGAGTTTTATATTTTAAACTTTTTGTAAAAGTGCTGGCAGATATCGCATCTGAGATGGCGGCAAACCTTTTTACTGCCTCCGCAACGGAAGAAATATTAAAATGTTTTGTTGTAGACAAAGAGTTTTGGGTATTGTCCAACTACCATAGTTGAAGTCAAAGAGAACATTATTCATGCGTAAAATGATACTTACAAAAGTTATCCTACCTTCCACGGCCTGGACGGAGTCATCACCGTCTGATACCGGACGCGTTGGGGCCGCAGGAGAGGTCCCTATCCCGTTGCGGCCGAAAAAATTGTTGATGACGATGATCTTTGTATTATAACAAAATTCGTAGAAATCGGGCAACATCATCGGGCCGCGTAGCCTGAGGTCTGCGTAGGCCACGTAGCCCGTGATCTTCGCAGGCCGTAACTACCTGCGTAGCACTCGTAGCAAGCCTACAAGAAATAATAAAGAAATATAGGAAGTTTCTTAAAATTTTTTCTTCATCATTTATTTGCTGAATATGGATATTAAATTATGACCAATTCATCTAAGGCTAGCAATCACTGTCAAGACTTCATTCAGTGCTACATCCAACAGGAACCGAGCATTTTCCAGGGTAAAAAGTAACCTATCACTCAGTGATGGTATATAAGTTTATCCATATACCAATGAAAGATTTTTACAATAGAATCAGAGCCTCCAAAGATCACCTCCTACAAACCAACTAACAATTTCTCCTCTTTTACAAGCTTTTTATAAACTTGCAATGTATGTACTCGTATGTTCGGGCAATAAACATTTTTTTAAATTTTACAGCAGTTATATCCTCAATCGATTAAAATGAAATTTTGCACACACGTTTGGTTTGGATGACAATGCACGGTAAGTTAAAAAGCCTGTTATTTTTTAAAATTGTTATTTTCAATAAATATATTTAATATGTGTTTAAATGGAACACGTCACATACGATCACTCATTACATGAAACGTTGATAATAAAATAAAACAGACATAAATCTAACTAGACAACGCAAGGTCCTCTCTCTGAATGAACAAGCGAGTATGTCAATGATTAGCTTGAAAAATAAACAAGCGTGCTAGTTTTTCACAAACTTACCGATGAATTAATTTTTCGATTATCTCGAGCAACTATTTTATACAGTTCAATAAGGCATATGTTTCTAGATTTCGGCTGATGTCCGATTCCGATAACACTTAATGAAACAGCTCAAAGTTCTTTCTTTGAGCATTGCTCTCACTTTTACACGCGAAGTACACACATTTGCGTCATCAAGTACATGGTACACAGAAGCCACGTTGTACCCACATTTTTTATTTTATTTATTATTATAGATTGGCTTGCACTTGACCACTATCTCACCTAATGGTAAGCGATGATGATGTGGTCGACGTTGTAAAACACTTGTCTAGAAGTAACCTATCTCTTGACTTAAAGACCCCGAGGTTGTAGCTATCGGGCAAAGACTCCGGAAGGGAATGCCACTCCTTAGCTTTACGCATGGGTGCAATTTATACCATGTACCGATGACGCGTCGCCGTATGACTTGTAGTTCAATGATGAAATGGTCTAGACGGAATTAGATCATGCAAACTCTAAATAAATTGCAAAATAGTAGAAAATTTATGAGGATTTAGGTGCCTAAATAGTGATGTTAGCCTAATGGTTGCAGGGACTACTGCAGAGCATGAAGACGTAGATTCAATTCTTGGATCAGGCACAACGTCATTGGGTTTTCCTAACTGGAATTTTCTCAGTAGACGCTTGTAGTCTGGAAATGTGTTGTGGTCATGGCAATAAGCTCGCTCATATTACATGGGGAAACATAAATGGCGGCATGTTGCTGTGCTCTACAGACTAAACCTTCGGGGTACAGGTGTAATGTTATGTATGTTCACTTACTATGTATTTCATAGTTCGATATAAGTTGATACTGTCGACAGATCTATACCTATTCATCGCAGTGTCATCGTGCTCAGCGTACAGAGACCAGGTGTTGATGTCATCTAAACATGCCGCCATATATCCATGCAATTTGTTTGAAATTAGTATGGAATAGGAAGCCGTCCGCGCCATGTCCGCGCCCGACGCCATTTCTGTGTGGCCTGCGCCTTACGTTTTGCCATTTCGACCATCACCATCGCTGACACGATTGAACGGTAAGAAACGTCAATGACCTGTAGCAGATTAGTCGAGTAAATATCGGTCTAAATGCCACGGCACAATAAATTAATAATTCCTTTATAGAGTGGCATAAAGTTGTGTATTTTCTTTGATTAAAAAGTTAAATAGACGAACGATTTTTCAGTCGCTTTTAATTAAGGCGGTTCCCCGAGCAAAACGCCGCGCAAGCCATTTTTTGTGCTGTTTTTAGGAGCTATCTACTCGTTATTTAAAAAGAAATATCAATTAATAAAAATACATTAAATTTCTACATAATATTGATTCTAAAATGGTAGAAATAGTTTTTTTTTAAATGTTGTATATATTTCACTAATCTCCTTTCAAAAAAACATAAAAATGAGAAATAATTATTGATATTATGCATCTCCTCGTAAAGTGTTCATTAATTATTTTTTGTACTAACACTAATGGATAGACAATTTAATAACGAACATTTTTGTAGAATTATTTTTTTCAAAAGACCAAAATTCGATTTTATAAAGATTTTATTCTAAAATCTGGGCGTATTCACTACTGTAATTCATGCGCCGCCAGTGCCGCTAGACCAATAGGAATGCTCATATCGCACGCCGATTTTTTGGTCAGGGTACCGTCTTAAATGAAATCTAACGGTAAGTAGCTATAGGTCTACCAGAATCTCATGGCATTTTTTATTTTTTTTAAATTGTGATTTTCATATGGCAATGTCAATTGTCACCAGTCAAATCAAAGTACTTGATGTGTCAACCGCTGCTGAATTTTGTTGATATTATCTTGAAAATTTGTTATTTTTGTGAATATGTCGAAAAACCCACTTCGATTTCAAGCGAGACATATTGTTTTCAATGTGTATCATTAAATAAGGGAAGAAGAAGGCGTAAATCAAACTCAATCTTTGATTTTAAAGTGCGTCGTAGAGTGGACCGGTAAGTTGGACTGACTTGTTTTGATACTTTTAGTTTATTTTATATTTTTCTTACTTCATTTTTATTTCTTTTCATTACTATTATATTGTAAATCGTAGTTCAGGGCACATCGAATGATGGCCGGAAGGAAATGGCAACAGTAATGTAACTGTTACTAATTCTTCGACAAGATATTGATTTTAACGGAGATTGAGAATCTTTGACGTAAGAAAAATATTAAGTAATAATCTGCGCCCTGCAGTGGGACGTGTATATAGACGGGAGTTTTTGGCGGGATTTTGTCGAGTGAAGTTCAGTGGCTGTTCATATTATTTGCAAATTGATTCCTAGTGGATATTGTGATATATTATTGGTGTAGTTTTGTGTCTCAACTGTCTACGCAACTGGACAATTTGTAAAATCATTGACAGAAGCGATCTCGGGATAATGGAGCGGAGTATTTTATTGTAGTATTGACTGCCTCTGCAAAGCTTACTGAGAAGACTGACTCGATACAATTTGCTGCCAAATACTCCAAAAAACATTAGAATCTGTTATATCCGCATTCTAATGCATACTAAAGAATAAATATAAGATCCAAAACTCTTTCCAAAGACGTGGCTAAAAAGTCCTAGCAACTAGGCCATAAAATTTACATAAAAAAAAGTATAAATAGAGTGATGATGATGAATGACTATAAGTAACATGATACATTTTATTATTTTTTACAGACTTTATACATATTTATACATAAAGAGATTGGTTTTGAATATGTTAAATGCCAATGAAAAAGAACCATTTTGATGGAGAGAGATGACATAAAACTACAAAGATACAAGTTTTTGAAATCCCAGTGGAGTTCATGGAATCGTATTCTAGTTATCTAGTTCTGAATGAGGTTTTAAGTTATTAGTATGATTTAAATGATATATAATAAATTAGTACATAAATTAATATTCAATTGATTTATTTTTCCTATGTTAAGAACCCGATGTATAACAACATTATTCATACACATACCTATAATACTCACAGTGGATCTTTGTGTCTCTGAATTGGTTGCAAGACCCCGTGCAGTAGCTATTTTTGTGTCAATGTTGAAGGTGAAGATAGCATTGTATAACTGTCTCTTTCACTCGCTTAAGTATGTCACATCGTCCTATCTCGCTTACTCTATGCAGTATACTCGATGACAAACTGTTTCTTACGCAATGGTAGGCAGGACCAAGTTCAAAGACACAAAGATCCGCTGTGACTACTATAATATAGGTACCTCATGTTCATTATTAATAAAGACATAAATAAAAATTAAACAGTATCAAGATCGTTTAATCCAATTTCCCCAGTATTGCACACAACAATTTTTTATTTCCACATTTGCCATGAGATTCTGGTAGACCTATACCATATTCAGTGTTTTACAACTTCAGCGCATAATAAAGCAGGTGCTTTTCTGTTTGTATTGCACACATACCTAACAGAAACTTGAAAATATATATACGTAATCGAAAAATAAAATATATATATATCTGACATCGTCGAGGTTTTCCACATTTGTGGAGTATATTCCGGTGGCGTCCGTCCAAGCCATTGTCGGCATCGATGCAATATTAAAGCGCTTTGCAGCGCCACGCGACGTGACTGCAGCTGCAGCACTCCTGCCATATTATTATCACGGCAAATGTATCTAGATTATCTTGAACGTAATAGTTATTGATGGTGAATGCTGCGACACTTTAGGGAATTGAAAAATGTGGGGATTGTTTTTAAACATAACATAACATCACACCTAGTCCCCGTAGGGTTGGGCAGAAGTGCATCTATATATAATTAGTTTACATACCGTTATATAGTTATGTATAAGTAGATTAGGTTTACTGTAGTTATAATGTGAAGTAACTTTGGATAAGCGCGTGTATCGCATTGGGTGAAATCCTGTAGAGATGTATGTGTTAATTTAATTTATTTATTTCTTTCAGACATAATTCCAGGCCGTAGTTATACAATTATGAACAGATAAAAAACCAAAATAAAGTTGAAGAAAAATCAAATAAAAAAAATCAAAAACTCATCAAAAATAATAATTAAAACAATACAAAAAATATGAAAATGTCACAAAAGTATCAAACAACGTCAAAATTACTTTAGATTGACCAAATAAAAAAAAAACAAAACTGTAGTAGGGTCACATATCGCCAGTTATGTTTAACTCGTTATAGGGGCGATTGTATTTGTTTTGTAAATAAGTACCTACTAGATAAAATAGCCGTAGAACCGATGACCGTTGGAGACGTTGATCTTAGAAATGTTCTTGAGCGGAGACCAGATCGGAGAGACGCCCTCTGGCTAGGTGGAACGACGATCTTCGTAGGATGGCTCTTAGCAGCTGGTTGGGAGTCCCCGAGAATCGAGATGAATGGCGTGCGATCGGAGAGACTTTGTTCAGTGGTGAAATGCTGCAGACTGTTGGTGATGCGTCAAGAGGATGGATTAAGTTTAAGATTTGTAGAATCTTATTTAAATATTCTCAGTCTCGCATAGGGCCGTCAACGGTGTAGTCAGCATCGATATATCTATTTTAAGATTTATTCATGATTTGTTTTATGACTTTGTTTCGTCTCGGCTACAAATAAAATTAAGTGGCATGTTTTAAGTAGATACTTGAAGAAAAACTTTCATCAATTTATCACTCACGCTTGACGACAGCACTATCTAACTAACACATAAATAAAAATAATAAAACGAACCCTAAATGCTTTTATACCATTCCCCCTCTAAAAAGCTTATTTTATTCACTGAAAACAGTGAATAAAAAGCATTTTAATCACTGTTTTGGTTTTTGAATTTGGAACAAACCAATGTATTAGACGTCCATCTCAATGCTATGTAACCTCCTTGCGCCTCCTTGCGCAAAAAATACTCGATACACAAATTCCTTCTTCGATTTTAATTTTGAGTTTGTTATTTAGGATTTTAATAATAATTTTGATTTTAGTCTAAGATATTTATTGAGTACTTGTTTGGATTGTAATTTTTATATTAATTGCAAAGGTATTTAATTAATTATAATTATGTAACGTAACGGAGGTGGTCAGTGACCCCTGAAACACAGGTGCTGTTACCTAGCTCAGGGGTCAGGGTTTCACATTTTATGTAAATTTTGAAGGTAAAAACCATTCATTTATTTATTGCTCGTAATATTCCTTGTGCTTTTCGCTTAAATCTTTCTTTTTCTCGAAGTCATGGTATAAAATATAGTATGCAACTCTTGAATAAAACGGATTTATATCGAGGACCATGAATCACTCGCGTCGCTCATGATTCTAACACTTGAATCACTCGCTATGCTCGTGATTCAATCATCATGAATCACTCCCTACGGTCGTGATTCACTCGTTAGAATCCTTCACTTGCTCTTGATTCATCTATGGCCCTCGCTTTAAATCCGTCTTTTATTCACTAGTTGCATAATATACTATTTTACCTTTCAAAAAAAAACTCTGTCAATTATTTACAGTTCAAGCTTTCTTTATTTCAACGGTTCCCCCATTTCTTTGAGTCATTGAATTTATATTTTGTTTGTCTAGTCTGTCTGGCCCTGACAGATAAAAATGTGTGTAAAATGTGTGTACCTATACGATAAGCAAATTGCTTTTTCAATGAAATGTAGATTTTAAAAGCATTTCAATGACAGCCACGGTTCACAGAATAATCTTAATATGCTTTATATATTCGTAAATGAAATAAATGCCTCATTAGTTATTTTCAACTTAATAAGAACTTCAAACATTTGTACATAATAATTAGTAACTAAAAAAATAAATAATTTATTATCTCTATGAATACAATATACAAACTCCAGAATTGAATAGGAGAGTGTTTAGTGTACATGCAATAAACTAAATTGTTTTTTTTTTAAACGTTGCCCCACACTAGGAATTTCTTCCTGTACCGTGGGTGCGTTTACAAACATATAAACTCACATACACAACACCCAGAGCCGGAACAACTATCTGTAGGTTATACAAATATTTGTTCCGTGCGGGAATCGAACCCGCGACACGCAGCGCAGCAGTCAATCGCTCAACCACTGCACCAACCGTGCGCCCTATATATAATTATATAGTTTATAACCCATAACGGTACCTAACTATATTAAATCGAGACAGGCTTTGATAAAAAACTAAGGAATTCAAAGTAATTTCGATGAAAACAGTCAACTCAATTCAAAGACTAGAAAAATATGTCTTTGGGTTCCAAACGAATTATATCTCAAATTCTATTTGAATTTACAATTCTGCACGTAAACCTAATCGCAGCGTCAGCGAAAAATAAAATGTTTCACACGAACTTTTTTCGATTTCTCATAACAGATTTTCTTGTCAGAGCGCAATACACGTGATGTTTTGGTCACAAGAGACGAAATTAAAGTCATATTTCAAAACTTCAAGATGGCGCGCGCAATGAGCGAGGCTTGTTGATGATGCACCATTTACGTAAAAACGCCTGACATCGACCGAGTGCCAGCGACTCAATTAACGAACCTCTTTAACCTTAGATCTTACTATTAATTGCTTTATTAATAACAAATTTATTTGATTTAGGTTACTAAGCAATCTGGAGAAAATGAACATAATAGTAGCGTATTCTACAGATGAAAGTAAGATTATAAAATTTTAAAACAATCTTACATTAATAAGTGAATAGTGTCAGTAAAATAAAAGTACCCAAGCTACAGTAATGGTCGTTGAAAAAAGCCAGACAAAAGCGAATCTATGCGTTTTTAGGCGCAGTGTGCAAATTGACACTCTCTGAACATGTGTCACAGGATTTCATCGTGTTGTGATTGAGTCAGGAGTAGAATTGGACCAGTTTTCAGAAACGATCTGAAAATTCTTTGATTCTGAATTCTGCAGAATAATAGAGACACCTAACTAGGAAGGTCAACACCGCAATTAAAATTGCAACGTAAAACCGTAGATAAAGTGACATACTACGACGTAATATTTTGGTAGTGCAAGTCAAGACTTTTTTCACTGTTGTTATTGCTAGTAGAATGTCAGTTTGTCTATGCCCTTTTTGGACAATTAACGCCACATACTCAAACGTACACAAGGCATAAAGTACGGAAGTTACTCCATTTAATATTTCCAAACCGGCGTGTTATACCTAACCTTAATCAAGGTACAGATCGCTTAATTAATGAACGCGGATACTAGGTCGATCTAAGGTTCACAAATACGACTGTCACAGTAAGTAAATACATATTATCAATTCTGTATTTTCACAAGTTTCTTGAAGTCGTTATCAAGTTTTATGTTTTATACTTGCACCTCTTATATATTTGCGGGATTCCCAGAATAAATCAAATGCCAGTTATTGGGATAAGTGCATTTTCCTGTAGATACCTTAAATTTTGGTACCTACTCTCTGGTCAGATAACATCAATAAGTTGTTAAACCATATGGCTATACATAGGAAAGATTGTTCTCATATCATATTTTAATTTTGAGTTTTAATTTTTTTTGTAGGGTTTATATTTTAATTTTGGTTTTAAAATAAGTAGTTTATTAATATTTACAAGCATGCTGTGGCTTCCTATGTTCTTATAATTGAAGGAGTGCCCTTATCGAAAGTTTATGTAATAACATAAGACAATGTATTTTATGTGTATATCTTTCGTTGGAGGTTCTAAATAAATAAATATATGCTGATGTCAAATTCTCAGAGGGGTTATGCCCGTATTTTTAGGGAAACGTTTGCATTCGAATCCCAATTGCAATCTGTCAAAAACCCACATTTTGAAGAGATTTTTACATTGCTTGTCACAGAGATGGTAATGAGGCTTGAATTTAAACATTTTACAAGCAAATCAGTTAAAGATAGTGGTCAAGCCTATCAATAATAATAATAAAAAAAAACTTTCCTTGTTAGTTACTATTGATAAACAAAAAAATAAAAAATATGTGGGTGCAACTGAGTTGAAAAAAACAGTGATCCCCAACTGAACGAATTATTTAGCATACACGTATAGTTTGGATGACAACAAACGGTAAGCTAAAAAGCTTCTTTAAAAAATTCCATAGATTGGTATAAAATGACGACATGACGGGGACAGGACGTTATGGAAGAAGAAAACGTGTTGCGCCGCCCCAAAGTAGTTTGGGACAGGAAGAGCAGATCGGTATTACAAATAAAAATATTTTCCTTATCTATTAACATTTTAGTTATCTATTCCCTTTCCATTTGTTTTATTTGGTTTCGAAACCGAACCGGAATTCCGGTTCGGCATCGAACGCCTAAATATCCAAACGTTCTTAATATCAAATGGTTAATAAATCGAACTTTCAAGGTTGTGTCGAAAAAAACATAAATGACGAATGGTTTTGAAACAAACAGATGAATAAAATGCATGCACGATGTGATGAGTGCTATTTCTGTAATACATATATATCAAAGTACACAAGTCTCAAGTGGTAAAATGTAAAATGGCCACAATGTAAGTCAGGGTATTATCACTGCAAGGAAGCCAACAATGTAACAAATAATATAAATATGCGCTTGCCAAATCCTGTTGGGTACGAGAGTCGTAAAGAAAACGCGGCACGATAAAAACACCCTACTGTACCTACACGTCACATGCCCTCAATATCAGAACAAGAATAACAAAGAAACAATGTCAGGCAATAATATTTTATTAGGTATCAATCAGGCGAATCACCAAGTGATTCGGGGAGTTGCCAACTTCGGGAAACTTCGAAGAAGTACGGTAAGTTTCGTCTACTTGGGCTCGAGCGTGGACGAGACATCTGGGCACTTTGCTCTCACAATACATTCAACGTTTTGCTAAATAGTTGCTTGAAGCTATGCATGAAGAAAAGGCAAGTATCCAATTAACAAATAGAATCAAATAAACTCCTCTGGAGTTAAGTGCGCAGGCAAATCTGCGGATAGAACTTTTCAGAGAACTAAGTTTGTTGAATTATTCTTCAGAGTTAGAGACTTTATCAGTTGAAGAAAACTTACTATTCCGCCCAAGTTTAAGTCAACTGAAACAAATGAGACACTTACGCATATTAAGTTATGAAACTTTCTTCACCTATAAACTCTAAAAGTTATGCTGCAATACAGTAAATACTGCAGTCATTAATTTTTAATCCCAAGTGTAGTTGGCAACGAACATAGACTCGTTTACAAAATCTATACCATTCCTTAGTTCCCAGAATCCTACCTACGAGTAATTGCAGCGAGTTCCGTCGTATCATACGTTTTTGCTGCAGTAAACAAACATCGTGGAACTAATTACTAATTACGACAGGCAGTGGGGTCACATATAATATTACAGGGTCGTAATATGTCGCTTGAAGTGTTTTACTGCCATATGTCATGCGGCTAACGTAGCTAGAGCACTGCTTAACCAGCAAAAGAAAAGTTAAAAATCTTTGCTTAATAAACCAAAGAATAAAATTATTTAAATTCAACAAACCAGTCTCCGTTGGTATTCTTGGGCGATATTTTTTACTCTCAGAGTTGAGTTTTATATTTTAAACTTTTTGTAAAGGTGCTGGTAGATATCGCGTCTGAGATGGCGGCAAAATTTTTTACTGCCTCCGCAACGGAAGAAAAATGAAAATGTTTTGTTGTAGACAAAGAGTATTGGGTATTGTTCTACTACCATGATTTCAAAGAGAACATTATTCATGCCTAAAATAATACTTACAAAAGTTATGAATTTAATTTTGATAAAACTTTATGTTTGATGTTACGGCTAGCTGATTAAGTATAGCATTTATGCTCGCTTTGTTAGGGACAAACTGTGAGTGTACAAAAGTCAAAAATCAGAGCCTAATTCTGAAGCGAAGATGAACATGAGGAGGGGCCACTCGTCAGGGCTTTTGCTGATTAAGCCGACGATGTAGCGGCCAACAAGTAGGTTGCGGTTCCGCTTGGTCCCAGAGGCGACATTGCAACTGAGGCGGGCCGCGATGTCGTAGGGACCGTCCCAGGTCCCATACGATATCGCAGCTAAGGGTATGAGGCCGCGGCGGGAAAGGTGTGCCAGTATTGCGGTGCGCCGCTTTCCCTACCTTCCGCGGCCTGGACGGAGTCACCACTGTCTGATGGCGGACTTGGTGCGGCCGCAGGGGAGGTCCCTATCCCCTTTTGAGGGCATGCGGAACAGGCTGTAAAGTCCCACAAACCTCCATAGAAAAGGGAGGATCCTCCGACCAGACGGGTGTTGTATCTGGTCCGGGCAACTGCCCGACGGTTGTTGTCGGACTGTTGTATGTGTTCTAATCGCTCCGAAAACTTTGCTTGCGCGATGCAGGATTTGTGTGACGTCATGTCATTAGTTCGTAAGTGGCGGCGTCAGTGCCGCTACACCCTTTTAGCCGAAAAAATGTTTATGACGATGATCTTTCTATCAATATTCGTAGCAATCGGGCTACATCGTCGAGATTTGCGTAGGCCGCGTAGCCCGTGATATTCGCAGGCCGTAACTACCCGCGTAGCACTTGTAGCAAGCCAACAAGAAATAATAAAGAAATATAGGCAGCTTCTTTATCGTTTTTTCTTCATCATTGCTGAATATAAAAATAAATATATATTAAATTATGACCAATTCATCAAAGTAGTGTTTTTTAAGGCTAGCAATTACTATCAAGTTATTTCCTCGACTTTACTCCAGTGGTACATCCCACAGGAACCGAGCTTTTTACGGGGTAAAAAGTAATCTTTACCACTCAGTGATAGTGTGGCCTAATATCAGTGAAAGATTTTCGCAATAGAATCGGTGCCTTCAAAGATCACCTCCTACAATCAACTAACAATTTTACCTTTTTTATAAACTTGCAATGTATGTGTGTATGTTCGGGTCATTATTTTTTAACTGAATTTTAAAGCAGCTATCCTCAACTGATTAAGATGAAATTTTGCATACACGTTAGGTTTGGATGACAATTCACGGTAAGTTAAAAAGCCTGTTATATTTTTTTAAATTTTTGTTTTCAATATATATATTTAATAAGTTTTTTAAATGGAACACGTCACGTATGATCACTCATTAGTTGTAACATTGATAATAAAATAAAACAGACATACATCTAACTAGACAACGCAAGTTCCTTTGTCTGTATGCAAACCAAGCGAGACACTTTTTCACAAACTTACCGATTAAAGAATATTTTTCGATTGTCTCGAGCAACTTTTTTTGCACAGTTCAATATGGCATATGTTTCTAGATATCGGCTGATTTTCGATTCCGATAACGCTTAATGAAACAGCTCAAAGCTCTTTATTTGAGCATTGCTCTCATTTTTACACGCGAAGTACACACATCCGCGTCATCAAGTACATGGTAGTACACAATACAATGTAAACAGCGTTGATAAATTAATCTGCAGTTGACATCCAATAATTAGTATGTCAATGATTAGCTTGAAATCAATTAAATAACCACACATTTCGCATTATCCATTGTTAACAACTTAAAGTATAAATAGCGCAGAATGTGTGTTTTCGGTTCAGGTATTTGGAATGTAGTAATAACATGGAAATGGAGCGGTTGTTCCCAATCCATTTGTTGATTAGGGAATAAGGGCCTGTCTATTATTATGTTTACATTTCATCATTGGCAAATGTAAACATCACGCCAGTATTCCCTGAAGGGTTAAGCATAGGTGTACCTACTGTGTACCTACGGTATACTCCAACATTTCCAGCCAGTTCTGTATTAGGAGCATAGGGGGAGCCATAAAAACAGAGTCTGGGCTACATCGCCCGGTAATTGAATCCAAGACTATGTTTAGCTCTTGCGATCATCAGACCATTATTTAAATAAACAAAGTCTTGTATGTGTATATGTATTCTCATGGACAATTAAGAGAATTCGAATGAAAGAACGACGTGTGAATAACGAAATGCCTAGAGATGTTCATATTCCAGGGAGAAGCCACGTTGTATCAACTTCTTGCTATTGTTATAGATTGGCTTGCGCTTGACCACTATCTCACCTGATGGTAAGCGATGATGTGGTCGACGGTATAGCACACTTGCCTAGAAGTACCCTGTTCACTCTTGACTTAAAGACATCGAGGTTCTAGTTATCGGTAAACATCTTAGACGCCGGCAGGGAAAGCCACTCCTTAGCTTTACGTGTAGTTAAAGTATTTCCAAAACGTTTAGTGCGTATGTTTGGGATGTCCCTTATGTACCGATGACGCATCGCCGTACATCTTGTAGTTCGATGATGAAATGGGCTAGGCGGAATTAGATCATGCAAAACTTTAAATAAATTGTAAAAGCACAAAAAAAATATGAGAAAATAGGTGACTAAATAACGATGGCCTAGTGGCCGTAGCAGGGGCTACTGAAGAGCATGAAGACGTAGATTCAATTCTTGGATCAGGCACAACGTCATTGGGGTTTTGCTTTATGGAATTTTCTCAGTAGACGCTTGTGGTCTGGAAATGTGTTGGGTTCATGGCAATAAGCTCGCTCATATTACATGGGGAAACATAAATGGCGGAATGATGCTGTGCTCTACCGATTAAACCTTCGGGGTACAGGTGTAATGTTATGTATGTTCACTTACAATGTATTTCATAGTTCGATATAAGTTGATACTGTCGACAGATCCTATTCATCGCAGTGTCATCGTGCCCCGCGAGCAAAGACCAGGTGTTGATGTCATATTACAACCGTTCTGCATCGCTACATGACGGTCATGTTTCTGCTCTTTACTACATTGTACAAATAATGTTAGCAACTTAAATTAAATAGACTAAATTTGTGTAAACAAGAGTTTATAATGGGCGTGAGATCAGCTGGTTGAATAGGTTCGAGACCTTTGGCTGTAGAATTTTGGATTTGAGGACGTCATGAAGACGCTCGAGAGCATACTCTTTGTGGGAAAGTGGAATCACGTATTTTCATTATATTTCGGTTATTTTTGTGATTAGTAAATGTGATGAATTGACTAAAGTTGGGCACATAATTGTTATTCTAATCCTTCTCTATGATATTTGTGAATATCCAAGTGTTATACTCGTATAAATATAGACAATAAAATATCTCCTTCTTGTCGAGTCGAAGATTAACTTTTTCTATAAAATAAGCGCCCCACCCCGGCTTCGCGCGGGCCATATTACAGAAAACATCCACGTTTATCGCTATTTCTATAAATGAAAACCATATCAACATCTGTTGCATGATTTAATGAAGTTAGCGGAGAAACAGACTGGGGCAGATGTAACGGCTTTGTTTCATACTATTTAGAGATTCCGCAAGAGAACCAGGGTAACCGACATAGCCCGAAGAATTGTCAAACTTAAGTGGCAGTGGGCAGGTCACATTGCTCTCAGAAGGGAGGGTCGATGGGCCGAAAAGTTCTGGACCGCGCACCGGAAGACACTGCTTGGAAGGCCTCCCACCAGGCTGCTAAATGACCCGGTGAGAGTGGCGGGAGTCCGTTGGATGCGAGACACACGATACCGATCAATTTTGCGACGCTTGGTGGAGGCCCCATGTCTAGCAGTCGTTGTCAGGACGTCTTTCGGCTGGTATGATGATGACTTAGAGTTTTGGGCCCAGTAGTTGGCCACGTTTACCTATGGCAGCAACAGTGGCATTCATTAAGTCTAGTAAGGGCACTTGGGGCACTTAAACATACCTACGGGGACGTGATTTGTGTAAGATTAGGAAGGGTATTTAAATACCTTATTTATACCACCTGAGGCTAGACAAGTAACATCTTATTAACGAAAACATCGCGATATATTTTAAATAAGATTGTTGGCTTGGAAAATGACAAAAATTTACCTTTGTCAAAACGCTACCGATCAATCCCTTACATTTTGTCATTTCGACCATCGCCCTCGCTGACATCAATGTACACTGGTCTAGAACCTCTGATTGGTAAGAAACTTCAATGACCTGTTGAAGATTTGTTGAATAAATATCGGTCTAAATACCACGATATAAATAATTAATAATTCCTACATAGAGTGGCATAAACTTGTGAATTTTCTTTGATTAATAAGTTAATAAATAGACGAAAAATTTTCCAGCCGCTTTTAATTAAATGAAATCTAACGGTAAGTACCAACCATACTCATTTTTTACGAGTTTAGTGCATAATAAAGCAGTTGTTTTTTTCTGTTTTTACTTCACACTTATCATAGAGAATCTTAATTTACCGCCTATGTACCCTTATAAATAAGTTTTATTGTAAATGTATATAAGTATTATGGTGTACAATAAAGTAAGTATTTTTCTATTCTAACATAATCATATCTGACATCGTCGAGGTTTTCCACATTTGCGGAGTATATTCCGGTGGCGTCCGTCCAAACCATTGTCGGCATCGATACAATATTAAAGCGCTTTGCAGCGCCACGCGACGTGACTGCAGCTGCAGCACTCCTGTCATATTATTATCACGGCAAATATATCTAGATTATCTTGAACGTAACAGTTATTGATGTTGAATGCTGCGACACTTTAGGGAATAGAAAAATGTGGGGATTGTTTTTAAACATAACATAACATCACACCTAGTCCCCGTAGGGTTGGGCAGAAGTGCATCTATATGTATAATTAGTTTACATACCGTTATATAGTTATGTATAAGTAGATTAGGTTTACTGTAGTTATAATGTGAAGTAACTTTGGATAAGCGCGTGTATCGCATTGGTTTACTGTAGTTATAATGTGAAGTAACTTTGGATAAGCGCGTGTATCGCATTGGGCGAAAATCTGTAAAGATGTATGTGATAATTTAATTTATTTATTTTAGAGATAATTCCAGTCCTTAGTTATACACTCATACATTAAATTATAAACAGACAAAAACCCGAAAAAAATTGATGAATAATAAAATTAAAAAAAAAACAAAATCTATACAAAAATTATAAAAATGTCAGAAAAGTATCAAACATTGCCAAAATTACATAAGGTTGAAAAAAATTAAAAACAATAGTAGGGCCACATATCGCCAGTTATGTTTAAGTCGTAATAGGAGCGATTGTAATTGTTTTGTAAATATGTACCTACCAGGAAAAAGAGCCGTAGAACCGATGATTGTGGGGACGTTGATCTTAGAAATGTTCTTGAGTGGAGACCAGATCGGTGAGTAGCCCTCTGGCTAGGTGGAACGACGACCTTCGTAGGATGGCTCGTAGCAGCTGGTTGGGAGTCCCCGAAAATCGAGATGAATGACGTGCGATTAGAAAGACTTTGTCCATCCGTGGAATGCTGTAGACTGTAGGAGATGCTCAAGAGGATTAAGGTTAATATTGGTAGAATCATACTTAAATATTCGTAGTGCAACTGCATAGGGCCCTCAACGGTGTAGTCAGCATCGATTTATTTATTTTAAGATTAACTCATGAATTCATTATGATGATGAATTATTTAATGACTTTATTTTGTCTCGGTTACAAATAAAATTAAGTGACATGTTGTAAGTAGATAAAAAATACTTTAATCAATTTATCACTCACGCTTGACGACAGCACTATCAAACTAACACATCAATAAAAAATAAAAAAACTAACCCTAAATGCTTTTTACCTTTCAAAAGAAACTGCATCAATTATTTACAATTCAAGCTTGCTTTATTTCAACGGTTCATCCATTTCTTTGAGTCATTGAATTTATATTAAGTATGTTTGTTTGACTAGTCTGTCTGGCCCTGACAGATAAAAATGTGTGTAAAATGTATGTACCTATACGATAAGCAAATTGCTTTTTCAATGAAATGTAGATTTTAAAAGCATTTCAATGACAGCCACTCTTCACAGAATAATCTTAATATGCTTTATATATTCGTTAATGAAATAAATGCCTCATTAGTTATTTTCGAATTAATAAGAACTTCAAACGTTTGTACATAATAACTGAAGAAATAAATTATATTTATTTTATTTTGGGGGACAACTTAGAATACAGTCTGTTGTAGTTGTGTCCAAAAGGATCAATTTATTATCTCTATGAATACAATATACAAACTCCAGAATTTAATAGGATAGTGCGTAGTGAACATGCAATAAACTAATTTGTATATAACCCGAAACGGTACCTATATTAAATCGAGACAGGCTTTGATAAAAAAAATAGTAATTCAACGTAATTGCCATAAAAACAGTCAACTCAATTCAAATACTAGAAAAATATATCTTTGGGTTCCAAACGAATAAAATCTCAAATTCTATTTTAATTTACAATTCTGCACGTAAACCTTATCTCGGCTTCAGCGAAAAATAAAATGTTTCTCACGAACTATTTTCAATTTCTCATAACAGATTTTCTTGTCAGAGCGCAATACGGGTGAAGTTTTGGTCACCAGAGACGAAATTAAAGTCATATTTCAAAGCTTCAAGATGGCGCGCGCATTGAGCGAGGCTTGTAATGCACCATTTACGTAAAAACGCCTGACTTCGACCGAGTGCCAGCGACTCAATTAACGAACCTCTTTAACCTTAGATCTTACTATTAATTGCTTTATTAATTAACTTTCTATTTTTTATTTGAATTAGGTTATTAAGTAATCTGGAGAAGGTATACTTAGTTGCGTATTCTACAGATGAAAGTAAAATTTAAACTTTTATCAATCTTTACTAATAAGTGGAAAGTGTCAGTAAAATATAAGCGCCCAAGCTCCAGTAGTGGTCGTTGAAAAAAGCCAGACAAAAGCGAATCTATGCGCTTTTAGGCGCAGTGTGCAAATTGACACTGTCTGAACACGTGTCGTAGGATTTCATCGTGTCGTGATGGAGTCAGGAGTAGAATTGGACGAGAATCCAGAAATGAATTTTGAATTCTGCAGAATAGAGACACCTGACGGAAGGTCAACACCGCAATTTAAATTTGCAACGTAAAACCTTAGTAAACGAACAACGTAGATCTTTAGCGACGTGATATTTTGGTAGTGCAAGTCAAGACGAAAGAAGTTATTTTAGTTTGATTTAATTTTCTTGTATTCTATGTTACTGTTTAATGTAATTTGATTCATTTTAATTCAACTACCATTTAATTTGTTTTTTTTTATTTAATTATGATTTTATTTTAATTTCATTTTTGACTTATTTAAATGCTTTGCTGTGATTGGATTCAATGGTGTTTTGATTATAATTTTATTTTTGTTTTAATTTTAATTTTGGATTTTTTGTTATTTGCCATCATCTGTTAACGGTTTAAAAATTATTTTTTATTATCTTAAATATTTTTTTTTTTAAAACCCATAATAAGTGTTTCTAAAATGTGCATGTAAGATTCACATCTAGTAGGTGTCAATCAGACTTTTTTTGTTTACTTTATTTTTTTGTATACTCGATTGTACATCAGTTTTGTGAATTATAAAAAAAAAAAAAAAAAGACTTTTTCACAATCGTTATTGCTGGTTGAATGTCAGTTTGTCTAGGCCCTCCTTGCACAATTTACGCCACATACTCGACAGTACACAAGGCATAAAGTACGGAAGTTACGTCATTAAATATTTCCAAACTGGCGTCTTACACCCGACCTAAATCAAGGTACAGATCGCTTAGGTAAGGTACGCGGATACTAGGTCAGTCTAAAGTTCACGAATAACGCGCTCATGAGTTACGAAGAGGTGGGAATAACTTGCTTGAGATACTGCAGCATGTCATACCGAGGGAGGATGTTCTGGTTTCTGTCTTACTGGTCTATGAACTCCTCTTTCTCACAGAAGACGCTAGAATTTAGGAAATTTGAAGTTAAATTAAGTTTTTTTTTATTGATATATCTTGAGGTGACAGTCACAGAAAGTAAATACTTATTATCAATTCAGTATTTCACCAGTCACTTGAAGTCGTTATCAAGTTTTATGTTTTATGCTTGCACCTATATTTGCGAGCTTCCCAGAATAAATCAAATGCCAGTCATTGAGACAAGTGCATTTTCTTCATTTTCCTGTAGGTACCTTAAATTTTGGTACCTACTCTCTGGTCAGATGAAAAAAATAAGTTGTTAAACCATATGGCTATACATACATATACATAGGAAAATTGTTCTTATGTCGTATTTCAATTTTGAGTTTTTGTATAGTTTAATTTAATTTTAGTTTTAACATAGTCGATTAATATTTAGAAGCTTGATGTGACTTCACACAACATTTTGAAAAGATTTTTACATTGCTTGTCACAGAGATGATAATGAGACTTGAATTTGAACATTTTACAAGCAAATCATCGGTTACCATCAGGTGAAATAGTGGCCATGCGCAATTCTTTTTTTTGAGACAATCCCACCGCACTACTCCCAAATCATTGCAAATCTTGAAAACCAGAATCAACAGTGGCGACCACCAGAAAAGCGCCGAGGAAATAAAGCTCGACGAAGTCCCAGAGAAGCGCAAGTCTATCAATAATAAAATAAAACTTTCCTTGTTGGTTACTATGTGTGGGTCAAATCTTGCAACTGAATTTTAAAACAGTGATCCCCAACCGATCGATCTGAAATTTTGCATACACGTATAGTTTGGATGACAAAAAATAGTAAGCTGAAAAGCTTCTATAAAAAAAGGTTTTGTATTTGAAAAAAAAAAGATAACCAATAGAAAAGGCATGAAGATATCGACGTTGAAATATATTAAGAGATTTCATCGATCGGTATGAAATGACGACGTGACGGGGGACATGACTGTATGGATGAAGAAAACGTGTTGCGCCGACCCCAAGTAACATGCCTAAGGCATTAAGTCCGCCTTTGTACTTGTGCATAAAGTTTTATAAATATGGGATAAGGGCAGGAAGAGCCGATCGGTATGGAACATTTTCTTTGTAACCCACGATACTTAAAAGCAAACACTGTTTCAACCCGTTGTAGACGAGGCTTAAATAAAAAATGTAAATGTTTGCATAGAGGCAACGTGCGGCGTGCATTGTGCAGACGCCGCAGTAATTCATGCGGTTGTTAACTATTAAAAAAATTACTCCTCAGCCAGCATTAAAAAACACCCGATCTTTTAAATTCACCCTCGTTTGTATTATTGTTTAAAGTGTTTGTGCATGCTTTTCATCACATCTTTCCAATTGGGACCATTGGCTGTGTCCATTTCATTCACTTGAGCTTTACTTGAAAGTTCCATTAAAAAAAACGGTGTAATTTCAAAAAGTTCTCAAAGATAGCTTCATGCACTAAAAAATTAAAACTCATTGTTGGAATGTAGGTAATTTCACGATATTTCGGAGTATTGGCAGATATGAAAATCTTTCAGCTGAATAGCATTTCATTTATTTTAGATTCGCTGCGCCTCTTGTACGCTTTCGTTTCTCGGCTCTGTGGCCATTTGCGATCAAGTACGTGGTACACGTGCCTACTTAAATGGCCGATATTGTATCGTACTGTTGTATTTTTAATGGGAATTACATGCGCTCGCCAGTGTGCACGGAGGCGCAAAGCGAACTTATTAAAGTTAAATTCACCGCCTTCCCAACACTTACATCGACCTTTATAGCTCGTGCAAATTGGCCGTAGGAACCTTTTACATACCACTCGAGAAAATAGCGTTATAAAGTATAACACAACCGCAATTTTAGGTAAATCATCATTTAAAAAATATTGTGAAATTTTGTCGCGCTTCCTTAGTTGTTGAACTCTACTGTTGCCACTTTATTTAAATTATTCAAAGGAATAGAAAACATGTTTTCTTGGAGTGTTATTTTTGCCTTTCGATGTAATCAAAGAGGGAGGGGCGTTGTTTCACTCTTCTTTTATTGTTGCTTTATAGTCAGGGATGGTCTAAAAATGGTCAGTTTCAACGTAATTAAATCTAGTATACTGAAAATGCCCTATCTGCATAACATTTTGTGTTTGGCAAGGCAGGCGAAAGGACACTTCGTGCAATGAGCGGTTTTAATAAATCCAACACTCCTACTCTCTACACGTGAAATGAAATTTTGTGGAGAGTTTTTATTTAAATTATATTTCATTCGATCTTAATTTACTCTTGCTTGTGTAACAGTAATTGCCTACTTGCTTTAAATCTACTTGTTAATTAAGTAATTTCAAGGTTGTGTGCAAAAAACATAAATGACTAGAAAAATGCTTTTGAAACAAACATAATAATTAAATGCAATGAGTAGAATGTACAGCACAGTGGCTAAATAATAACAGCCGCACGGGTCGATCTTCAAGGTTAAGCAACGCTTGCCGAGGTCGGTCCGTGGATGGGTGCCCATTTCCACATACCGAGTTTCCGCCGTGCCTCGGAAAGCACGTTATGCTGTTGGTCCCGGCTGTCATTTAAAGATCTTTGACAGTCGTTACGGGTAGTCAGAAGCTTGAGATCAGACACCAGTCTTGCCAAGGAGTACCGTGTTACCCAGTTACTGGGTAGTGGAGGTCAGATAGGCAGTCGCTCCATGTAAAGCACTGGTACTCAGCTGAATCCGGTAAGACTGGAATCCGACCCCAACAACAATTGGGAAAAGGCTAGGCAGATGATGAGAATGCACGATGTGATAGTGCTATTTTGTATAACACATTCATTTTCGCTTTTATATGTTTACAAGCTTCTGCCAACGGCTTCGCCCGTGTGATAAGTGTATCCCAAGGGAACATTAGACCAGGATAAAAAGTAGCCTATGTGCTATTCAAGACTATAATCTATATCAATTTCATCCAGATCCGTTTAGCCGTTCTAGCGTGATTGAGTAACAAACTTACACTCACACACACATCTATCAAAACTTTCACATTTATAATATTAGTAAGACTATGTACATGAAAAGCGATAAAATAAATATGAGCACTATCATCATAATTCATAATCATTTATTTGCTAACATGGGTAATTAAATGAAGTTGTTAAAAATATAGCACAGTAACATAATTATAATGGGACTTCTAGGGGTCTTTAAGTCAAGAGTGAATAGGTTACTTCTAGGCAAGCGTGCTCCACCGTCGACCACATCATCGCTTACCTTTTCCTTACAGGTGAGATAGTGGTCAAGCGCGAGACTATAAAAAAAAAAAAAACTTCTAAATTCATGGTAAATAGTTAAAATGCTTATCATGCATTTTAAACCTATTGTGCAGGTACAGAAGTATAAAGATTAAACAAAGCTTTAGCACAAAGCTACGAAAAAAATCGAAACAAAACGCTGCTTCATAAAAGTTATTTTAAAAATGCACCACAAAAGAAACAAACGATTTCACAGCAAAGTGAACTTTATCATAGGTGCAATTTAAGACTTTGCAGTTAGTACAATTTCTAGAATGTCACAAAGGAAAGGTGCATTAAAATAATAACACTGTGGTTAGACGAATGCAGTATCACAAAGAAGAATAATTCTGAATTGAAAAGGAAAGGAGAATGAACAAAAGTGGTACCAAAAAGTCTCACACATCATGACCAAAATTTTATAGTAATTAGTTTCATATTTTTTTACGACATTACGCGTCGCGGATTTGATTTTTAAATAGGGAATTTACTTTTAAATTTAAAAGTATGGATATTGTTTTACTCTCTATAAGTGACGTTCCGTTTCACATGATAAATGAGTAACGTAACCTTGATTTTTGAAAGTGTCATGATCACTGTAAAAAAATATACCTTTCCAATTCTACATTAATTAAAAAAACTAGAATAGAATCTTATCATTTACTTATAAAAGATTAGGTGTCATTATTTTATCTATGGTTAATTGGCCGTTCAAAGCAGCTGGTCATAAAGATGTAGAATGCAATAGAATCGATTTTTGATGAAACTACTAACCAGTAATGGTTTCTTTTATTTAATAAATAACTATAACGTTCATGTATAACGTGTCTATAATAAAATACGTTGTTGATAGTGTCGAACAAAATAGACCTAGTTTTTAGGTTATTTTGGATTTTATGAAATAACTCCAAAACCCGGGTTTTGTTTTCAAAAAGAAGTTTTGTAGTAGTTAACATGGTCAGTGTAGTCTATAAAAAACAAAGTTTGATTTTGATGCAGCTTGGTACGGGATTCTATACATCGATGAGCATTCTCCTTTGCGTAATAAATTCAGCCGTAAAATAGTGATGCGAGTGTTTAATTTAGGAGCCGCGGTTGTGGATACGAACAATTTGCATTGTAGATGGCGGATGGAAAAGCGGATAACTTAATGTGAAAGGGATTCGTCAAGTAACTACCTAACTCTTAAATGAAGGTAAATTACAGCTGTAAAGCAATTGAATGTGCTGATTTTAACTGATGTTTAGAGTTCCTATTTTATAGTCAAATGAGTAAGTATTGGAATGACGTAGATTTACAATTTATTCTGTTTTGTACCTACTATTTGATTTAATTAGTGAGCTTTGTACAACAATCTCTAGGCACTGTTTAATCCCAAATATAGCATAGTATA
Source organism: Orthosia gothica (assembly GCA_949775005.1). Classification (NCBI taxonomy): domain Eukaryota; kingdom Metazoa; phylum Arthropoda; class Insecta; order Lepidoptera; family Noctuidae; genus Orthosia; species Orthosia gothica. Next base: position 10,476,844 of record OX459049.1, read on the forward strand.
GATTATATTTCATAAAAAGTTAATTAAAAATATAAGACGTACGACAACATATTCGCGAGCTGACTGACCAAAACCAGATGTATCCTCCGACTGCACAGCATGATTTTCTTCTTGTTTACGTCTTTTTAGTTCGCTTTTTAAGCAGTCGGGTTTTTTTATATTTTTAATAAACTTTTTTTATTTACAACTTTTTAGTTACATATAAGTGTTATAAATATTTGGCAACACCTCTTAACACCCTTTATTTTGATACCTGAGGATGGGTTTGGAAAGTAAAAAAAAAAACCCACAAAATGGCGCCCAAAATCCGCCATCTTTATCTTTTTCAATTTATATGTAGCTGGTGACACTTGCACGGTTAAGACGAATCGATTGACGTAAGAATAATCAAAATCGGCCAACGCGTTTGGTCTCTAGAACGCCACATAAAAACAAACATACATACATACATAGACTGATAAACACATTACCCGCGAACTATCAACAACACCCTCAGCAGTTTTAATGTCGAAATAGTAAGTACCGCATATATCCGTGGCAGTGGCAGCGCATCACTATCATTGTATTCGTCGGAATCACCACACCACGGACTGAGTGTAATATAATATTGTAAAGGTTTAGTTAGTGAGAACTTACGTATAACAGCAAAGTTAACGGTATGAGTAAATGTAAGAGCTTCTTTACGAGCTCACATCAATGGTTCATTATTCTCCATGGGATTATAGTTGAGTGAGATCAGAGAGTTTCAGGCTTTTAGAGCGAATCTGTAGTTAGGTCTATTCCATTCAATCTATATCAAAGTACACAAGTCTCAAGTAGTAAAATGTAAAATGGCCACAATGTAACTCAGGGTATTATCACTGCAAGGAAGCGAACAATTTAACAAATAATATAAATATGCGCTTGCCAAATCGTGTTAGGTACTGGTAACCAACCTCGAACGAGAGTCGTAAAGAAAATGCGGAACGATAAAAACACCCCAGTGTACCTGCACGTCACATGCCCTCAATATCAGAACAAGAATAACAAAGAAACAATGTCAGGCAATAATATTTTATTAGGTATCAATCAGGCGAAACACCAAGTGATTCGGGGAGTTGCCAACTTCGGGAAACTTCGAAGAAGTACGGTAAGTTTCGTCTACTTGGGCTCGAGCGTGGACGAGACATCTGGGAACTTTGCTCTCACAATACATACAACGTTTTGCTAAATAGTTGCTTGAAGCTATGCATGAAGAAAAGGCAAGTATCCAATTATCAAATAGATTCTAATAAACTCCTCTCGAGTTAAGTGCGCAGGCAAATCTGCGGATAGAACTTTTCAGAGAACTAAGTTTGTTGAATTATTCTTCAGAGTTAGAGACTTTATCAGTTGAAGAAAACTTACTATTCCGCCCAAGTTTAAGTCAACTGAAACAAATGAGACACGTACGCATATTAAATTATGAAACTTTCTTCATCTAACTCTAAAAGTTATAATGCAGTACAGTACATACTGCAGTCTTAAATTTTTAATCCCAAGTGTTGTTGGCAACGAACATAGACTCGCTTACTAAATCTATACTATGCTATCCTTACTGCCCAGAATCCTACACCTACGAGTAATTGCAGCGAGTTCCGTCGTATCATACATTTTTTCTACGGTAAACAAACATCGTGGTACTTATTACTAATTACGATAGGCAATGGGGCCACATTTAATATTACAGGTTCTTAATATGTCGCTCGAAGTGTTTTACTGCCATTTGTCATGCTGCTAACGTAGCTAGAGCACTGCTTAACCAGAGAAAAAAAAGTAAAAAAAATTTTGCTCAATAAACCAAAGAATAAAATTATTTAAATTCAAATTCTTTAATAATGGTTTATACTCAATATTACAGAGTTACATATTATACAGTTTACATTAATTTATATTAATTATCATTATTCATATTATCATACAATTCTTTTACTAATTTATTATACACATTGTATTAAGTAGCACAATCATTTTAATATATTAAATAATTATTTTTCTTCAAGGAATTCCTTTACCGTGTAATATGCTTTTTTAATCAGGAAGTCTTTTAGCTTCCTTTTAAAAATACAAATTGAATTTAGGTTCTTAATATCTATGGGTAACTTATTATATATTTTTATGCTCATACAAAAAATACTGTTGCTATACACTGTAGTGTGGGTTGTTACATTGCGTAATATATTTTTAAGTCTACTGCTTGTCAATGTGTCATAGGTACTGATGTTTGATTTAACTAGAATTGCGGCCACATAGATATATAGAGCAGGAAGGGTTAATATCTTGAGGTTTATGAAATGAGGTTTACATGAATCTGTTTGTACAACAAACGAGTCTTGTGAGATTTTTTTACTATTTTATACTCGCAGAGTTGAGTTTTAATTTTAAACTTTTTGTAAAGGTGCTGTTAGATATCGCGTCTGAGATGGCGGCATACTTTTATACTGCCTCCGCAACGGAAGAAAAATGAAAAATGTTTTGTTGTAGACAAAGACTTTTGGGTATTGTTCAACTACCATGGTTGTAGTCAAAGAGAACATTATTCATGCGTAAAACAATACTTACAAAAATTATGAATTTAATTTTGAGGAAACGTGTTTGATGTTACGGCTGGCTGATTAAGTATAGCATTTTTGCTCGCTTTGTTAGGGACAAATTGTGATTGTACAAACGTCAAACATCCGGGACTAATTCTTAAGCGAAGAGAACCCAAGGACGGGCCGTTCGTCAGGGCTTTTGCTCACTAAGCCGACGACGTAGCAGCGAATACGTAGTTTGCGATGCCGCTTGGTAACAGAGGCGACATTTTAACTGAGGCGGGCGATATCGTAGGGAGCGTCCCAGGTCCCATACGATATCGTTGAAGGTTCGAGGCCGCGGCGGAATAGATGTGCCAGAATTGCGGTGCGCCACTTTCCCTACTTTCCGTGGCCTGGACGGAGTCACCACCGTCTGATGGCGGACGTGGTGGGGCCGCAGGGGATGTCCCTATCGCTTTGCGTCCGACGTGTAGCGGGGCCACTGACCTGACCCGTCACAGGGGGACCAAGGGTGCCATGTGCTAGTTTGGTCCCATGGGTTGTCACGGCGTGTTCTGGTGTGCTGGTGATAGGGGGTACACCTAGAGGTAGGTCCGGTGACGGAAAGCCCCGGCGAGTTCGCGGTGAGTGCTAATGCGTTCCCGTGTTCCCGCCATAAGCGGCACAGGAGAACACCGTGGATTTTTTGTGGGTTGGAGTCCCACATAACTGTGCTATCTCCCCGTGGTAGCGCAGTATGCATGAGCATTACTCCAAGCTAAAAATAAAATTAAAAAAAAGTGACTAAGTCTACGTAAAGCACAAACATATAAGATACCCATCCGCCATTAAAAATACAATGGTGGAAACAAACCGTATCAACAGGTCGCCATGATTTTATCGACAAATACATAAAAGTCAACAAAGTCTTGTTCTTTTTATCGCTGCTACAAACTAGGGTAATTAAATAAAAGCGTCACATCATCCATTATCCCTACAAAAGATTGCTATAATTGCCTAGGTAATGTGCGCACATTTTGTGCCTAAGTGTGCCTCAGTACTTAATTGAGTAGAAGACTATTAGGACCAAATAAGATGGAGCTTCTTATTGCAAATAAGAGTCTATGAAATTATACAATGTAATTACAGTGGGGCTCTTTGTGGTACATTTTGTTAAAGAGAAATAAGTGTCAAGATTTAATAACTTTGTTAATTAGGTCTTGATAACTTTGTAAATGATGGTAACGTAACGTATAACAACCGCGTAGAAACATTAAATTACCTAATTTGCTTAGATATAAACACATATAATATGCATATTTACTTGCCCAAATCTGAATCTATTCTTTGACTGTGACACTTACAGCAAACGCTATTGAACCTTAAATAAGTGGTTTGAATATAGTTATATCAGATTTACAAGATCTGATTGTAAGTAGTAGTAAGTTCCTATGCAACCTAAATACTACGCACTCAGTGGTGAACTGCCCTCAAAACAATAATTGTCAACACGATTTTTAGAATAATTCACAACCGCCAAATTCTCAGTTTTTCGTTTACTACCTTAACATCTTACACCAAAACATTACAAATCTAATCTCTAAATGGTCTAAATGGTGGTGGTTATGGTCTAATTAATTAATGTGATATATGATGACTGTAAAATTAGTGGAATTATTTAACAAGGGAACTATGATAGATGTTCTTTGTGTTACAGAACATTTCATGCAAAAGGTTTTTGAGAATATTTGCAAATCCCGATTTTTTTACAGCTTCTTTCTTTTATAGAAATACAAAGAGAGGAGGAACAGATATATTCGTAAGAGTAAGATTGCAGTTTACAGAATTATGGTACATGGCAAAACAATCGGTTGCAGGCATATTTAATGCTGTCCTGTAGAAATAATAACTTATAAAATTATTATTGTTTTAAAAATATTTATTTGTGACCCGAACAGGAGACACGAGATAAGCAAAACACAAACAATAGTAAAAAATAAGTAACCCCTTGCAAGACCAGAAAGGCAATTAGGCACGTCGACGCGGCAAAATGTCGTCGACGCCTACTCGCTTGGATGGAATTAACGTGCCGAACATGACCAATCACAGCGCGAGAACCGAAACTAGTAGTAGCCGCCGAAACTGACACTTAAGCGAAACTAGTTTTTTTGCCGAAACTACTCGTGCGACCGAAACCAAAACTGCATTCGGGAGTTCTTGCGCTGTGATCGGTCATGTTCAGCGCGTTAAATTCCATTCGAACAAGTAAGCTGAGACCATAGATAGCCTCAGTACAATGCTCGATTACCTCAGTAGAACTTCCGAAAGAGTGGGTCTTAAAATTAACATGGACAAAACCAAGGTCATGGTAAATGACCATGTAACACCCACACCTATCAAGATCGGAGACTCTACACTCGAAATTGTGGATGGCTATGTCTACCTGGGACAAACGATCCAGTTGGGTAGGTTGATGGGCAGGGAAAATTGCTCGCAGAATGGATGGCCGATAGGGTAGAAAGGTTCTGGAGTGGCGACCGCGAACCGCAGGACGTTGCGTTGGATGGCCTCCCACCAGGTGGACCGATGACCGGTGAAAGTTGCGGGGATCCGCTAGTTGCAAGACGCACGGGACCGGTCATTGTAGCGAAGCTTGGGGAAGGACTATGATCAGCAGTGGACGTCTTTCGGCTGAAATGGTGATGATGATGAAGTAAGCGATGAAGACATTTTGCTGCGTCCACGTGCCTAATCATGTCGTGACTGGCTTGTGTTTGCAGTTCGTTTGGTTTGTTGTGAGTTTTCGTGTGATTTATTTTGAATTCGGTAAGTTTTACTACTTTCTACCTGGCAAATTATAAATAATATTTTTGAGAAAATAATAAGGTAACTCTTTCTATACCGAAAAGTAGATATTATTTTGCACAGAAAAAAAGGATTTCCGTTAGAACACTACGATAAATATGGCACTATTTGACTTGCTAGCTAACATCATGCTGTTGATCGATAAAATAAATCCAGTCTGTGCAATTTACACTGACATGACCAAGGCTTTTGACTATGTAGACCATAAAATTCTTTTGTACAAGTTCAATAGTTATGGTACAGGAGGGTACATCTTTAAGTTAATAAAATCATACCTGAGTAGGATGTAGGCGGAAAACACTGCACGGAAATTTCTTGGATATATCCTAAAACTAAATTAGAAACCATATATGTCTCAAAACCAAGACATGTAAAATATGGCGTCCCACTAGGTAGTGTATTGGGTCCGCCATTTTGATAATTATATATAAACGATCTCCCGAAAGCAACAATCAACAAAATGGTTCTTTTTTCAGATGATAGTACAGCTATAATAAAATATACCAATTCAAATAATAATTATAATAATGACATGAAAATTTGCTTAAGTGACATTATACATTGGTTAGATAATCATTTTTTGGTTATAAAACTGAGCAAAACATAAGTAATGCAGTTTCATCAACGCCTTGAAAACCCAAATGTTAGCATTTGCTACGAGGGCTGTGATATTGAAGAAGCTAATAAGGCTAAGTTCTTAGGTATTATAATTGATAGCTAACTTACATTGAAACCTCATGTTGAAGAACCATGTAAGAAACTTAGCAAATCCCGCACATGCTATTTTTCAACTCTCAAAGAAAGTTAACAGTCAAGCTATATTGAAATTATAATGATCTGCCACTTAATTATTATTGTTATTTTGTTTATTTATCTTTTTTCTTGCGATATTACATTTTTATATTATTTCTTAAAAGCATAAAAAAAAACATTTAAAAATATAAATTTATCAAATATAGTCCAACCGGTATCGGGAACAGGGTCCAAGCTACCGGTGGTTAAGGCTCCAGAGACAGGAACCTCCTCAAAATGCGAGCCGTATCAAGGAGTACTGCCTTCTGTATCAGACCCTTGATCCAACCGCCCAATGACAGCCTCGACAGAATGTCATCGAGGCTCTTGGCCATCAGGCCATTGGCCGTAACGACAATCGGCCCAATGATCGCTGAATCCACATTCCACATGTCGACAACCTCGTGTGCTAAGTCGAGATACTTGATTTGTTTCTCTTTCGCAGCTTGCACGAGGTTCTCGTCATGCGGGATGGTGACATCGATTATCATAGTGTGGCGTGCTAATCGATCTATCACCACTATAGCCGGCTTATTGGCAACAATGGTCATGATAGACCGATCCCAGTACAACGTGACATGGTCATTTTCGAGAACTGGGTCGGGCACATACTTATTTATTATTTATTTATTAATTATTAAAAATACAGAGTAGACTTATAAGCTACGCACACTCCCACAAAACTGCACATACAGTTTGACTGCGGGATCAATCATACTCGCTTACTTAGGAATATAATTACGCAAGTGCTTAAAATTAGAACTATAGGTAGGTAAGTAGGTACCTAATGCAAAGAATTAAGGTAGTGCTTAAATAATTTACGCTTAAACAATTTATTGTTTGTTTCTTTGGCAATGTCGGCGGGTAAACTGTTGAGTAGGTATGGAATACGTTTTTTTAAAGTTCTGGCCCCGTAATAATTATTGACTCTAGGAACAACAAATTTACCCAAAGTCATTGACCTAGTATTATAATTATAAACAACTTTAACTAACGAAGACTTTTGATCTCGATTGCCATGGTTATTAACTGCAAGAAGGTATTTATGTTTACTTGTAATACGGTACCTCCGATTCCACTAGATTGTACTTTAAAGCAAATTGCTGGTGAATAATCCTGGCCACTTGGTTATGCCTGTGTAAGTACTCGCCGTTAGCCAGACGAGAACAACCAGAGATAATATGTCTGATGGATTCAGCCCGACAGGGGCATGCCCGATTATTATTATTTTTGAATTTATACCTTTGCGTGCCCATGTGATGGCACCTATGTAATATACCCATGTTTGCAAAGAAATAAATGATTTGATTTGTCTTAATTATAAAAAGATTGTAGATAGTCTAGCTTTGGCACAAGGCATATTACCATATATATGTAGTTTTGTCATGTGAGACGATCAAGTATTGGAATCTAATTGGAATAGAAAACTACTTGCAAGGTAATCGGATAATTTTTAAACGTGTTTATGCATTTTTTCTGTAATTGGAGACAGTTTTAACGCGCTTAAGCACTGTTTTTATTATAGATAGGCTCGCGCTTGACCACTATCAATATCACTACCACATTTCTGCAACCTTTTGTAGTTCAGTCTATGAACCACTTAAGTCAAAAGTAAAAGGTTTATGTTAACCACAGTATTGAAGAAAATGATATATCTACGACACATGTCCCAGATTACATCCGTCCGAAATCCCCATAAGGATCCTATGAGACATATTTGTTGATCCCGACGTTTTCGGACGTCAATAAAATTTCACTTTCTTTGATCCTGTTGGACCGTCGACCGTTTAAATCTGGGCTATCGTTTTCCCATCTCTGCGAGAAGCCTCTCCGTCGGTCGAGGACCAATTGAAAGATTAAGTATACGTTCGTAAATAATGACGCACCCTCTCACTACTTATCGATTTTCAATAACGTAAGTAAACAAACAAAATATTATGTCAACTTTACATGGATTAAGTATCGACTGAAATGTCCTTGACACATTAATTTACAAAGTATTTTTTCATGTTTGTGTAGATAAGAAGAAGTGATATAATTAAAGCGCAGGGTAACGTCCTATGTTTCAGTTATTCTGTTTAATTACCTTCAAAAAAGACTATTTTAACCGACTTACCAAAAAGGAGGAAAAAAGTTTTTTTTTTGTTTATGTTCACCGATTTCTCCGTCAATTGTGGACCGATTTAGAGAATTCGTTTTTTGTTTGATAGAGTATGTTACTTAAAATTTGTTGTTCGGAGATATACAACAGAACTCTTCAATAAATTACAGCAGATCTTTCCGTTACGTATCGTACCATTTCATAACATGACATCACGCCAGTACGCTCTAAAGGGGTACGCAGATATGAACACCTTGGTACACTCTCATTTCACCGGTTATTTTTATGTTTCATCGTATTCGGGTAATCTATTCTGGCATTATAGGTACCTTTCTAAACAACTTGCCTATTAAGTACAAATGAAAAAAAAAAGATTTCTATAAAAAAAATATTACCAACTTCCAAATAAAAATACTACAAAGTAAAAAATAACTTTGACTTTGATTTTGGTGTCCATAACGAAAAAAAATTCTACCTATCAAAGACACCGAATGCCAAAAAGAAAGTTCTTTTTCACTTTGTAGTATTTTTATTTGGTAGTCGGTAATATTTTTTTTATTTTTTAATTTTTTTTCTGCCTAATAATAATATGAAAATGGGAAAATTATGTTTAGTGAATGTTTAGTTGTTCGAATGTTTCTTAATAAATCATCTCAACGTTTAAACGGATTCTTGAACTTGTTACGTTTTATCTCGGGCACGTTCTCTTGCGATAATTTGTGACTTTGAAGCTTGCAGAAGTTAGTAATAAACAAGCTTTTATATTAAAAGCTTTGTTAAAAAAAACAAAAAATCTAAAAACTCAACTGCTTAAAAAGCGAACTATAAAGACGTAAACAAAAAAAAATGATGCTGTGCAGTCGGAGTATACATCTGGTTTTGGTCAGCCAGCTCACAAATATGTACCCTCCGACTGCACAGCATGTTGTTTTCTTGTTTCACATCACATCATCAGCCTATTAATGTTCCCACTGCTGGGACACAGGCCTCCTCTCTGTGAGAGGGAATGGGCCGTAATCCACCACGCGGGCCCAGAGCGGGTTGGTGGATGTCACATGCCTTCAAATTTTTGGTTCAAGGACATGCCGGTTTCCTCACGATGTTTTCCTTCACCGTTTTGAGAGCTGTGGTGATGAAATAATTTAAGTAAGCGATGATGTGACCTACGGTGAAGCACGCTTGCCTAGAAATACCATACCATAGACTAGTATTTTAATAGTTTTTAAGAGAGTTTAAATAGAAATGGCATATTGACCAAGGATATCCGATATGTTGATGGAAACCACATGGACACCATATGGACGCCACATGGACGCCACAAATTGGGTGCCTGAGGATGGACGGCACCGGCGAAGAAATTCCCTCTTGGAATTAATTCTTTCAGTTTTTTTTAAATATCTGCCCACTGATGTAAATTTAAATATTATTTTTCAGGGCATTGCCAATTTATTAGCGATTTTTGCATGGACTTGAAAGAGCAGACATTAGACATCCTCTTATCCTTCATTATGTATACATATATATATATATATATATAATTCTTCTCTACGTGTATTTGTCACCTAATTCCTCCTAAACGGCTGGAACGATTTAGATGAAATTTTGTGTGTAGATTTCAATGTTTTCCTGGATGGTTTGAAAACAAAAATGCGCCCGGTAGGTGGCGCATTTTAAAGCTGTACGAAGTTCGCCGGGTCAGCTAGTTTTGTATAAAAAAGCACTAAACGAAAATGATGAAATTATCAAATCTTGATACAGTGCTACCCAGAAAATACCTTGAGATATGTTCTGCTGTACCATGACCATAATCAAGGTACAGCAGCAGATTTTCCTGGGTCAATGTACAACATCACCACCTTAATGTGCGCACCAATAGAGTAGAAAAGAATATACTTTAAAAGAAATAGGCTATGTTTAGCTAAAATCTACGTAGTAAGTTTAAACTTTAAAAAGTATATTTCCGTAATAGCAAGTTACAAATACATTAAAAAAAAAAGCCAACAAAAAGTTCACAACCGTCTCACGTCTCCGCCTGCAACTAACTTCATGTTGATTTGCTTTCTCAAAACGTCATCACGCCATAGACAAATAATTTATAAAATGGGACGGAACATTTAAAAAAAAATATCCAGGTACATAGGGTATCAAGGTACAGCAGCCAGTCCAAATTATTCTGAGAGTCAGGCTTTTCTGAACATCAAATTTTTACATGACAGTCACCCAAAACGGAGCCCATCACTACAAAAAACTCCCCCAGCAAAGCATCTGTCTATTAAACATTTTCCATCTCCTCACGAAGGACCAAGAATTCTCGCAGTTCTAAATCTATTTACTCTCAAACTTGTAACATACGTACGTTACAAGTTCTAAGTAAAACGAGCAGTTATTTTATAAGGTAATTAAGTCCCGTCCATCTAGGATAGGTATGGTATAATCTTGGCAATATTCCCTGCTTCAGTGGGCAATTAATGAACAAAGTTAGCAGAGCCCCGATGCGGTATAGTGATTTATGCAAAGAGTTTAGCCGCACCACCACACACAGTTTGCATTCGCTTTCTCACTACGTTTACAACTGAACTAGTTCTGCTATCTTGTGGAAATAGTGCTTTAATAGTGTATGAATCGAGTACTAGTATCGTGGATTAAAAGAGTTTTACGTTTTATAATCATAAGCATCTTTCAATCCTAGCCTAGCCTTCATCCAACAATGTTAGGGTCGGCTTCCATCTAACCAGACCAGTTATATACCAGAATTTTAGATGGAGCTATTGCCTATCTGTAGGTACCTATCCTTCACAACCCAGTAACTGAGAAACATGATAACTCTTGGCAAGACTGGTGTCAGAATTCCTGGCATCTGACTACCCGTAACGACTGTCCCATAAGCACCATTTAAAAGATCATATAAACATGAAAAATCTACATTTTTGTCCGTTAGTAACCACGTATTACAGACTTCTTCCTATATTATTTTTATTGTTATATATCATCATATATTTAATCAAATCACAGGCTCCTATTATATTTTCGATAATATACAGGATAGTTCTACCAATACCGCGAGTATCCCTGCGTTGTTGGACCAACTTAGAAATTCTAAGTTTCGTTTGCGTAACAAAGTTTGTATTATCATACTAACATTATGTATATCTCTATCCTAGAGAATCTTTGTTTATTCATTTTGTTAGGTTTATAAAATTTTCATTTTATTCATGAAAATCATGTTATTTGCATATGACAATGCAGGTATAACTTCCCCAACAGAATTTGCGTAAAGGTATTACTAAATCTAAAAGTAATTATAATTAGGTAGCTACTTATTTTTTACTTGATAATTAACCAGGTACAACGTTTTTCATCTCATAAGTATTCTATTTCCTAACGCCATTTTAATTATAAAAGTGCTTTTAAGACGAAAAGGCTGCCGGCATAACGTCTGCAAAAATATTAAAATTGTGCCTAGAATTCTCGAAAAGTAGGTCGAGCTATAAGTTTAGGTTAGAGGGCAAATTCACAGGCTTTTGAAGGTTTTGAATCTTTTATGACGCCTCAACATAAAGGCCACACTTCACTGCCCATTGATCCACACATTTTCAAGTAGCCAATCAGAGTATATAAGATCTTATAAGAAGCGTTGCTGTTGTTTACATTTATACACCGTGTCGCAGTGGAGAGATTTATGTCCATTGTGGTCAGCAACAAAGTCTACCATCACTATGCCTTCAAAAACATTCAACAGGATCTACATTGACTGTTACCGAACTCTCTGTGTTAGGTGTCCACACACACCTAACAGTTTTGCCCAACACAATTTCTTTTTCAAACTGAAACTTCGTATGACGAAAAGTCAATTTGTTTTTATTTCGATCTCAAAGGCTGTTGCGCTGCCCCCAAATAAATTGAAGCAATATGTAGATGATGGATATTCACATTTTAATCAAAATGCAGATATATTCGTAGAACATGTTTCTTTGAAGGATACTACATCAATCGGGTTTTAAAATATACACGGCATCCTGCAGTTTCAGTCAATGAACGTATCTTTTTTGCAACTATATTGAGGACGACTTCCAATCTAACCTGATTCAGCTGAGTACTAGTGTTTTACATAGTGCGACTACTACTATCTGATCTCCGCAACCCAGTAACTAGGTAACACGATACACCTACAACCTTGGGGTCTTTAAGTCAAGAGTGAATAGGTTACTTCTAGGTAAGCGTGCTTTACCGTCGGCCACATCATCGCTTACCATCAGACGAGATAGTGGTCAAACGTGAGCCTATCGTTAAACAAAAAAAAACGTTGGCAAAACTGAAGTAAGATTTCAGGCTACCCGTAACGACTGTCAAAGATTTAGCTATGACAGCAGGGACGAAAGAATTTCGTGTGTATCAGGAATGGTCACCCATCCACGGATCAACCTCGGCAAACGTTGCTTAACCTCGAAGTCCTCGAACCCGTGCGGCTGTTATTACTTTAAAATCGTTATTACAAAAAAGTAAACAAAACAAAACCTATAAATAACGCCGTTATTAAGCCTAATTAATTTCCCAAGCTAGGTGCTTAACTCAAGCAAATACACGCGCTTCAAGTTGGCCACTATTACTAATAAAACAGCCTTTTTCACTTAATTAACCTCTTTCTCGGCATTTGCACGGCATGTTTCGTTACATTGCGTTGTGAAATTAATTAAAAAACTCGTTTGACATTGTTGATTAAATACAATGCTTAAAACTGCAAGTCAGGATTACTTCAGTTAATTAATTTTCGGTGAACAATCGAAAAAGTTACAATTAAATAAAACATTGGGTAAAAAAAAAATCGTTTAGGTTAAAAGCCGGATAGTTGTCACACTTTTTTTAATCACTATAATTTATTAACTCTTAGTACACAAAAAAAACATTTTATTTGTAATACTGGCTGGTGCTTTGGATTTTTTACTTTATATTTAGGTATGAATAGTAAAATATTAAGTAGGTACTCGTATCGACCTCTATATGTTGGGACATCTATCCCATGTAGGGGATAGCTGTTTAATCCATGTAAATTACGTTTAAGATAGACGCCCCACCGAGAAACAAGGCATCTATCCCGCAAAATCTTTGATCGCATTGTGCCTTCCCCTGCAATCGCACAGAGACATGGGACACGGTCAACTTAGTGGTTGTTGGAGAATCTTTAGATAGATTAATAAAATAGCATGCGATTGATCCGCGAAACTAGAAAACTATACCCCTAGGGCAAATATCCTGGTTTGAGACTATGCAGCAAAATGATAATTATAGATTTTAAATTTCTCGCACTCCAATATTGCACACCTCCTTTGGAAGTGGCCAAAAGAAGGTATGTAACCACTTAATTCACATCTGAATCTACTAAGTCGAAACTAAAAACAAAATGACATCTACAAATATAAATTGCCAATAAAAGTTTTTGATTTCAAGCCTATGTTCTGTTCGGCTTAGCTAGTCAAGGGCGAAGGGTACCCGCTGTGGGGGGCCCCGCCGTTCGCGCGGGTCCCTGGCGGACCGATTTTCATAATAAAACCATCTCGCTAAATGGGCCCGCAGCAAATGTCGTCATTTCGCGCTCTCCCATAGCTCCTGCCAATTTGTTTTTTTTTTCTTAGTCTCCGCGGACAATTAATTGATTTCGGTTTGTGTGTAATCAAACAAAGATGATGTTGGATTGGATCTAGTTTTGTTCTTAATTGGTTTGCGAAAAAAAGCGATGCTTTTCTTAAGTTGCATCCTAAATCCTCCGGATTCTTTTCGTAGCCCAGTAGAAATCGACATTAAAATCGCAAAGCATGATTTAGTCCTGGATTTTTTGTGTATTGTATGGTTCAGTTAGGGTAGTGTTAAAAAACACATAGTTTACGACTTTTAAAGCAAAAGGAAAATATGTCCCAAAATTTTACAGTTTGTTGCGTGTTGCGCAGCGAGCACAAGTTTTTCAAAGTTGCAAATTTGGATTCACACTACCCTAACTGGTCCATACTACATACAAACAAATCAGAACTACTACTTTCTTAGTGTCGATTTCTACTGGGCTATTCACAGATAAAATTTTAACATTTACAAAAAATCCCTTCTTAGCCGACCCAAATCATCAAAGAATATCTCCACTTATACCAAAAACAGGAGCTCAAGAAAAATATTCCCCGAAAATCCTTTATCGTTATTCTGTTTCAAACATATCGACTTAAAAGTAGATACAGGATATCCTTGTTTGAGCCAAGTTACCTGTCAGCTGGAAGATAAAAGAAAAGTGTTGGGTATCGGGGTCGCCGTGAAGCGTCTTCAAGCGGGGTGGAGGCGGCCGCACAAAGAACTTAGGTTTCTTTAACTTATGACAGCTTTACGTAATCCGTAATATTGTCTGTGTGTTGTTATTTAAGAGCACGTTTTTTTCTTAATCAAAGAAAAGTATTATGTTTAGTTTTATAACTAAGGTTCTCAAATAAATTATTTTTTAATTAGCTTAGCCCTCTGTCTACTAAGATCAAACGTTTGATATAAATTATATATATTTGCAATATCTCATAATAATAATGACTTTCAGTCGTATATGTTGTTCTCTATAAGAACATCGATCGTCATAGCGGTGAATGAACTCCATTACACAGAAATTCCTTTACAACGCAAACAAGAAGAAATGGGAAAGATTTTTAAGAAGCAAACTGGAGAACTCAAGGCAACTTTTTGCAACATTCAAATTTAAGAAATCATATAAATGTTCCGTTCCCTTTTCCATTAAACGAGATACAAGTACGAGAAAATCGTATATCATCCATTTATAGCAATCATATTTTTTACATTTATTTCGGCTCGTAAATAACAAAAATCTTATTTATATTCCGAATAATCTTTCTTGGCTGGCGCTGAAAATATTGCAATAGGCAAGAACGTTAATGTAGTATCAAAAATTTCAAAGTATAATTAATACTTTAATTAAAACCCATCTGCGCAAAGTTAATTAAATCACAGATGAATTATGGTCGCAGAGTGGAATATTTACAAATTTTAATGATGGTCGTTTGTGTTTTGTGCAAAGGTTTGAAATAGCAGTTGAATGTTTTGCATGAATATTCTATCTAACGTCCTTTTGTTTACCGAGACCGTTATTAAAAAATTACTTGCTTATATTTTGAAAACTAAAACCGCTTAGAAAACATTATACTGTAAGGGGCTCTGGCCTTCGCAAGTGTGGCCTGTGTTTTTTTTATAAATTATAGACTCGCGCTTGACCACTATCTCACCTGATAGTAAGCGATGATGTGGATGACGGTGAAGTACGCTTGCCTAGAAGTAACCTATTCACTCTTGACTAAAATACCCCTAGATTGTAGCTATCGGGTAACACAGACTCCGGCAGGGAATTACACTCCTTAGCTGTACTTTCTGTAGCTGTACTGTAGCTTTGGCATTGGGATTTTTGAGAACAAATTCTGCAAACGTACTATAGAGAATTGTCCTCGATAGATGGTACTCACTCTTATTACAGTGGGATATATATTACAACTGATTAACACTTACCTAACAGATAACATATTGTACATTCGTTCATTCTTGTTTCGAAATAGAAACGATATAACGCTCCTGTATCCTAATAATAGAACTACAAATGTCATATATTTACTCAACCTCCATACGCAAACCTTTAACAGCAAAAGTGGCTTTAGTTTTGAATTAAATATTCAAATTCACGAGAATCTATTTATGCAAATGAAAGCAACGAGTGCTGCCGTCTCTGGCCTGCATAAAACCGTAGTAGCAACTATCTCGTAAACGGATATGACCCTACCTTAAGCAAAGCAGATATCTACCTACCTTCCTGAATCAGGAACCTCTTATCTTGTGATAAGTGTCATAAAATGTAACCAAGCGTGAGAGCTAAGGTAGATTTTGTATCGAGACATCAAGAAACAACGGGCGTACCTCAATCTGATGGAGTGATGTATAAATATTGACCTAATAACACTTTCAATGTTTGAATGCAAAAGTTAGATTGTGGACAGCTGCGTTGTACCTATGTTGTATTTCCACCTGTACAGATATTCTACGGACATGTTACTACACTAAAGCCAATATATTTGTGTAATGGACAGCCCTCCGGCAGTCGTATGAATGGGGGAACGCGCAAATAAACGGTCAAAACTCTCTGTCAATACAAGACCGTCCAACCGTTAACAGTTGCGACGTATCTGTGTTTATTCTACACATAGTTTGCGACGTTTTTGTATCACACACAAAACCACAGCCATTTTTATGAAGTTCGGCGACAGATTGCCGTTTTAAGTGCGGATCTCTACTATGAATTATTCACGAGTGCGTGAAGGGTTCAACATGGAAATAAAATTTTCCTGAAAGCATCATCTCGTAATTCTGTACGTGCTTCTAGATATCATAGTAAAAAGATTAATAGCTACTTTAGAGTTGGCTGTAACAACTTTACGCTGGGAATGGTATGTTTTATAAATCTTGTGGAAAACGATTTTATGTGAGTTAATTCGCTACGAATTTTTAAGATGACTTTGAAAAGTGAATTAGTTTGCAAGTTATGTTTCGAAAGTTGTTGTTGTGTCCTGTTAAAATAATGATGGTCAGTCATATCAAACACAGAAAACCAGAAGAAAACTGTTATTGTACATATTTGTTAGTCGCTTCCAAACACAATTGTTATCTTTTATCTCAATCATTGGTCCACTTATATTTCGATAGATACACAACTTCATGCATTTATCCATGGGGTTAAGTAGAAACTACAGTTGATGTAGACGTATCTATTGTAGACATACCTAAGTTTTTTCACGTGTTCATTCGCGACCACTACGGGGTCGGGGTCACCCGAGTGTTCGCTTTGTCAACAGATAAAAAATAAATTAAGAACTAGAACACTGAGCTAACATTGGCAAAGTCAACTATTGTGGTTTCTGGAACATTACAGTTTAAAAGGTATTTACTCTACATCTTTATCTATTAGGCAATTATTTTAACTCGTTAGTGCGTCGACTAAATTATATTTCGTTTGAAGTACAGAATGTTATCACAAAATTTTCCCCAGACTGTACTGAAATACAGAAATTTGCCGCTCTCATATTCAGGCATTGTAATTTTTTATTAACGAGCTTGTGTTTAAAAAAGTTTTATTTCGATCAAATTAATCAAGCTTGTGTCTATACAAAATATACTAGACAAAAGGTTGATGTACCTCGTCACTATCGACTGTAACCTATACAAAAGTGAAAATGAATTGATTTCGTGTGTCTAAAATAATCAAGAGTTCGAGCTCTGAGACTTTGAAGAATGTGCCTGAGCTGTCTCATTATTTATTGGTTCAGCGTGATTGATAAAGCTCAACTATCAAACAATAGGTTCTCGTAATATATACTGTTGTTTCGAAACAATAAATTATGTAGCAAAGAAATTGTACGCGTCGACCGTCTCAAGGGTGTAGGACTGAAATAGAACAGGCGATAGGTCGCGGGAACTGATTGCATTCACAGAACTTATACATCGATGATGAGCTCCCGGCAACAAGGTTACAGTACAAACCACACAACATGGCTTACACCACCGATCTAATACTATACCTATCGTAATAGCCTCGAAAACACGTTGAATTTATTATTAGTAAGCGGCAACCATTCACCTACACGCGATACTGAGCGCAGTGACAACATGTTACATTCGAATTTGTTATCCAGATTTCATCTGCAGTGCACGTGAGAACTGTTTGAACGGGTCGATTTTCAAGGTTAAGCAACGCATGACGAGGTCGGTCCGTGGATGGGTGGCCATTTCCTCATACCTAGTTTCCTCCGTGCCTCGGAAAGCACGTTAAGCCATTGGTCCCGGCTGTCATTTGAAGATCATTGACAGTCGTTACGGGTAGTCAGAAGCTTGAGATCCGACACCAGTCTTGCCAAGGGGTACCGTGTTACCCAGTTACTGGGTTGTGGAGGTCAGATAGGCAGTTGCTCCATGTAAAACACTGGTACTCAGCTGAATCCGGTTAGACTGGAAGCCGACCCCAACATAGTTGGGAAAAAAGGCTAGGCAGATGATGATGAACGTGAGAACTGTTATTTCTGTCTTGCCTTAAATGCTGAACAGGGTACGCACTCTAGAAACTAATTAATATTAAATTACTTGCCCAACAAACGAAATAAGACGTAATTTCTTCAACAGTCGCCAATTAGTAATAAATCAAGAATGACGCGAACGCTTAGTAAGAATTAATTCGCTTAGCATATCTGTTCCAAAAATATACAGAACGTGGTTTGTGAAAGAGGTTTAATATTAGCATGTCAATCAAAATTTCGTAAAATAACGTAAATTAAATGCGTGTCCCTCGCTAATAGGTGGAGGAATGTTATGGTGGCTGGCCTTGAGGGGCGGGGGTGGCTCGGCCTGCAGGCTATAGGCATTCGTCACGTTATCTTCGCGACTAGGCTTTCATAGCAGCTGAGTTATGTAAGGCTAACGCGGGATGTCACGCTGGCACGCACACTTGCCAAACAACTATTTTAAGCGTGGCTAATGTGGCAGTCGTGGCAGATGGCTGGCTTTCTGGGGAATTGTTTGGAAGTAAGTTGTGCTACTGAGTAGACTGCCAAATGTTTAGATGTTTTAATTACATGCAGAGGAATTATAGAGTCAAGTATTAAGTTGAGACTGAACATGTAAGTTTAATCTAATATGACGCATTAACAATTATTCAAATAAATTAGGAAAAAAGTAAATAAAATGTTGCATAAAAAAGGGGCTATGTCTTCATAATTTAAATACACGCAGTAAACACGAAATTGTAATACCCAAATTCAGATTAACGAAAACTAGCAAGTCTTTTCTTATAAACAGTATACGCTTTTATAACAAGTTGCCAAAGTCAGTTATAGAACTGACCGATGGAAAGTTCAAAAATCACATCAAACGTGTCCTTATTAAAAAAGCATATTATAAAATCAAGGACTACGTTGAAGATAAAAATATTTGGTTTTAGCTCCTTCTGCACATGCGGCTTCCCTGGTAACTCATAAACGGCACAAATATGTGGATGGCTCTAACTATTCTCAATCTCATTTTTTCTTCATTTAATAAGAGTTTTTACAATGATTTTCAATTATCTTTATGGCCATGTATGAAGATGGATTATAGTGTAAATGAGAGTTGTGTTTTAAATACAGCATCCTCGAATACCCGGTCTGAAATTACGCAACCTGCTTATTTTGAAATCTCTTAGTTGGATATTTTCTCACCTTGAGTGAGAGTTCGACAAGATGTGCATGCAAATAATATTTTTTCATGCAGAAAAATTAACAACATTAAGATAAACAACATATAATTTACAACATTAATTACCAAAATTGTTTGATATGTAGACAAAAGTTGAAAATTCCTGTTATATATCGGCCATTCTACGAACACATATTTTTTTTTAAATAAAAACAAATTCAGTGATAGGATGTTTTTATTGAGGTAGGAAGAATTAAAATTAACCTTATTTTAATCTAAAAATAGTTTAAGAGATCATCAATCACAAAATTAGCATTTATGGCACTTTTTATATGTTTGTCTGTCGACAGGTGTGACGCCATTATCGACAGAATAGACGATATTACAAAATAATGAAAATAAATACAATTCTAGAAAAAAAACAACGCTATACACTCAAAAAATTAAGTGTCTTCTCACTTGCTAAGTCATAATTATCGCGAAATAACCAACGGTTACAGAATAAAAAAATATTTAAACTATGTCTACAGATGTGACTTCACTTCTGTAGACATCATAATGAGCAATTAAAAGCGTAATTTTTTTTTTTTAATGAGAAATAAATCAGTTAAGTAGGATAAACAATCATCTAGAAAAGTTCCATATCATCATCGCTGTCCCAAAAATGTCCTTTTCCATTTTTCTTCACTACATGAACCAGCGAGCTTTCCTCTTTTTTGTCTATCAAATTATCCTTAGTAATACCATAATCATCATCAGAAGTGCTGCCCAATCGAATTCGTTTTCTACTTTTCTTCTCAATCACTTCACATGGTGGATTAAATTCTATTTCTGATTCAGCTTCGGTATCAGATGAATTGCCGTAGCACACTCTATAAAATTCGTGACCTTGCAAAGTATTGGTCAACATTCTGGGCTCTGAAAGCTCATTTTGAATCGGAGACGGTGGGTTTGACTCGTTCTGATTCGAGTGATCGTCTATATTAGGTTCCACAGGCAATGGGGTTGCAGAGAGCCGAAGACGTCTCTGTTTCTTTACTTTATTTTTAGTGATCGTTTTCCTCTTTCCCGCGGTAGAACGACTATTGTCATCTTGTTCCAAAAAATCCCGAACTGCTTTTTTCATTTTTAGTATTCTCTCTTTTTTGTGATTATTTGTTTGTTCACCTATTTCTACAGATATTGCGTCACTGTTTTTGTTTTTATGTAAAAGTCTCATTCTATATTTTGCCATCAATTTCTCCATTTGCATCAATTTGCTTCTCAAGTATAAGTTTTAATGGCGCAGTCTCCTTCTGTTTCTGTCTGCAATTCGTTTTCCCATTTCAGATCTTGACGAAACACCCGAAATTTGCGAAACCAATCTATTGGCTACAGATATTGTAGGCGATGGCGGTGGAGTATCATTATTTATAATTTCTTGTTCCTTTCGTTTCAATTGTCTCGATACTTATCTTTCGCTGTACTCTTGGAGTTTGTTCTTTAATCGTCTTGATCTCTCCTGATGCTTTTTTCCTTTGGTATTTTTCCCTGTCTTTCGTGCGCCTTTCCTCTAATTCAGCTTCCGACATTTTTTGTCTTCTTTTCTGTATATATCTCCTTTTTTGTTCTTTACGGCGCTTCTTCTTTTCTTCTTCCGTCAACTTTTTTTTGTTTCTTGCCATTTTTGCGATCAAATACGAACTTCTGGAAAAAGATAAAGCATCAAATCACATCTGTAGACAGACGTAATTTCTGAAGACCGATGTAAATTTTCAGATTTTTTGCATAAATTTAACTTAAGGTTGAATAGTGCTTCAATTAAACCAAGCGGGATTAGTAAAAAATATATTTTTTATTACTTTAAGAAAACATTAGTGTATAAAACATAATATCATAAAACCACATCATACCTGTAGAAATACGTCACTTAAGTATAGAAACTTGTATTTTAAACTAAACTCAGCAAAA
Organism: Orthosia gothica; assembly: GCA_949775005.1. Taxonomy (NCBI): domain Eukaryota; kingdom Metazoa; phylum Arthropoda; class Insecta; order Lepidoptera; family Noctuidae; genus Orthosia; species Orthosia gothica. The sequence continues at coordinate 10,498,327 of OX459049.1, forward strand.
ACCGCGTGTATTGAGCTAAACATAAATAATTTATACAACAAAGGTTTTCTAAAAATGAATTTTAATCTTTATCTAATAGCAATAGGATTTATTTCGCAAAAGCCTCACATCTGTAGGTATTCGTCACATCTGTAGACAGGTTGTCGACAGAAGTGAGTTCGACAGAAGTGATGATAAAATACTTTAGTCCATGCCAAGGGCAATATTTGAGGTTATAAAACGCGGCTTCCATCACGTTCAATCATTTTACCGCTAATTAACAAGACCAATGTAAAATTATAATTTTGAATTAAGTACTTACTGTATTTTGGCAGGTTTAGAAGTGACGCACCAACTTTTACACTTTGTAGAATGACTCTTATTTTATTAAAATGTTAGGAAATAACGTCTTATAGTCAACAATAACAGATAGACGATGGCAGCGTCGTGTTTCAGTGTTGCTAGCAAAAGTAATAGTGTTGTTATACAAAATATTTAAAAAAATACTAGATTTAGTTTTTTTCTTAGTTTTTTGCGAACACTGTAGAATCTTTTGTAACTTGAAAAAAGTAAACATCGTATTTTTTTTAAATTACACGAGAATTTACTTTATTATATTTGCAATAAGATAGGTTCACATAAGCTACTTCAAAATATGTGAAAGTATTTTTAAAACATCTCTGAATCTGGCAACCTATGTCGCGAACAGTCTACAGGACGCGATTTGGTCTACAGGAAACGCGCAAAATCTTAATAAATGAACGTGTTATGTATAAATTGAAATACATGATGATAGAAAACATTAAATAAAACAAAATACACACTATTATTAAAATGTAGCTATATTTAAAAAGGAGATATATAGAGCGAACAGGATTTTGTCCACTTCGTAGAATGGCCGATATAGGAGATCATGGATATTATTAGAATTGCAATGGCCTTTATGGAAAATAATAAATCAATACCAAACCCAGGTAGGCCGCTGCAAATACAATTTGGCGAAATGGAGTTTTAAAGACCCTTCTGCTATCCAATGTAAGTGTGGTGCCTCCGTGCAGAATATGACACATATGCTAGTATCCCAAGTGGCCATACAACTGTACTTTAGATAAACTTAAGAACGCCACTGACGCTGCTATTGGCGTGGCCACCTACTCGGCCCAAACTATTTAAAGAGTAGACGATAGGATATTATTCTTAGGCGCTGTTATTACGTCCGATTTAACTTTATGAACCCAGCCTTTAACATCCATGTTCTAAAACATGGATGTTAAAGGCTCATTTCAAATACCACTAGGTTTAAAACACAGTCATAGTAGTAAACTGCAATTGCCAATCAACTCTTCAAAACTCCAATTTCAATTAGAATAATAACGAATTTAAATCCACAATTAACTATTATTGTTTCATTAACAGACTTACTCATGCAAAAATTTACAATCGAATTATTGTAATCACCCATCACGTTAAATGTTGGTTTAAATGAATGTCTTTGTGTCCCGACTTTGTAAGCCTCATTATTAAACAACATTAAAACAATGTCACTGTCTTTCAGTCATTTTCTCAATTTCCTGACAAAGTTTTACAAGCTTCTGGGTTATGCTACCCACATTAGAGCTATTTTAGTATTCATGGGGATATGGTGAACACGTGAGATTGACAAACTAAATTAAAGTATCATTATGGTGTAGGCGCAGCTTGAATAATGCGCTGAATTTTCGTGCATATGGAATTAGGAAAATGGTATTACATTATAATCTTGGTGGACAAAGTGTATTAAGGTTCCCCTAGTCGAAAATATTTTGTGCGCGAGGTTAAAATGCATGCTATCTCATCCGACTCATGATCATGCGAAAGATATAGATGCTGTGATAAGCAGTATGAAGCTAGTTCGCGTACGAATTAGCATTTTTACAAATTTGTATCTAAATGGGTGATGATTTAGGACGAAAAAGAGCGCGCGTAATTTTATAAACATACCTTTGGGAGTCTAGATATCATGAAAAAACGACTAAATGTATAGTTTCAAAATAAACTTATTGCATTGTTGAATTACTAATCTATCCCTATATGGAGGCCGTTTTGCAATTTTCCTTCTTTTTATGGTATTTATTTCCGCCCAAAGATGCGTTAAAATGAGTGTTGAATTACGGAACTGTCGACGCTCATAACAATCTCTATTTTTGTTTCCTTACAGGGCTAGATAATGATGAACCAAATTTATATCATTTTTTTTAACGTAAATCCTCAAACAGTGTAGTAATCGACAGACTACGTTTGTATGGAAGAATGGTCGACTAGTGTAACCTTAATAAATAAATACCCGCCCACCGATCATATTAAATTAGCAGTGAAAAAAACAAGTAACAAAGTGATCTTTCCACAAAAAATTAATAATAACATAAACAGAATCAGCCTATAACGTTAACACTTCAGAAACAGGTTTCCTGTTTGTGAGTGACAGAAGGCCTTAATCCAACACGCGGGCCCAGTGTGGGTTGGTTGATAACATAACCTTTAATATAACTTAACATAACATATCATAACTTGACATAAATATTTCTCAACCACAAAGGTGTCTTACAAACTATTACATAAAAGTGCAACATTGATAAATCCTTTGTGGGAGACTGGTATAGTGCATTAGGAATTCCTGTCCGCATATTACCAGACGGGGCTCCACAATACTTGGATTATTTATGTATTTATTTACAAATATTGACCTTTGGTAAAGCACAAGAAAAAGGAAGGAATACAGAAACTCAAACATTATCACATGCCTTCTAATTTTTACACAAAGTTAAGTATCTGATTAGGTTCGAACCCATGACCTACAACTAAGGCTCAAGTTGGAGATGCTACCACTGAAGCAATACTTCTCCTTTATTGTAAAAGTCAAGCCAATAGTGCCATAAGATGAATCGAACTAATCTAAATTGCTGAAGCTAAAAAAACTGTCTAAGACCTCAATCCGCAAGTTGATGAATAGTGAATGTTAGAGTCGAGCTCAACTTGCCAATATTACAGCCCCGTCTAAACTTACGAAATTGGGCCATCTGCTGACACTCTTTCTCGAAAAAAACGAAAAGTTGAATAAATAACTACTGACATTTAGTAATACTACAGTCGATAAATATTTAAAAACACATTTTTTTCGTAAATCTGCTTAGTTATGTTATGTCTTCTTCTATACCAATACCAATATTATAAAAAGGATAGATTTTTTTGTTTGTTTACCAAATAGGCTCCGAAACTGCTGGAACGATTAAAAAAATTCTTTCACCAATAGAAAGCTATATTATTCCTGAGTGACAGGCTATTTTTTTATTCCAAAACGGGTCCTGTGGGGTGGCCCACGGGAGCGAAGCCGCGGTGAAAGCTAGTCTGAAATATAATAAAATATACCACTTTTAAAGAATAAAAATCGGAGACAGCACATCTTAATTCGACTTGAGAACCTCATTTTGAAAGTTGGTTTAAAATTGGTACAAAAAGTCCTTATTTATGCCTGAAAGCGAATATAAAGAATTTTCCCTATCCACTTGTCTGTCAAGATCGGCTTCATTTCTTTTTCCTTGCAGATGAAATAATATCTCAAGTGGCGAGGGAATCTCTCAAACGGAGCGTTCCAATGAACAAAGGGAACCACCACATAATGTTCTGTAATATGAACTATTGTACATTTTAACATTCACTTTCAAACAACAATTTTTATTAAATAGCTTCAGCGTGCTTCCAATACAAAAACGAAATAACATATTTCAATTTCTACGAAAATTAAATACACTGACGGGTATTTTTAAAATATTCTAAATAACTTTGTTAAAAACCAGTTCAGTTTTGACCACGATTCGTGGGTACCAATGCAAATACACTGTGATGCGGTTTTAACTCTATTTGAATACACTCGAAAGTATTCAAATAAAAGGTCCTTCATGTTTATAAGCCCACTTTGAAGTAACTTTCGCGGAATTCAATTACTCCGTTCTTTTATACTGGAATGTTTCCTATGCCAATATTTTGCGTTCCAGTAAATTAAATCACTTGTAACTTTTAAAAGGTTACTGAATTACACCACAGCTCGGTGGATTTTTTAAGTTTTATTACTTTTATAAGTTGGAGAATGGAGTCGTTATTAAGTGGCACATAGGTACAGTTACTCGTATTAACATCTAAAGGATTTGTTACATCAGAATCAATTAATTTACGTACCTCCAGTATTTCATTTTCATTTCACTTTTTCATTATATTCAGATTTCCACGAAAGGATCATTTCAGTATTCACCATGCCCGAATTTTCGCTTCAAACATTTTTATTATTAACACACTAGCTGACCCGGCAAACTTTGTTAAGCCATAAAAAGACCAAACATTTATCTACCCTACCCTACCCTACCCTACACTACCCTACCCTACCCTACCCTACCCTACCCTACCCTACCCTACACTACCCTACCCTACCCTTCCCTACCCTACCCGACCCCACACTACCCTACACTAACCTACACTACCCTACCCTACACTACCCTACCCTACACTACACTACCCTACACTACCCTACCCTACCCTACCCTACCCTACCCTAACCTACGCTACCTAGGTATATAGCCTATGTCCTTTCCCAGGTCTCAAACTATCTTCATACCAACTTTCATCTAAATCGGTGCAGCGGTTTAAGCGTGAAAAGGTAACAGACAGACAGACAGAGTTACTTTCACATTTATAATATTAGTATGGATAACATATAAAGCTCCGAATAGCCACGATGAATGGCATAAAGAAATGGTTTGTAAAAAGTGTGCTTACAGGAAATTTGAAAGGGACTTTAACTACTACTGGGGTACGAACACGACGGGAAAGCAAATGTTTTGACCCTATTCCCGTTAAATAGGTAAATTATAAACATTGCTTCCTGAATCCATAATTCATTCAATCTACAGTTTTGTCCGTTGGTAACCACGTATTACAGACTTCTACCTATATTATTTTTATTGTTATATATCATCAATATTTAATCAAATCACAGGCTCCTATTATATTTTCTATAATATACAGGATAGTTCTACCAATACCGCGAGTATCCCTGCGTTGTTGGACCAACTTAGAAATTCTAAGTTTCGTTTGCGTAACAAAGTTTGTATTATCATTCTAACATTATGTATATCTCTATCCTAGAGAATCTTTGTTTATTCATTTTGTTAGGTTTTGCTTATGACAATGTAGGTATAACTTCCCCAACAGAATTTGCGTAAAGGTATTACTAAATCTAAAAGTAATTATAATTAGGTAGCTACTTATTTTTTACTTGATAATTAACAAGGTACAACGTTTTTCATCTCATAAGTATTCTATTTCCAAACGCCATTTTAATTATAAAAGTGCTTTTATGACGAAGAGGCTGCCGGCATAACGTCTGCAAAAATATTAAAATGCTGTGCCTAGAATTCTCGAAAAGTAGGTCGAGCTATAAGTTTAGGTTAGAGGGCAAATTCACAGGCTTTTGAAGGTTTTGAATCTTTTATGACGCCTCAACATAAAGGCCACACTTCACTGCCCATTGATCCACACATTTTCAAGTAGCCAATCAGAGTATATAAGATCTTATAAGAAGCATTGCTATAGGTTAAATTTTTACACCGTGTCGTAGTGGAGCGATTTATGTCCATTGTGGTCAGCAACAAGGTCTACCATCAACTATGCCTTCAAAAACATTCAACAGGATCTACATTGACTGTTATGAACTCTCTGTGTTATATAGGTTTCCATACACACCTAAAATTATGCCCAACACAATTTCTTTTGCAAACTGAAACATCGTATGACGAAAAGTCAATTTTGTTTTTATTTCGATCTCAAAGGCTGTTGCGCTGCCCCCAAATAAATTGAAGCAGTATGTAGATGATGGATATTCACATTTTAATCAAAATGCAGATATATTCGTAGAACATGTTGCTTTGAAGGATACTGCCTCAATCGGGTTTTAAAATATACACGGCATCCTGCAGTTACAACCTTGGGGTCTTTAAGTCAAGAGTGAATAGGTTACTTCTAGGTAAGCGTGCTTTACCGTCGGCCACATCATCGCTTACCATCAGACGGGATAGTGGTCAAACGCGAGCATCATATAATAAAAAAATAAAATAAAAATCCTTGGCAAGACTGGTGAAAGATTTCATTTTTCTGACTACCCGTAACGACTGACAAAGATCTACAAAAGACAGCAGGGACGAAAGAATTTCGTGTGTATCAGGAATGGTCACCCGTCCACGGATCAACCTCGGCAAACGTTGCTTAACCTCGAAGTCCTCGAACCCGTGTGGCTGTTATTAGTTTACCAACTAGCAAAATGTTGCTTTATAAACGTCATTAAAGCCAAAAAATAATGTTTTATGAAGGCCATATTAGTACTTAAAAGAGTGGTTATGGGGGCAAATTATAAGGGCTAAAACCTTTTAGAGATTATATAGTTACCATAAAATAAGCTAATCACCCTTGAAAACGTTTTATAAACGCAAACTATATGGCTGATTAGCTAGAAATAGACAAGAAATTTGCTTTTATGTAACAAATCACCCGTATAACTGCAAAAAAAAAATCGGCTTTAAGGCCAATTTCTCGTGTAGTAGCAAAACGCAATACGAATATGAGTTATTACTTCATGATAATATCAAACACCTCCATTATTTATAAATAAAATAGACAATAAATGGCTGCCTTACTAGAAATTTACCAAATCGCTCTTTTTTCGTTTATTATACTGCAAGGTTATGTGGGAAAGCAGTTTTGCGAGAATTGTGGATATGTTTTTTTAACATATTTTTAATGCGCCTCTTAAAATTTATGTTTTTTATTATTTAAAAAATCATTTTAATTTTGAGAGACCTTGTGAATTACTATTATAAGATTAATTAGCAAACCAAATGCTTTTAGAAATCATTTAGAAGTCATTTACTCTTATTGAAGCAGGGTAGTACTAATATGGTCAACCATATTGAAAGATTTTAGGGTTCAATCGCCATTATTTTTAACCGACATCAAAAAGGAGGAGGTTTTCAATTCGACTGTATTTTTTATGTGTCACGTCAAAACTGTTTAATTGGTGAACAGATCTTGATTCTTTTTTATTTGAAAGCTGGTACTTTTCATGTGGTCCCGTTTAAGTTTGGTAAAGATCTGATGAAGGACTTCGGAGAGATTATACAACAGAACTCTTCAATAAACAACGGCAAATCTATCGGGATTGCTGCAATCGCATGTCTGTTTATTTTTAAGCCATTTCATTGTACAGCATATTGGCTAAATATATTCTCTGAACCCGTCTTTATGTTACTGTCACGCTCATCAGATGTTTCATTATCACCTCAAAGCAATCATTAAGGCCACCATTAAGGCCTCATAAGGCAATCATTTAGGAAAAATCCTAGAACGGGTCTTGGTCAATGTTTTGTGAGATTAATTCTACAGAACCCACAGCATTTTCTTCCATCGTCGCTGCAAAGTCAAGTATACATATAATAATTCTTGTAGCAGTTACATAAATGTTTTGTCAAGACTTTAAAAGTTATAGAAGCCATGTAACTTACCATATTGCATTAGCTTTAAAGGTGCATTCTGATAACCTTTATATGGGTATAGCTTTATAATAGCCATATAACATTTACAAATAGTATGACGCCAAAGCGACTACATGGCTAAAATATTATATGGCTGAATAGACATATAATATACTTCTATATGCCCCTTGCTTTAAAAGGGCCATATAAATTAGTTATATAAACGTTTATAAGATAAAATTATAATACTGATTTACTATATTAGCAAAAAACACTTTATCATGCTTTTATAAAGAGAGTTGCTAAACTAATGCTGTACAAAACATGTACTAGAGTTTAGCCCTTATAAGTCATTCCTTATATAGCATTTTTGCTGCTTCAACTTTTTTGTAATAACGATTTTAAAATCGTTATTACAAAAAAGTTAAAATAACAAAAACCTATAAATAACTACGTTATTAAGCCTAATTAATTACCTAAGCTAGGTGCTTAACTCAAGCAAATACACGCGCTTCAAGTTGGCCACTATTACTAATAAAACAGACTTTTTCACTTAATTAACCTCTTTCTCGGCATTTGCACGGCATGTTTCGTTACATTGCGTTGTGAAATTAATTAAAAAACTCGTTTGACATTGTTGATTAAATACAATGCTTAAAACTGCAAGTCAGGATTACTTCAGTTAATTAATTTTCGATGAACAATCGAAAATGTTACAATTAAATAAAACATGGGTTAAAAAAAATCGTTTAGGTTAAAAGCCGGATAGTTGTCACACTTTTTGAAATCACTATAATTTATTAACTCCTAGTACACAAAAAAAAAACATTTTATTTGTAATACTGGCTGGTGCTTTGGATTTTTTACTTTATATTTAGGTATGAATAGTAAAATATTAAGTAGGTACTCGTATCGACCTCTATATGTTGGGACATCTATCCCATGTAGGGGATAGCTGTATAATCCATGTAAATTACGTTTAAGATAGACGCCCCACCGAGAAACAAGTCATCTATCCCGCAAAATCTTTGATCGCATTGTGCCTTCCCCTGCAATCGCACAGAGACATGGGACACGGTCAACTTAGTGGTTGTTGGAGAATCTTTAGATAGATTAATAAAATAGCATGCGATTGATCCGCGAAACTAGAAAACTATACCCCTAGGGCAACTATCCTGGTTTGAGACTATGCAGAAAAATGATAATTAAAGATTTTAAATTTCTCGCACTCCAATATTGCACACCTCCTTTGGAAGTGGCCAAAAGAAGGTATGTAACCACTTAATTCACATCTGAATCTACTAAGTCGAAACTAAAAACAAAATGACATCTACAAATATAAATTGGCAATAAAAGTTTTTGATTTCAAGCCTATGTTCTGTTCGGCTTAGCTGGTGAAGGGCGAAGGGTACCCGCTGTGGGCCCCGCCGTTCGCGCGGGTCCCTGGCGGACCGATTTTCATAATAAAACCATCTCGCTAAATGGGCCCGCAGCAAATGTCGTCATTTCGCGCTCTCCCATAGCTCCTGCCAATTTGTTTTATAATTTTTTTTCTTAGTCTCCGCGGACAATTCATTGATTTCGGTTTGTGTGTAATCAAACAAAGATGATGTTGAATTGGATCTAGTTTTGTTCTTAATTGGTTTGCGAAAACACGATGCTTTTCTAAAGTTGCATCCTAAATCCTCCGGATTCTTTTCGTAGCCCAGTAGAAGTCGACATTAAAATCGAAAAGCATGATTTAGTCCTGGATTTTTTGTGTATTGTATGGGTCAGTTAGGATAGTGTTAAAAAACACATAGTTTATGACTTTTAGAGCAAAAAGTAAAAAAATGATCGTAAATTTTATAGTTATTGCGTGTTGCGCAGCGAGCACAAGTTTTTCGAAGTAGCAAATTTGGATTCACACTATCCTAACTGGTCCATACAAACAAATCAGAACTACTACTTTCTTAGTGTCGATTTCTACTGGGCTATTCACAGATAAAATTTAAACATTTATAAAAAATCCCTTCTTAGCCGACCCAAACCATCAAAGAATATCTCCACTTAAACCAAAAACAGGGGCTCAAGAAAAATATTCTCCGAAAATCCTTTATCGTTATTCTGTTTCAAACATATCGACTTAAAAGTAGATACAGGATATCCTTGTTTGAGCCAAGTTACCTGTCAGCTGGAAGATAAAAGAAAAGTGTTGGGTATCGGGGTCGCCGTGAAGCGTCTTCAAGCGGGGTGGAGGCGGCCGCACAAAGAACTTAGGTTTCTTTAACTTATGACAGCTTTAAGTAATCCGTAATATTGTCTGTGTGTTGTTATTTAAGAGCACGTTTTTTTCTTATCAAAGAAAAGTATTATGTTTTGTTTTATGACTACGTTTCTCAAATAATAGTAGAATTATGCAATGTTCATATAACAGGGGTTATTAAAACATGAGCGTGGGTTGGGGAAAACATTCGGCTTCGCCTCATGTGATAATATTAACACGCGAGTGTTTTAATTTCGAATTATATACCGTTGCATACACTACTTTATCTTCACTCATACAGTTGAAATAAAAAAAAAGGTGGAAAAGGAAAAATATGCAGTATGGCCGGCAATTTATATTCTCATTGCACCATGATTGTCAATGTCAATGAGCCCAAGCGCCAATAAATTAAAAAGTAAAAGTGTGATATAAAAATTAAAAAGTTATTTTACAATGCATGTCCTCGAAAAGACCGGTTTTCCAAGCAGCCAAACTGTGCGGAAAGTGTCACTTTTTTCACTAGTGCTTTTTACTTGCCTGTACTTTTTTAATTTTTAACTCCAACGTCAGCCCGACGCATAGAGTTTTTATTATTTGAGAAAAGTTTTAAAAATTAGTTATGTACAGATTATCATTCATATAAAAGGTAAAATAAAACTAATACTTTATTTTAGGCGTTTTTAATTACTCTAGATTTAGTTTTTGATCAATAAATTAATTTTAAATATTCATTAAATATGTTTGGCAGAACGTATATTTTGCTCGTGCCTTATTGCGTTACGATGTGAAAGCAATTCGCACATGCGCATTAGATATGCCCGAGGAACTATTAGTTAATCTGTGGATATGTTGAACGCGCTTGAATAAGCCCGCCATTTTATTAATTTTGTTTATTTCCTCGCACAATGCATAGTAAAATATTGTAAGATACACGTACGTAAGATGATTTCCGACTTGTGTCGATTTATCCACTCATCGGAAATCACCTACCTTCCGCACTTGTAGCATAAATAACTATTATGATGCAGTTGTTTGAAAATCGAAGGAAAATGTTGAACTGTAATGGTTTATTTTTTTATTTTACCTATCCACGAATATAAAGTACGTGTTTATGCAATATTTTTTGAATTCATATTTGGAACATTACGTTGTGAGTGTAGATAAATTAGTTTTTCAATTAGCCTAGCCCTTTGTCTATTAAGATCAAAGGTTTGATATAAATTCTATATTATTGTAATATCTCATAATAATAATGACTTTCAGTCGTATATGTTATTCTCTTTAAGAAAATCGATCGTCATAGCGGTGAATGAACTCCATTACACAGAAATTCCTTTACAACGCAAACAAGAAGAAATGGGAAAGATTTTTCAGAAGCAAACTGGAGAACTCATAAGGCAACTTTTTGCACCATTCAAATTTAAGAAATCATATAAATGTTCCGTTTCCTTGTCCATTAAACGAGATACAAGTACGAGAAAATCGTATATCATCCATTTATAGCAATCATATTTTTTTACATTTATTTCGGCTCGTAAATAACAAAAAATCTTATTTATATTCCGAATAATCTTTCTTGGCTGGCGCTGAAAATATTGCAATAGGCAAGAACGTTAATGTAGTATCAAAAATTTCAAAGTATAATTAATACTTTAATTAAAACCCATCTGCGCAAAGTTAATTAAATCACAGATGAATTATGGTCGCAGAGTGGAATATTTACAAATTTTAATGATGGTCGTTTGTGTTTTGTGCAAAGGTTTGAAATAGCAGTTGAATGTTTTGCATGAATATTCTATCTAACGTCCTTTTGTTTACCGAGACCGTTATTAAAAAATTACTTGCTTATATTTTGAAAACTAAAACTGCTTAGAAAACATTATACTGTATTGGGCTCTGCCCTTCGCAAGTGTGGCCTGTGTTTTTTTTAAAATAAATTATAGGCTCGCGCTTGACCACTATCTCACCTGATGGTAAGCGATGATGTGGATGACGGTGAAGTACGCTTGCCTAGAAGTAACCTATTCACTCTTGACTAAAAGACCCCTAGATTGTAGCTATCGGGTAACACAGACTGCGGCAGGGAATAACACTCCTTAGCTGTACTTTCTGTAGCTGTACTGTAGCTTTGGCATTGGGATTTTTGAGAACAAATTCTGCAAACGTACTATAGAGAATTGTCTTCGATAGATGGTACTCACTCTTATTACAGTGGGATATATATTACAACTGATTAACACTTACCTAACAGATAACATATTGTACATTCCTTCATTCTTGATTCGAAATAAAAACGATATAACGCTCCTGTATCCTAATAATAGAACTACAAATGTCATATATTTACTCAACCTCCATACGCAAACCTTTAACAGCAAAAGTGGCTTTAGTTTTGAATGAAATATTCACATTCACGAGAATCTATTTATGCAAATGAAAGCAACGAGTGCTGCCGTCTCTGGCCTGCATAAAACCGTAGTAGCAACTATCTCGTAAATAGATATGACCCTACCTTAAGTAAAGCAGATATCTACCTACCTTCCTGAATCAGGAACCTCTTATCTTGTGATAAGTGTCATAAAATGTAACCAAGCGTGAGAGCTAAGGTAGATTTTGTATCGAGACATCAAGAAACAACGGGCGTACCTCAATCTGATGGAGTGATGTGTAAATATTGACCTAATAAAACTTTCAATGATTGAATGCAAAAGTTAGATTGTGGACAGCTGCGTTGTACCTATGTTGTATTTCCACCTGTACAGATATTCTACGAACATGTTACTACACTAAAGCTAATCTATTTGTGTAATGGACAGCCCTCCGGCAGTCGTATGAATGGGGGAACGCGCAAATAAACGGTCAAAACTCTCTGTCAATACAAGACCGTCCAGCCGTTAACAGTTGCGACGTATCTGTGTTTATTCTACACATAGTTTCCGACGTTTTTGTATCACACACAAAACCACAGCCATTTTTATGAGGTTCGGCGACAGATTGCCGTTTTAAGTGCGGATCTCTACTATGAATTATTCACGAGTGCGTGAAGGGTTCAACATGGAAATAAAATTTTCCTGAAAGCATCATCTCGTAATTCTGTACGTGCTTCTAGATATCATAGTAAAAAGATTAATAGCTACTTTAGTGGTGGCTGTAACAACTTTACGCTGGGAATGGTACGTTTTATAAATCTTGTGGAAAACGATTTTATGTGAGTGAATTCGCTACGAATTTTTAATATGACTTTGAAAAGTGAATTAGTTTGCAAGTTATGTTTTGAAAGTTGTTGTTGTGTCCTGTTAAAGTAATGATGGTCAGTCATATCATACACAGGAAACCAAACGAAAACTGTTATTGTACATATTTGTTATTCGCTGCCAAACACAATTGTTATCTTTTTTCTCAATCATTTGTCGACTTATATTTCGATAGATGACTGTCTAACAGACTGCATCTCCTAAAGCGTCACGATCTTTTGGATAGATTAGTTCAATCGTTTTGGAGGCGTTGGAGACCAGATTATTTGCACACGCTGCAGTCGCGTCAAAAATGGAATACTCCAGCGAACCCAGTCACCGTTGGTGCTGTGGTAGTTTTAATGACCGAGAATGCGCCCCCTCTACACTGGCCTCTAGGTGTAGTGGAGGAAGTTTTCCCTGATTCAAAGGGAGTAACGCGTATAGTAAGAATTAAAACCGCAACCGGTTCATATTTACGTCTGGTTATCCGCCTTTGTCCTCTGCCTAATCAGCATCAGGTTTCAACTTAGTTTAGTAGTTGTAGTAGCTCTTTATATACGTATTTAATTTAGGAATAGGTTAGCAGTTAGAGGTTACACCTGAATTTAGTTTTGAATAGTTTCGCTTATTGTTTTTTTTTTAAGATAACCCTTCAAACCCGGGGGGAATGGTTGCGCCAATATGCTAAATATGATTGACATTCGCTATTTCTTATACCTATCCTTCCTGCACATACATGCGAGTGAGCGAGAGGATTTGCTACGTCATTTTGTTTGGAAATTACTTTCGAATGAACCGCGCATCGCCTACGCAATGGCGTCGGCCCGCTCCGTGAAAAAATATTGATAGATTTGGAATCATCGCGTTTTAGCATGAAATAAGACTATAATGAACAGTTTGTGTTTGTGATTAACGTTTGATGACAGTAACTTGAAGCCCAGCTGCCCTTGAACCCTGGTGAAGTGTTTCAGTGCCACGACGACGCTACCACGCGGCTCCAGAAAAGGTTTGTGCTTCCTTCCCTAATTACTTTCGGGTTGTATTCTGTTATCCAACATCCCAGCAACTCGAATTACCTATCATCAAGCGTTTGTCAATCGTTTTGATCCGCATCGCATATAGGTACAGTCCACTAAACCAGCCCTTCGCGCAACCATTTTTTTGGTCTAACACAACTTCACGCATTTTTCCATGGGGTTAAGTAGAAACTACAGATGATCTAGACGTATCTATTGTAGACATCATCATCATCATCATCATATCAGCCGAAAGACGTCCACTGCTGGAAATAGGACATTGTAGACATATCTAAGTTTTTTCACGTGTGCATTCGCGACCACTACGGGTCCGGGGTCACCCGAGTGTTCGCTTTGTCAACAGATAAAAATTAAATTAAGAACTAGGACACTGAGCTAACATTGGCAAAGTCAACTATTGTGGTTTCTGGAACATTACAGTTTAAAAGGTATTTACTCTACATCGTTATCTATTAGGTAATTACTTTAACTCGTTAGTGCATCGTCTAAATTATATTTCGTTTGAAGTAAAAAATGTAATCACTAAATTTTCCCCAGACTGTACTGAAATACAGAAATTTGCCGCTCTCATATTCAGGCATTGTAAATGTTTACTAACGAGCTTGTGTTTAAAAAAGTTTTATTTCGATCGAATTAATCACGGTATACCTTCTGTAAATACATAATATACTAGACAAAAGGTTGATGTACCTCGTCACTATCGACTGTAACCTATACAAAAGTCAAAATTAATTGATTTCGTGTGTCTAAAACAATCAAGAGTTCGAGCTCTGAGACTTTGAAGAATGTGCCTGAGCTGTCTCATAATTTATTTGTTCAGCGTGATTGATAAAGCTCAACTATCAAACAATAGGTTCTCGTAATATATACTGTTGCTTCGAAACAATAAATTATGTAGCAAAGAAATTGTACGCGTCGACCGTCTCAAGGGTGTAGGACTGAAATAGAACAGGCGATAGGTCGCGGGAACTGATTGCATTCACAGAACTTATGCATCGATGATGAGCTCCCGGCAACAAGGTTACAGTACAAACCACACAACATGCCTTACACCACCGACCTACTACTATACCTATCGTAATTCGAAAACACGTTGAATTTATTATTAGTATGAGTAAGCGGCAACCATTCGCCTACACGCGATACTGAGCGCAGTGACAACATGTTACATTCGCATTTGTTTTCCAGATTTCATCTGAAATGCACGTGAGAACTGTTATTTCTGTCTTGCCTTAAATGCTGAATAGGGTACGCACTCTAGAAACTAATTAATATTAAATTACTTGCTCAACAAACGAAATAAGACGTAATTTCTTCAACAGTCGCCAATTAGTAATAAATCAAGAATGACGCGAACGCTTAGTAAGAATTAATTCGCTCAGCATTTCTGTTCCAAAAATATACAGAAGGCGGTTTAATATTAGCATATCAATCAAAATTTCGTAAAATATCGTAAATTAAATGCGTGTCCCTCGCTAATAGGTGGAGGAATGTTATGGTGGCTGGCCTTGAGGGGCGGGGGTGGCTCGGCCTGCAGGCTATAGGCATTCGTCACGTTATCTTCGCGACTAGGCTTTCATAGCAGCTGAGTTATGTAAGGCTAACGCGGGATGTCACGCTGGCACGCACACTTGCCAAACAACTATTTTAAGCGGGGCTAATGTGGCAGTCGTGGCAGATGGCTGGCTTTCTGGAGAATTATTTGGAAGTAAGTTGTGCTACTGAGTAGACTGCCAAATGTTTAGATGTTTTAATTATGTGCAGAGGAATTATAGAGTAAAGTATTAAGTTGAGACTGAACATGTAAGTTTAATCTAATATGACGCATTAACAATTATTCAAATAAATTAGGAAAAAAGTAAATAAAATGTTGCATAAAAAAGGGGCTATGTCTTCATAATTTAAATACACGCAGTAAACACGAAATTGTAATACCCAAACTCAGATTAACGAAAACTAGCAAGTCTTTTCTTATAAACAGTATACGCTTTTATAACAAGTTGCCAAAGTCAGTTATAGAACTGACCGATGGAAAGTTCAAAAATCACATCAAACGTGTCCTTATTAAAAAAGCATATTATAAAATCAAGGACTACGTTGAAGATAAAAATATTTGGTTTTAGCTCCTTCTGCACATGCGGCTTCCCTGGTAACTCATAAACGGCACAAATATGTGGATGTCTCTAAATATTCTCAATCTCAATATTTCTTCATTTAATAAGAGTTTTTACAATGATTTTCAATTATCTTTATGGCCCTTTGCTAAGAATAGTTACAGCACTGATAACAACATTTGTGCCACATGTTAAATTTAGTCTTGTTATACTTGGTATAGATTATTTTACCGATTGTTTTGTAAATGTGTGAACATTGTAGGCCCTCTAGATTTCTAGATTGTTAACATTTTATCTCGTTTTACTTTTTTTAATCTTTTGTTTATTTATTATTTTATCATTTTTTGTTTTAGTTTCTTACGACTTATTATCGGGCCTGCGTTGACCCCCATCTAAGTACTGCTGTAACATGGAAATATTGTAAAACCAAACAATTTTTTAAATAGTAACCATGGAATTTCTTGCCGGTTCTTCTCCATAGGAATCGACCAACCCGAACCGTGCACATTTTGTCGACGTTTTATAAGTGCCCATGTAGGCCTATGTGAAATATTTTTTTTTGATTTTGATTATATTTTTATTATAATCAAGCTTCTTTGAATTTCTACGGAGTCATGATTCAAGGGAACAAGCTTTGTTTGTTATTCGCATGTTATTGAAAAACATGATTTACCAAGAAGGATGGAAGGCTGCTGTTTTCTCTGTTATCAAAGGTTTCAAGAGAATGATGAATTTCTGGAACAAGGAATATGTTACAGTTTTGCGAATTTACAGATGGAATGGAAATATATTGCTGGAATATTGGATAACAGAAACTCTACTCCTTTCTCTACATTTGGACAAAATAACAATAGTAATTGATTTGGTTTAGATACGTTACAAGTTTTGGAGTGGCGACCGCGTTCCGAAGACGCTGCGTTGGAAGGTGGACCGATCCCACTAGGTGGACCGATGACCTGGTCCGGTTTGTGGGAAGCCGCTGGATGCGAGATGCACGAGATCGGTCAATGTGGCGACACTTGGGGGAGGCCTATTATGTTCAGCTGCAGTGGTCGTCTTTCGACTGAAATTATGATGAAAGTAAACAACCACTGATGAATCGAGCATTTTTTTCGTAGTCATGGTAACTGTGTTGAGTGGAGCAAAATACTTAGAATAGAATCACACACACCACATCACATCAGCCGAAAGACGTCCACTGCTGGACATAGGCCTCCCCCAAGCGTCGCCACATTGATCGGTCCCGTGCGTCTCGCAACCAGTAGATCCCCGCAACCTTCACGAGGTCATCGGTCCACCTGGTGGGAGGCCTTCCAACGCAACGTCTTCCGGTTCGCGGTCGCCACTCCAGAACCTTTCTGCCCCATCGGCCATCCGTTCTGCGAGCAATGTGCCCTGCCCACTGCCACTTGAGTTTGGCAATTCTTCGAGCTATGTCGGTAACATTGGTTCTCCTACGGATCTCTACATTTCTGATTCGATCACGCAAGGAAATGCCGAGCATAGCCCTCTCCATTGCCCTTTGAGTGACTGTAAGCTTTCTGATAAGGCCCATTGTAAGCGACCACGTCTCAGAGCCATATGTCATCACTGGCAACACACACTGGTCATAGACTTTTGTCTTGAGACACTGTGGTAAGTTGGACGAGAAGACACCGCGCAACTTCCCGACTGCTGCCCAGCCGAGTCGGATTCGACGGTTTATCTCTCTCTCGAAGTTGGCCCTACCCAACTGGATCGTTTGTCCCAGGTAGACATAATCTTCCACAACTTCGAGTGTAGAGTCTCCAACCTTGATAGGAGTGGGTGTAACATGGGCATTCAACATCACCTTGGTTTTGTCCATGTTCATTTTAAGACCCACTCTTCCGGAAGCTCTACTGAGGTCATCGAGCATTGTATTGAGGCCCTCCATGGTCTCAGCCATGACCACTTTGTCGTCGGCAAACCGAAGATGAGTGATGTACCCCTCCAGTCCAGAACCTTGAATACATCCTCTAGCGCAGCAGTGAACAGTTTCGGAGAAATGACATCTCCCTGTCTCACGCCACGCTGGAGAAATATTGGTTTCGAGGTCTGATCCTGAAGACGGACTGACATGGTGGCGTTTCTGTACAAACACTTCAACACCTCAATGTACCGGTAGTCGATCTGGCACCGTTGGAGGGACTGCATTACAGCCCAAGTCTCGATCGAATCGAAGGCTTTCTCGTAGTCCACAAACGCTAAGCAGAGAGGCAGGTTATACTCTTCGGTCTTCTGTATAACCTGCCGCAGCGTATGTATGTGGTCTACGGTGCTAAAGCCTTTTCGGAATCCGGCTTGTTCGGGAGGCTGGAAATCGTCAAACCTGCGCGCGAGACGATTCGTGATGACTCTTGAAAACAACTTGTAGACATGGCTAAGAAGTGAGATAGGCCTATAGTTTGGCCTAGTTTAGTTTTTTGTAGTTTTGCCCTCGAGTATGACGGAATCAAACAGCTTCTGAAGGGCCTTCAGGAACGGTTTTCCACCCGCCTTCAGGAGTTCAGCCGTGATTACGTCGTCACCCGGCGCCTTGTTGTTTTTGAGCTGTTTCAGAGCCATCCTAATCTCGTACAGGCTGACGTCCGGGATATCTTCGGTACAGTGTCGGGTCAATCTAGCTCTTGGGTCGTTTGCTAGATTCGCAACGGGTTTACTGGTTGACGTGTACAACTGCCCATAGAAACTCTCGATCTCCCTCAAAAGCTCCGGTTTGGCGGATACAATCCTGCCATCATCGGTCTTCAGTTTTGTGAGCTGGCTCTGCCCAATAGACAGATCTCTTGCAAAGACCTTGGAGCCCTTATTCCGCTCGATAGCATCTTTAATGCTTTCGGTATTAAAGCGGCGGAGGTCGGTTTTCAAGGACTTTGAGATCCGTCTATTTAGCTGCCGGTATTTCACCGCATCGTCTGAAGACTGCAGGATCATCTCACGCCTTTCCTTCATTAGCTTGAGAGTAGGATCAGAGAGCTTTTTATTTCTATGTGTACGGCGGATCTTGAAAAACTTAGACCCGACCGTATGGACAGCTTCCACGAACCCATCGCTGTATTCGTCCACGGAGCTCCCTAGGCACTCGAAACGATTCTGGAGTTCGAGCTGAAAGCTCTCGGGGTTTTGGATCTGGATCTGTGCTGGACGGAGCGTGGACTTCATCAGTCGAGACCTTTCAAGCTTGATATGAATGTTCAATGTGCCTCTTACCATACGGTGATCGCTCCCGGTTTTCAGCGAATTGATCACAGAGACATCATTGAACATTTGCTTCTTGGTTGACATGATGAAGTCGATCTCGTTTTTAGTTCCACCATCGGGGCTTTGCCATGACCACTTCCTGTGCTCACGCTTTCTGAAGAAGGAGTTCATCATATAGAGGCCTTCCTTCTCCATAAAACTGGCCAGTAGGTGACCCCGTTGGTTCCGACGTCCAACTCCAAATTGCCCCACTTGCAGCTCATCCTCGTCTCGTTTGCCCAGTTTTGCGTTGAAGTCCCCCATGACAACGGTGAAGTGAGTTTTGAAACCATGCATGGCTTTAGAGATATCCTCATACATGGTCTCTACCTCGTCGTCGGGGTGTGCCGAGGTTGGGGCGTAAACCTGTATGACCTTCAGCGAATATCTTGAGGATATTCTGAGTATAAGGTACGCCACCCTGGTCGACACACTCTCGATCTTCACCACGTTGTTCACAAGGGACTTGTGGACGATAAACCCGACACCACCCTGGGACTGCCGGTCACCCTCTCGGAAATAGAGCAGGTTACCAGATTTGAGGATTATCGTGTCCTCGCCCTCTCTTCGGACTTCAGATAACCCTATAATACTCCATCGTAACCTGCTCAATTCTTCCTCGAGTTCGGCTATCTTCTCGCCGGTCCGGAGTGTTCGCGTGTTGTACGTTGCCAGGTCCAGTCGTCGGTGTTTATTGGGGAAGCCGGGTCCACTCCGGAGATTCTTCGCACACCTTGCCACGTCAATAGTTGAAAGAATTGAAAAAAATAATATAAAAAAAACAAATGAAAATCAAACAAAAAAAGAAGAAAAAAAAAAGAAAAAAAAAAGAAAAGAAAAAGAAAAAAAAGAAAAAAAAAAAGAAAAAAAAAGAAAAAAAGGTGGCTGCTGCCGATTTTTTTTTTCTTTATTATTATTGCGGTTACATTTTGAACACTATAAAGTATGTGATTTTATTTTCCATGTTTATTTCTTTTCATGATTTCTTTATTATTGTTGAAAATTGCAAGTAAGAATTAGAGTTTATTTTTTTCATATAAGACTATTTGTTCGTTCAGGTCAATTAAATGGAGTAGGGGTAATACCTGTAGGTATTTCTTCTGATTCAATATATTCAGAAAAAGTGCAGTCTAAGATAAGATACCTTTTTGTCCGACAGCCTCAGATGCAGGGTAATATTTTTCGAGTGTCTAGAGTGTGTATTTTTTTTTTTCGAGGCTAACTACAAGTTTCCCTTTACAGTACAAACGAATAACAAAATTCCAGACAAAAGGTACATATCATTAGATTTTTCTCGCTACTACTGGCCACTGTGTTGTACGAAATATAGCATTTGCATATTCCACTTTGCTATTCAATTGAATACTTAAAAGTGATGAGCATTATCACATATACAGATTTTGAATTGATACACTTCATACTGAAACCACCAACATTTTGGAACACTCAAAAGCTTTCGCCATGTTTGTCTAACAAAAAGCCGCGCGGTGTAAATATTGCCGGCTATTATCCGACTAGCACCTCGTACCCACTGTCAATTAGTTGGGCTAACACTTGACAGCATCCACCATCGTCTGCCAGCGAGGCCGTTAAGTGTGAACACTTGTCCTGTTAAATTATGCAAGTAGCATAATGAAGATGGATTATAGTGTAAATGAGAGTTGTGTTTTAAATACAGCATCCTTAAATACCCGGTCTGAAATTACGCAACCTGCTTATTCTGAAATCTCTTAGTTGGATATTTTCTCACCTTGAGTGAGAGTTCGACAAGATGTGCATGCAAGTAATATTTTTTTATGCAGAAAAAATAACAACATTAAGATAAACAACATTAATTATCAATGTTGTTTGATATGCAGACAAAACTTGAAGATTCCTGTTATATAAGAGATCATGGATATTTTTAGTACTGCAAAAAAAAAGAAAAAAAAAATATATATGTTTTCCTATATGGAAAACATTCAACCGATTGCGTACCCAGGTAGGCCGCTGCAACACAATTTTGCGAAATGGAGTTTTAAAGACCCTTCTGATATCCAATGTGAGTGTGGTGCCTCCCTGCAGAATATGACACATGTGCTAGAGTGTCCCAAGTGGCCATACAACTGTTCTTTAGAGAAACTTAAGAACACCAATGACGCTGCGATTGGCGTGGCTACCTACTCGGCCCAAACTATTTAAAGAGTTTCCATCGATTTGAAAAGAAGAAGATAGGATATTATAATTAGGCGCTGTTATTAGGTCCGATTTAACTTATTGAACTTAAATCATGGATGTTAAAGGCTCATTTCAAATACCACATGGTTCAAAACACAGTCATAGTAGGTAAGTGCAATTGCCAATCAACTCTTCAAAACTCCAATTTCAATTAGATTAATAACGAATTTAAATCCACAATTAACTATTATTGTTTCATTAACTGACTTACTCATGCAAAAATTTACAATCGAATTATTGTAATCACCCACCACGTTAAATGTTGGTTTAAATAAAGGCTTTGTGTCCCGACTTCGTAAGCCTCATTATTAAACAACATTAAAACAATGTCACTAACTGTCTTTCAGTCATTTTCTCAATTTCCTGACAAAGTTTTACAAGCTTCTGGGTTATGCTACCCACATTAGAGCTATTTTAGTATTCATGGGGATATGGTGAACACGTGAGATTGACAAACTAAATTAAAGTATGATTATGGTGTAGGCGCAGCTTGAATAATGCGCTGAATTTTTGTGTATATGGAATTAGGAAAATGGTATTACATTATAATCTTGGTGGACAAAGTGTATTAAGTTTCTCCTAGTCGGCGGCACGAACTATTTTGTGCGCGAGGTTAAAATGCATGCTATCTCATCCGACTACACGTTCGAAAGATATATATGCTGTGATAAGCATATGCTAAGCTAGTTCGCGTATGAATTATCACTTTTACAAATTTGTATTGGACGAAAACGAGCGTGCGTAATTTTATAAACAGACCTTTGGGAGTTTAGATATCATGAAAAAACGACTAAATGTATATTTTCAAAATAAAATTATTGCATTGTTGAATTACTATCCTATCCCTATTTGGAGGCCGTTTTGCAATTTTCCTTTTTTTTATGGTATTTATTTCCTCCCAAAGATGCGTTAAAATTAGTGTTGAATTACGGAACTGTCGACGCTCATAACAATCTCTATTTTTGTTTCCTTACAGGGCTAGATAATGATGAACCAAATTTATATCATTTTTTTTAATGTATATCCTCAAACAGTGTAGTAATCGACAGACTACGTTTGTATGGAAGAATGATCGACTAGTGTAACCTTAATAAATAAATACCCACCCGCCGATCAAAACCACCGATTAAATTAGCAGTGAAAAAACAAAGAACAAAGTGATCTTTCCACAAAAATTATTGTATAACATAAACAGAATCAGCCTATAACGTTAACACTTCAGAAACAGGTTTCCTCTGTGTGAGTGGCAGAAGGCCATAATCTACCACGCGGGACCAGTGTGGGTTGTTTGATAACATAACATATAATATAACTTAACATAACATATCATAACATGACATAAATATGTCTCAACCACAAAGGTGTCTTACAAACTATTACATAAAAGTGCAACATTGATTAATCCTTTGTGGGAGACTGGTATAGTGCATTAGGAAATCCTGTCACGCAGATTAACAGACGGGGCTCCACAATACTTGGATTATTTAAAGATTTATTTACAAATATTGACTTTGATAAAGCACAAGAAAAATGAAGTCATACAGAAACTAAAATACTATCACAAGTCTTCTATTTTTTACACAAAGTTAAATAACTGATTAGTTTCGCACCCATGATCTACAACTTAGACTCAAGTCAACTTAGGCTACCACTGGACCACTACTGCTCCTTTATTGTAAAAGCATAGCCAACAGTGCCATAAGAAGAATCGAAGTAATCTAAATTGCTGAAGCTAAAAAAAAACTGTCTAAGACCTCAATCCGCAAGTTGATGAATAGTGAATGTTAGAGTCGAGCTCAACTTGCCAATATTACAGGCCCGTCTAAACTTACGAAATTGGGCCATCTGCTGACACTCTTTCTCGAGAAAAACGAGAAGAACGAATAGTTGTATAAATAACTACTGACATTTAGTAATACTAAAACAGTAGATAAATATTTAAAAACACATTTTGTTCGTAAATCTGCTTAGTTATGTTATGTCTTCTTCTATACCAATACCAATATTATAAAAAGGATAGATTTTTTTGTTTGTTTGTACCAAATAGGCGCCGAAACTACTGGACCGATTGAAAAATTTCTTTCACCAATAGAAAGCTACATTATTCCTGAGTGACAGGTTATTTTTTTATCCCAAAAATGGGTCCTGTGGGGTGGTCCACGGGAGCGATGCCGCGAAGAACAGCTAGTCTGAAATATAATAAAATATACCACTTTTAAAGAATAAAAATCGGAGACAGCACCTCTTAATTCAACTTGAGAACCTCATTTTGAAAGTTGGTTTAAAATTGGTACACAAAGTCCTTATTTATGCCTGAAAGCGAATATAAAGAATTTTCCCTATCCACTTGTCTGTCAAGATCGGCTTCATTTATTTTTCCTTGCAGATGAAATAATATCTCAAGTGGCGAGGGAATCTCTCAAACGGAGCGTTCCAATGAACAAAGGGAACCACCACATAATGTTCTGTAATATGAACTATTGTACATTTTAACATTCACTTTCAAACAACAATTTTTATTAAATAGCTTCAGCGTGCTTCCAATACAAAAACGAAATAACATATTTCAATTTCTACGAAAATTAAATATACTGACGGGTATTTTTAAAATATTCTGAATAACTTTGTTAAAAACCAGTTCAGTTTTGACCACGATTCGTGGGTACCAATGCAAATACACTGTGATGTGGTTTTAACTCTATTTGAATACACTCGAAAGTATTCAAATAAAAGGTCCTTCATGTTTATAAACCCACTTTGAAGTAACTTTCGCGGAATTCAATTACTCCGTTCTTTTATACCGGAATTTTTCCTATGCCAATATTTTGCGTTCCGGTAAATTAAATCACTTGCAACTTTTAAAAGGTTACTGAAATACACCACAGCTCGGTGGATTTTTTAAGTTTTATTACTTTTATAAGTTGGAGAATGGAGTCGTAATTAAGTGGCACATAGGTACAGTTACTCGTATTTTACATCGAAAGGATTTGTTACATCAGAAACACAATTAATTAACCTACCTCCAGTATTTCTTTTTTATTTATCTTTTTCATAATATTCAGATTTCCACGAAAGGATCATTTCAGCTTTCACCATGCCCGAATTTTCACTCTAAACATTTTTATTATTATCATAAACATATAAAGCGGCTCCGAATAGCCACGATGAATGGCCAACATAAAGAAATGGTTTGTAAAAAGTGTGTTTACAAGAAATTTGAAAGGGACTTTAACTACTACTGGGGTACGAACACGACGGGAAAGCAAATGTTTTGACCCTATTCCCGTTAAATGGGTCAATTATAAACATTGCTTCCTGGATCCCGCTTTATCCGATTTGAATTAGGACAAATACATATGGCGTTCTGTTGTTTCTGCCTACCCCAATGGTAAAAAGGTTTATATGTAAATAGATGCAGAAGCATTTTGAGCTCTCTGCGTATTTTTGTTTGGTTTAGTTAGAAAACAAGCAAGCCTCTAATACTAAGTGGTCACTGCCACCTAGTGGCCGTCCATTAATCACGTGATGTTTTTTAACCCTCTCCCCCTCTCCCGCTTGGTGATTCGTGGTGATGTTTAAGACTAACACCCCCGCCCCCACCCAAAATCACGTGTGTTTTTAGTACCTACAAAGTTAGAATATTGTCTTTAAATACAGGTATAAACTATAATCTAATTGTATTCTGAAATAAAGCACCATGATAAAAATGTCAAGACAGCAAGGTTGTTTTTGACTGGCATAAAAATCATATTACACGCACAATAACACTAAACGCTGCTTTTCGGTTTAGAAATCGCGTGTTTGACGAAATATAAATACACGTGATATCTTAGTACAACCCCGCTCCCCCCTAGTGATATTTCGTGCTTTTTGCTTAACCCCCTCCCCCTCTTTCAAGCCTGATGAGTCTTCGTGATTAATAGAAGGTCCCCTATGGACAATGGAAAGCAGCAATGCCAGAGGCATTGCAGATGCGTTGCCATCGTTGCCAACCTATTATTACACTGGCACCAGCCCTTTAAACAGAAACAGCAAAGCTGCCTTGCGGCAAAACCAGGTAGGGTACTGCCCGCACAAGCTATTTCACAAAGATTCAGACTAAAAAAAAAAAAACATCTAAATACAGAACTAAAGGAATGAAAGTCATGTGCTAGACAGTTGAAGTAAATTGCATTATTTCAAAAATAAGTCGTGCCAGTGGCAACGCAGAAAAATAATGCAATTTTCTTTTCTATTTCGTATATTTATCGCTCACGGCGAATCTGCAATGGGACAAGTAAATCTTCGCAGGTTTAGTGTAGGACATGTTGACTTTTAATATAACTTTGCTTCTAATGAGAACTACAATGTTAAATCAATTTGTTTGCATTTTCTCTCACTGAACACGATTTGTTTTAAAGAAAATTTTGTTAGGGGAGATGTACTTCATAAAAAAAACTTTTTTGCAAAAAAATACTACCGACTTCCAAATGAAAAACTACAAAGTGAAAAATAATTTTATTTTTGGAAGTCGGTGTCTTTCTTTTTTCCCATTTTTTTGCGATATGGACACCGACTTCCAAAAATAAAATTACTTTTCACTTTGTAGTTTTTCATTTGGAAGTCGGTAGTATTTTTTTGCAAAAAAGTTTTTTTATTTTTCCCTTTTTGGTTTTACCTACCTAATAGCAAGTTGTTTATTAAGGTCCCTATAACTCCAGAATAGATTAACCGAATAACATGAAACTTGAACATAACCGATGAAATGAGAGATCTGCGTACCCCTTTAGAGCGTGGCGTGATGTTATGTTATGAAATGGTATAAACAACAAACAGACATGCGATTGCAGCAATCCCGAGAGTTTTGCCGTTATTTATTGAAGAGTTCTGTTGTATATCTCCGAAGTTCTTCATCAGACCTTCACCAAATTAAAATGAACCAATTTCGAAACATACTCTTTCAAAAAAAAAAGAATTTTCAAAATCGGTCCACAATTGACGGAGATATCGGTGAACATACATAAAAAAAAAAAAAAAAAAACATACAAGAAGTCGAACATAGAACCTCCTCCTTTTTGGTAAGTCGGTTAAAAAGTATAATCTTAAATTGAAATTAAGTCGCAAAATTAAAAGTAAATTTTCAGAAAAAGTTAATTAGTAAATTGCTTTCCGGCGAATCAGATACGGTACGTACAGAACTGCAGTTACTACGTCAAAAAGGCAACGAGTGGTGTAAAAATTTCGAGCTTTTCTAAGAAGACACGTTTCAACCGCAAATATTCTTGTAGAAATTTTATCATTTACAACAAGTATATTTTACACGTTAAATATGTAGGTTACGTTTGTCAGTTAGTCGGTCTCCCTCGCAGCGCTGTTTACTTAGCAAACCGAATCTGAATTCATGAATATGAACAACCTCTGCCGATATAACAGATGCTATAGATAATATTATTATGTCGGAGATATATTAGCATACCTACAGGAATGAAGGACATTCCAAAAAAACAAAACAGAATGAAATATTTAACGTCTAGAACCCTAGACTCGTGAATCGTAGAATTCATCGAACTTAGACAACACATAAATTAATTCTATATTGATTTGTTAATCCATTATACTCTATTCGTATACAATATCTCATAAAGATAACAAGTACCGAGATAGTTCTATGACAAAACTGCAGGGCGATCCTGTCTGACTACAGATGGTTCTATTATGGAAATTGTCCTGTCTCAACGTACAGATAAGTGAAGGTTACAAGTAAATTATACAGCGACCGCCGCTGAATAACTATTGCATATCGACAGGGTTTCTCGGCGATCCGATAAGCCGAACGTGAAAGTGTAAAACAAGAAGAAAGACGTTACCTACATTGGGGACGCTACATTCGAATGGAACACATCGGCGTCATATTTCATTAGGACGCGCGTTCACGAGACCGGCATAAGGAAGCAGATACAAACGGCGGCAAACGTCGGAGGCGAGGCTGGCAACACCGGCGGTACGGCGGTACGCTGGTCCTAGTACGGCGTGTTTATTCTGCCGCGTATATCGACCGGCGGGCGGTCCCGCGGGCGCGCGCCGCTGCTCAGTCGCGTCCGCCGCGCGCCCATACCCGCTCGTCTCCTACACCACCACTGACAGCTGCCGATAACCCACACAACAATTCGCTGTGTTACAAACTCTAATAAACTGTCACAACTCAAATCACTATTTGATTAAAACCCACCGCGCTACGGACGTTACCGCCGATGTGATTGTACCAAACTAAACGTTGTGTCATGTGAGAGTGCTGCTAAAGCTCGCAAATCTTCAGGCGGCTGTCTAAACGGTAAGATGTTACTTTTATTTGAATAATGATAGATAACTTTTGTCGAAGGTCAACGTTCGTGGACGTTAGTATATTTTTGTGGAGCATGTGAGGTCGTGCAGGTAGTAAACATGTTAAGTTTTGATCTTTGATAAGAGGTTACGATAACCATTACAATGCCTTTATATTTATGGTTATGTTTTCCACAAAGCACTTAAACTTACAATGGCAATATTAAATGGGATTAAGGTTAGATTATTGTGCTTTGTTACAAATTATAGAATGTTTAATATTGTTAGGCAAAAGTGTTCCTTGTGCTGTTGTACAATGATCGTCTACGAAGGGGTCTACGGCGTAGCAAGTTCGTAGTAGCGTAGCGTAGCGTGTAGCAATTAGTGTCATATTGTACGTTTTATTTATGCCTGCGGGAAGATTGTAAGGTGCCGTTCAATAAGTAGCAAAGCCTTTGTTTATTCTCCACTTAGGGGCTGTCAAGCAAACGTCAAAGTTACTTTGTAAGTCTTCGCGTTATACTGTTTAAAAATGTTGTTTTAAGGACGGTTTTTGAAACAAGATATACCACCAGGATCACTTAATTTAAAGAAACTTAAAGTTATTTAAATAATAAAAGGATTCATTTAAGTTTAATTTATCTTGTGGGACGTTTTGTACTTGAATTACGAATTTGCATTCGATTTCACAGCTCTCTTCATTATTTTCTTAATGAGTTTTATCTTGTTGTTGCACTGCATTTGTGAGGGATTTTATACCAATATTTATCTATAATAAATATAAACTACTTATTAGATTAATAAATAAAAACATACATTCCTTTCCAATAAAAGCATTTAAAATTATTGTTTAATTAAAAAGAAAGTCTTTTAATGCTTAGTATGTATCTATAGCTCTTTTGAACTAAATATCTACTTGGTATTATAATAAGTCTGGTATAAAAACTTTTATATACGAGTGTCGTTGTTCTTTGTAATTATAATATAGGTATTTTTGATAAAGCGTTTCTAGCCACTGACTTGTTATGCTCTGAAGTTTTAGTGACAGAAATCTGTACTAATATAATAAAGTTTGTGTGGGTTGTACCGAATAATCTATGGATCTACTGATACGATTTAGATGAAATTTGGCATGGAGATAATTTATATTCCCTTGGGATGATAATACTACTCTTTTTTTGGTCTAGTGTTCAATTGAGCTAGTTAGACATATGTTTAGCAGTTGTGCTGTATTTTAACCTCTCCTCATCCTCTAATTCGTGAATCAAACCCTGGACCTTTTAGTCCCGCGTTTGATTGCAGATTGGAAATGTTTTATTGGGTTTTCCCATATGGTTGATTGAAATATGCTTGCCTCCTATAACATAAGTCCTAAAAATTACTGGTAAAAAGTGGATACCATAGTATACGCCTTTGCCGAATCCTTCGGGGTGTGCTGTCGTGATGGTTTGTTATAAAATAATAATAAACGTACCTTCATCATCAACAGCCAAAAGCAGTAAATTGCTGGATCACCTATATGTAAGAAGGTTTGATTTTTGATATACGAGAATGTTCTCGAATACCATGAAATTTTACTGAATGAAAATAAGTTGGGGTTTCTATCTGTAAAAACATGAATTTAATCTGTAACAAACGTAGAACTTTTATGGCTTTAACTCCATTTTCTGATAACTTATGTTTAATTTGATACAAAAATTTAACATTTTTAAAATTTATGCCTGTTTCTCACTCTGCTATAATGAAGCTTTCTGTCACTGGAAGAGTGTTGATGTCCCCGAGATCAGCTCCTACAATCAAAGACACAAACAATTTACCTCCTTATAACTTATGAATTGATGGAAATTCTGCAGACTTCAAATCAAATCCTTAACTATGGTCACAAACATCTATACTAACTACAAACAATATATTGCAGTAAGTAGTCGAGAATTATATACTAGAAACAATTGCAAAAGATGAATCACTAAGATTATAAAGACGAAAGTTTGTAAGTGTGTGTGTGTGTTTGTATTTTTGTTACTTCTTCACGCTCAAACGGCTGGACGGATATGGATGAAATTTGGCCGAGAGATAGATTATAATCAGGAATAGCACATGGGATACTTTTTATCTCTGGAATATGTTCCCTCAGGATCATTTTCAACATTAACGAGGGCGAAGCAGCTGGCAGAAGCTAATCACACTATATATGAAACTCAAAATCAAAGCATTTATTTCAATTAAAGCATTTTTACATAAAAGTGTCAAGGTCGGTCAGACAAAAAGATGATACTGTGTTTGCATGTTCCAAACCGTGGATCTCTATGGCGAATAACGTGCAAGAAACCTCAAAGACACTCTAAATCCATCACACCACTCCATGTAATTCAGAACTATATACAAATCTAACAATAGATATCGCAGTTGGACCAAGCAAACATTGAATTCTCCGAACCAAAACAAAGTTCACTAAATTATACATCGAAGATTTAATGCTATCACGATTCACGAATTATCAAATGCCGTACTGTGGACACTCGCAGAATATTTCATTGTCTACAGAATTGCTCGAGCAGTCAAGCTCAAATAGTTCAATATTTGATAGTATTGTTGTGCATGCAAATACCACATTATAATAATCTGAACTGTATCTTTGTTGGCTTTATTTTTTCTGGTCGTTTTAGTAACCAAGGGTTTGTATATTATATTTTAAATGAGGTTTATTGAAACTTGAACATGCAACAAAGGAATAACCTCCTAAAGACTTTAATATGATACTCGTTATATAATTAAGTCAAATAAAATAATAGTTTTCTTTTAGAATTTGCTCTTGATTTTTGACTGATATGTTTTGACAATGAACCATTCCCAATTAAAGTTAAAGTCAAGTCATTTATTTCAATAAGGCCAATTAACATTAAAAAAAGCCTCCATCTTTATTTCATGCTACATGATTTATTTAGTAGTAGACACACTTCGATCGACAATCTATTGAACACGTAATTATGAAACAATATCTTGCGAAAAACCCCGATTTAAACAGTAAAACGGCCCATAACTTTTGAACAGCTAAACCAATTTTCTTCAAACATAGCTAAGAACACTTTGGGTTTTTTTCTTTGAAAGATGACATTATCGAAATGTCATCTTTCAAAGAAAAAAACCCAAAGCAAAATAAGTTCATCCGTTTAGGAGCTATGATGCCACAGACAGATACACAAACACATAGGTTCACTCGTCGAACTTATAACACCACTCTTTATCCGTCGGGGGTTAAAAATAATAATAATTGGTGATTCATGTCCATTCGCAAAGATAGATTCTTATGGCAAAGAATGGTCAAGAAACTTCATTTTGTTTTATTATTTAATTTCTTTTGAAAGCTTCTGAAACGCTGATACAAACAAAATGCATTTAGGTATACAGAATAAGTCCTCATTACCAAGACGTGGAGTTTTTTCATCCTATAAATTGGCGGGATTCGGAACAAAACAATCGACAGTGCGTGTTTTCCTGTCACAGTTGAGGGCTTTTCAGGATTTTCCTTGTTATTTTTGTAAAGTAAAATCTCCGCTAAATTAACACAACAAAGGCTTTATCCCGACCTTCGTTAAGTGAATATCACTGTCACGTAGTTTATTGACAAACAAAACTAAAATAAAGCTAGTTTAAATTTAAAATAACGTTGAAAGTTTTGAAAACTCCCACTGAATGTGTCAATTAGACCCGTTTTCATATAAGTTTAAAGCGTGATTATTTTTAGCAAATGTTCAGGGTCGCAAGGGTTGGTATTTAAACCGAAGGTATTTAGGTATACATAACTGCTTCGAAACTTAAATAAGCAGGATTAAAAGCCTTGCAAATAAACAGTTTCGGCTTTTAAGTATCTATTTCGGTACGTCTGCAATTTAAACTACAAGGTCGAGTTTTATAACTTGCCTTCTAGCTTTTCACCGCAGCTTCACTCCTGTTACCTTCCCCGCAGGGACCGTATATTTTTTTGGGATAAAATGTAAGCCTATGAAGTCCGTATCTGTACCATGTGAATGTTTTTCACCTACTTCCAGAGATCACTCATTAAAGTAAATAAAAAAAAAATGTGATTACCCGTTACAAACATAAAAATATACATTCAATTAAAACCCTTGTTAATTAAACATAAGAAAAACAAAACACAATCACATGAAATTGTTTCGATACAAAAGTTTTGGCTCAAACAACACACCAACCGAAGTCCGGTAAAAGGTGAACCCAAAACATTTAACATCGGCCACCTTAATCAATTCTGTCTTGATCGGCAGTGCGGTGTTCGGCGGTGGGTAGTTATTTATTCACGAGTACGTCACATCCGTCCCGGCGGCGGCGCCCGCGCTGCCTTTTCCCTCACCTTAACCTTAAGCACGTGTTCTAGATTCCGGTCAAGGTTGAAAGCTTCGATTAATGTCTTTTTCATTTGTTTTCTGAACCAGTTCGATTTTATTCATAAGTGTTTTCCTTCTTCGGTAAAAGACTTTGTTGTATCAAATTATGTAGACATTGAAGAGTAGTATGTTATGAATATTTTAATAATACCTTTATTAACATATATACAATTGATTATTATATAAAAAAAACCTATAAACAAATATAAAAGGGAGACGGAAAAGAGCTCATGGTGCATCAATAATTTCGTCCACATCGACGTCAACGGGAAACGAGCCCAGAACGCTGGCAGCATTGCCACGTCGGATGGCAATGCTGATTCTCTGGCCGAAGAAAAGGCCAGCCCTCTGGTCACGTGAAGAGTCGACGAGCAACGTTTCTTATGAATTAGGTTAAGTAGTATGAAAGTAAGTTGTAATACATCAATACGAGTAGGTTTATGGAGCATGTAGGTTGTCAAAACAAACGTCAACATTAATGGATCCTAGGAATTACGTCGGACTATAATCGGCGCGCTTGCGAAGCGGGTTAATTATAATTTTCATACTGTTTGAAGTTATTTCAGTCACGGTTAAAACTGAAAAGAATAACCTATCAATGGTAGACTTTTTCTGTGAAGCACGCAGCACCGTGTATTTATTATTTATACCTCCATTACACTTGAAACTAGAGCACTATAATATTAATACGACCACTGTTTCCTACATTCAGAACGTTTTCCAAACAGTTTAACAATGAATACGGCTGCTCGTTTATTTACAAATAGTGCCCAGTAATAAATATGGACGATGCAGCCGCGACCTTCGGTCTACCTCCAGCGCCATTAATCATGAGCAGAGAAACATTTCG
Organism: Orthosia gothica; assembly: GCA_949775005.1. Lineage (NCBI taxonomy): Eukaryota > Metazoa > Arthropoda > Insecta > Lepidoptera > Noctuidae > Orthosia > Orthosia gothica. The sequence continues at coordinate 10,531,522 of OX459049.1, forward strand.
CCCATTTATTTAATTAAATACTTAACGGAGCGACACTTCTGTAATTGTACCCTTTAGAGTGTATCGTATTTCTGATATTTTGGAAACATAGTAACATAATTAGTTTAGTAGAATTATCATATCTACTATCTTACCTAATAATATAAATATGAAATTTTGATAATCAAGCACGCCTCAACGACTGAACATATTTGGATGATACTTGGCACACGGGTACACCATGACCTGAATTAGGGAAGAGGATACTTCCATTCCGGTTTAAGTTCCCGTAGGATAGTTCTACTATACTGTCGTGTTTTCCGTCTTAGAAATTATTTATCACTCTCGCCCCTTGCCCGGGGCTGAAAGGTAAACAGACGTTAATATTTGACAAATGACTAGCTACTTTTTAACCGACTTACAAAAAAAGGAGGAGGTTCTATGTTCGACTTTATCTTTGTTTTTTTTTTTTTTTTTTTTTTTTTGTGAATGTTCACCGATATCTCTGTCAATTGTGGACCGATTTTGAAAAATCTTTTTTTGTTTGAAAGAGTATGTTTCGAAATTGGTCCCATTTTAATTTGGTGAAGGTCTGATGAAGAACTTCGGAGATACACAACAGAACTCTTCAATAAATAACGGCAAAACTCTCGGGATTGCTGCAATCGCATGTCTGTTTGTTGTTTATACCATTTCATAACATAACATCACGCCAGTACGCTCTAAAGGGGTACACAGATCTCTCATTTCACGGGTTATGTTCAAGTTTCATATTATTCGGTTAATCTATTCTGGAGTTATAGGGACCTTAATAAACAACTTGCTATTAGGTAGGTAAAACTAAAAAGGGAAAAATAAAAAAACTTTTTTGCAAAAAAATATCACCGACTTCCAAATGAAAAACTACAAAGTGAAAAATAACTTAATTTTTGGAAGTCGGTGTCCATATCGCAAAAAATGGCACCTACGAAAGACACCGACTTCCAAAAATTAAGTTATTTTTCACTTTGTAGTTTTTCATTTGGAAGTCGGTGATATTTTTTTGCAAAAAAGTTTTTTTATTCACAATCTGCTTTGGCAGATATGCGGGTAATCCTAACAATTATTTCATAAAGATCTCGTAATTTGCAGTCATATTTTTGAAATGGTTGAGTGGTTTTACAGGACTAAAAAAAACTAATGATTTTCATTTGACAATGCAATAATATTATAAAAACTTATTCTGGTACCTAATCAATCATACATGATTATGCTGATGCCAGCTATCTTGACCTTACTCAAGAATAACTCGATAAACTTGAGCGGCTTCAACATTTTTGTATAAGGTTCATATTCGGTTTGCGCAAATATGACCATGTTTCCGATTTCCATGTGCAGCTCAAGTGATTGCCAATTCACCTTCTCCGGAATGCTCATATTTTTTATCTTCTGTATAATGAGCTCTTTACTCCTTCCACCCCTCTTTACCTCAAAGATTGTTTTAATTTTATCTGTAATTCCCACACAAAAACACTTAGGTCATCGGATAACTTGCGACTTAAAATGCCAATTCATTCCACCACATTCTTGCATAAATCTTTTGCTGTCCAAACTCGTCTGTGGAATGCATTGCCCGACCCAATAAAACGCGCCCAGTTGTTGCCTGTATTTAAAAGTCTCGTAACAGAACACTGTGATTGACGTTAGTTAACATTTACTTTCATTTCCTATAAGATAAGATAAGATAAGATATTTATTTTGTAAAACATGAGTTAATATGAGGTGGCTACATGTTTTGCCATTTATGGCGTACAAAATTAGTTGCACTGGACAAGCACTACAAAAAAAGAATACAATCAAAATTTAAATTAATTTGAAATTACAATGTGAGAAATTAAATACAATAAAAAATACTATGTCAAAATACTAATTATAATAACAAAATTTAAAATCAATTAACAAAAAAATCAGTACCTATGTCAAAATTTTAATTCAATTAAAAATCAGTATGTCAGAATTTTAATTAAATTTGAGTAATAATAATAATAAACGAAATAATAATAAAATATACATCAAATAATAACAGAGAGATCAGCATATTTTGCCATTTATGGCGTACATAACAACATATTTTTGGTTTAGAAGAAACCATAACAGAAAAATTAAGTCACACAGCAAACTATGAAATTAATAACTTAATAAAAATCATAAGAAAGTATTGTATTGACAGATTTGGATGTGAAAATGTCGCAATTACAGGAACTAATTTAATTAATTGCGGTCATTTAAAAAATCCGATAAGTTATAATAGCATTTAGCTATGAGATATTTTTTTAAATGTATTTTAAACAGAGCAGTAGGCATTTGTCTAATAGGTTTAGATATTTTATTATAAATGATTGGTGCTAAACAAAAAATACTTTTACGCATCAATGCCGTGGTTGATCTTGGTACGCTTAAGGTATTATTATCCCGTCGATTACGAATAGAAACGTCTGATTGTTTCTTAAATAGGTTAGGATTGGTTCGTACAAAATTAGCTATTTCATAAATAAATAAGGAAGGTAGACTTAAAATGTTATATTTAATAAAATACTGTTTGCAACTATCAGTTATTTTCAAACCAAACATAGCCCTAATACACCTTTTTTGTGACTTAAAAATTATCTCTTTATTAGTAGAGTTTCCCCAAAATATAACTCCAAACCTCAATAGGGAGCCGACAATACCATGGTAGGCAGTTATAAGGGCATGGGTACTTATAATAGGTTTTAGCTTATAGAGGGCATAAGCAGAAGAACATACCTTTTTATTCAATTCTTCTGTGTGCGCTTTCCAGTTCAGACGTTTGTCAATGGTTACACCTAAAATTTTGCTGTGTCTACTTTTTTTTATAACAGCCAATTTATGTTGAACATTAATATTTGGTGTTTCTAAACGTTGACTGAAGAACATAATTTTTGTTTTCTCAAGATTAATTTTTAAATTATTGTTATCTAACCAGTTAATTATTGAATTGATTGCATTATTAATTTCATATTCGTACGTATCTTTATTAATAGAATTAATAGTGACTGTGCTGTCATCGGCAAAAAGTGATACTGGATAATTAGTTACTAATGGCAAGTCATTTATATAGATTATGAACAACAATGGACCTAATACGCTCCCTTGCGGTACTCCATATTTAATTATACGTTTTTTTGATGCATATATTTCTTCATTTTTGGTATTAGTGTTTATTTTAGAAATTTCTGTATATTGCTTACGATTTTTCAAATAAGATTCTATTAGATTCAGTACATTGCCCCTAACGCCATAAGCTTCTAGTTTACGGAGGAGAATGTCATGGTTAACATAATCGAAAGCCTGGGTCATGTCGCAGTAAATGGAACATACCGGCGTCCTTTTATCCACATTACCCATGACGTTATTTATAAAGTCAAAAATAGCCATATTTATTGTTTTATTCTTGCGGAAACCTTTCTGGTCGCTTGTGAGGATGTTGAATTTTTCTAAATAGTTATAAATTTGATAATATATATATTTTTCAAAAACTTTTGAAATTATAGGAATAAGTGCAATGGGTCTGTAACAACTCATACTCTGCTTATTGTCTTTTTTGAAGATGGGTTTAATAATGGTAGTTTTTAGACCTTCCGGGTATGATCCAGTGGATATACACATATTAATGATGTGGCTTAGGTGGTCACAAATATGATAAGCGATATACTTTAGGATTCTAGTAGAGATCCCATCGTATCCAACACTTGTAGTATTTTTAAGCGATCTTATAATTTTAAGTATGTCATTAGGAGTACTTGGTGCCATAAACATAGATTGACTTGATTTGGAAATATTTACGGTTACGTCCTTACCAGCGTCTGGTACTGGTTCTATCTTTTCAATAAAGAAATTGTTAAAAGCATTCGCAATCTCTTGTGGCCTGGTTATGGTTTCATGATTTGTTTTTATGGATGTGATACTACCCTTTGGTAAATTGAGTTTAGACCTATTTATAATTGCCCATGTGGCTTTAGATTTGTTAGTAGATGAATTTATTTTATGGTTGTTTTGTGCTCGCTGTGTTAAATTAATTATATTTTTATAGGTTTTAGGGTATTTTTTAAATTTAATTTTATTTACTTCATTGCGATTTAACCTATAGTTCAACATAAGCTCTCTCTTTTTCTTGCTACAGACTTTTATGCCTATATACTATACATATATTGAGTATGTATGTATTTATGTATCTCTTATATAACATATATATGTATGTATTTGTGTATCTATTATTAAATTATTGTATATTTAAAGTTAATATTCGTAATGCTATGTGTTACACCAATGTCAACCCTATTTCATGTGCAGGCTATCACTGTCAATTCCAGGTTGCCTGGAAGAGATCGCGGTGTGCCATAAGGCCCCCCGTTGTATGTATTTTAGTTTTAAGTTTCCCTTTCCTTTAACTTGGTGTAGCTACAATAAAGTATATACAAATCAATTAATAAAATTAATTGCCAAATTGACTGAAATTAACGGGCCTTCCGTTTCAGCGCAATTACACACGCTAAAATATTTAAAATATTGCACGGCAATAGCGGTCAAAGACAAAAATACTTCCTGAATCTATCGTGATTTTCAAAGATTTCCACTTATGAAAAACGGTACATGATAGTTTATTGTTCGGGTCCAAGGAAGATATATTTGAAAGGGCAATGACCACAACTGCCATGATAAAACGATTCCACCATAGTTTCATTCAAGTTCTAAGCTAGGGACTCAACAAAGCTCTTTTTATAAGACCTGGGTGGTACATTCAGAAACAAAAGCACATTAATTAAATCGACAATAACAATAGGTACGGAATACTGAAGGAATATTACTTATACCGGTTATTCTTCTCACCTTTTGTTCAGGAATAATGTACAATGCAAAGTGCTTCAATACGGCGTTTTATGCGAGAAATGAAAAGAATCAGGCAGAAATATAACATCCTGTATGGGATTTAACATTGTGAAGCGGTTAAGAGAGGATTTATTTTTCCATCTTAACATTCACTACTGAGAACAATTTTTACTAGGTACAATAATTCTTATTTAGGTATAAACGTGACTAAAATAACTGTAACTTTGAAAATATTTTATTGTTATCTCGACATCATCATCTTCATGCCCTTGTCCCATGTTACTTGGGGTCGGCACAACACGTGGTGTCAGGACGGTATGGAAGAAGAAATTCTTCCATACCGTCTTGACGCCACGCTTCACTGGCTCCCTTTTCTTTCATATCACTCTTCACACAGTCCATCCATCTGTTCTTTGGCCATCCCCTCCCTCTCCCTCCACATTTATAATCATAACTCTTTTTCACAACATGCGTTTCATTTTTCCCATCGCATGACCCCGGTATGGTTTCCTTTTAACTTTTCTGTCATTGGCGCCACTTTCAAACTTCTTCTTATATACTCATTTGTCACTTTCCGCTTTAACTTCAGGGGCAAACGTGGGTTTCAAGTTGTTCCAGTGATCTTTTTTTTTTTTTGGGACAATCCCACCGCACTATTCCCAAACCACTGCAACTCCTGAAAGCCAGAATCAACAGTGGCAACCACCAGAAAAGCGCCGAGGCAATGGAGCTCGACGAAGTCCCGGAGAATGAATTTACCTGTCTTGGATCCCGCAACGAAATCAATCAGAAAAGAATAACGGAGGAGTAGGAAAAATGTAAATTTCCACTTCCCTCCATATCAAGCAGGTGACAGAACAAACAAGGCCAATATGCACAAAGGATCATATACAACTGGGATAAGCCCAGTTGCCTAGCACCACGGATAAAAAAAAATTGCATTAATACATATTAATGGGTCCTAACATTGTGAGCTTGTTATATTGGAACCAAATATAACAAGCTCACAATGTTAGGACCCATAATAGGTATGGCAAAAACGCTTGAACGCACGGAAATTTGTTCTAGTTTCCACAAGGTCCGTATAGTAAACAACTCCTGATGCAGCCTGTACATTATTCAACATAATATTACGTTCATTCTGCCAAAGAATACACTCCCATAAGATATGATGTGCAGATTGTACATATTCGCAGTCAGATGTAGAACACTGACATAAAGCGTCGTCGTAAAAGCTGCGTGTCGCGGGTTCGATTCCCGCACGGAACAAATATTTGTATGACCTACAGATAGTTGTTCCGGCTCTGGGTGTTTGTGTATGTGAGTTTATATGTTTGTAAACACACCCACGATACAGAAAGAAATTCCTAGTGTGGGGCAACGTTTTTTTTTAATAAAAAAAAAAAAAAAGGCGAGGCAATGAGCTTGAAAGAAAATAATTTACTTTTAAATTTACCATGTCCCGTGAGAAATTGGGCAACACAGTGATCCACTTCCAGCCACGTGCCAGTTCCAGTGATCTCTCGACATTTCATCCATCCCGAGTTGACCCAGTGTGTTACGTCTCGGTCCACCTCGCCAGTCCCTATGTACCGGAAGGACCTAGGACCAGAATTTTAACGTTATCTTGTAATAAATTTAAATGTTTTGTTGAATTTGGAAGGGTTAAATAAACAATGAAACTGATTTTATTTGGTTTATCATAGGGAAAATTGACGCCCATGACAAAAATTGTCACCTTAAAATGTCGAATCACTTTTCAAAATCATTATCTGCCTACTTATTCTCAACTGTAATGGGGTCTTAGCTCTAAGTATTTTTCATGCTGCAAAACTCTCCTTACCAACCCAGTTTTGGGTAATACGATATAACCCCTTGGCAAGACTTGTCACCTTTCCAAAAAAGATACAGTTCAATTTATAGGAAACAAAATAATTTTGGTAATTTTGAGTGACCTCAAAAGATATTAGTCTCCATAAAGTTTCTCCTCGCGTGTCAATCACAACGAACGCAATCGACGACAAAGCGAAAGTATCACAAACAAATATATTTTTGGATATGTAACGATATTCCGTGTAACTTGTTTTGTTTTGTTTTCGGTGATTTGAAAAACTTTCTTGTTTCACGGATTGTTTGGTTTGTGGCCTTGACAAAACTAATGTGTTGCGTGAAGTACAATTTATCCTGTCGTGTCATATATCAGAATAGAGTTTTTGTGATTTGAGTTTTACGTACAAAAAGTATTGATTTGCAAGTTGTTAACTATTTCTGTACCTATTTAAAAACTTACCTTTTACCGCAGCTTTGCTCCCGTGGCAAAAAGGTGGACTCAGACGCTTCACTCGAGTGAATGCTTCATTTTTCTTTCATTCCATGTTCACTCGGCTTGCTGGATTGACGTAGAATCGAACATTTATTACCACGACTGCCACGACGTTCGACCTGACGCCCTTCTGCTACCAGGACTCAGGAGAAAATGGCCCAACCGAGTGAACGTTCTCTCTGTGTTCAGACTGTTCTTTTTTCGTTGATTCGAAGTAGAGTGCAAGATGCCGAAAGCCAATATCCAACAGCGCATTAATGAATTTATTCCGCACTCTTGTTTTATTGTTGTTTTTGTAACGTTTCATTTTGAGTAAAGAGTGCCGAATTAAAGACGAAAATTAACTGTCTGATTCTATCTACTCACAAGACCATGCATTTTTCTGGGATAATAAGTAGCTATGGTACTCAGCAAAAGATTTTATCAAATCTCTATTGCTGAGTACCAATCTATTGGATTTCTAGCGGTGAAATAATGTTTCTATTTTTATCAAACTTCCAGAGATTAACGAGAGTAGAGTAGAATAGTAGATTTGTTTTGGTTTGATAACATTCTTTTTTAGGGTTCCGTACCCGAAGGGTAGATACGGAGCCCTATTGCTGTCACTCAGGTGTCCGCCTGTCTGTCGTCTGTCACACAATTTTGTTCCGAAGATATTTTAACTTTCCATTGATCTATGAACTTTAAATTTGGTGATAATGTTTATTATTACGTATATTTTACTAACACCTACCAATATATTGATAAATCAGATTTTTTCTTTGGACCGGAACCCTAAAAGTGCTAAGTCCGACAAGCACTTGACCGGTTTTTTTTAGTTAAAATAAAACTGCTGGTGATATTTGTCAAACTTTTGCCGTATCTTAAATCTTTAGTGCAAATAGGTATTCACATGCAAGTAGGTCGTACTTCAGTTAAACCAGTGCCAATATGCAAGACTTAGAATTCTCTCAAGCCTTTTCTCCTTTGAAAATGGTGAGTGAATTCCGTCCCGCATCCAGATTGAAATAAATCGAGAGACGTCTGCTCCGATTCTTCTCCTCGTATATTGAATTATTTAAAATGTTAAAGAGATGTCGGTGAGGTCATGTGTTAATAAGTTAGCAGATATTGTTTGTTAACTTTGAATTTGTAGTAGGTACCTTGGTAAGATTTATCGTCAGTATGTACAGCCTTTTGGAGGAGCTCGTGGCTAAATAATAATAGCCGCACGGGTCGATTTTCAAGGTTAAGCAACGCTTGACGAGGTTGGTCCGTGGATGGGTGACCATTTCAACATACCGAGTTTCCTTCGTGCCTCGGAAAGCACGTTAAGTCGTTGGTCCCGGCTGTCATTTAAAGATCTTTGACAGTCGTTACGGGTAGGCAGAAGCCTGAGATCTGACACCAGTATCGTGTTACCCAGTTACTGGGTTGTGGAGGTCAGATAGGCAGTCGCTCCATGTAAAAAACTTGTACTCAGCTGAATCCGGTAAGTCTGGAAGCCGACCCCAACATAATTGGGAATAGGCTAGGTAGATGATGTTGTACAGCCTTTTGGCTGAGAGCAATCTCAAATCTGGAAAAAGATATTACATAATTCCCTTTTTATATAAAACTAGCTGACCCCTGCGGCTTCGCTCCCGTCAAAATTACAGCCTATGTTACTCGGGAATAATTTAACTTTCCATAGGTGAAAGAATTTTTAAAATCGGTCCAGTAATTTCGGAGCCTATTTGGTACAAACAAACAAAAAAATTTTTCCTCTTTATAATATTGGTATAGAAAACTAAAAGTTTTAGTCATAAATAAAAAGCATTTATAAAAGTATGTAAAAAAGCATTTATATTGTATTTATTTCCTACACATTCTAGGCTTTGTGTCAAGTTACAACAACATTAAAATTAAAAAAAAAAACAATGTCTAACCAATATTATCACCTATATTTTAATCGATAAGCTTGTTTGTTCGCTGTTTTTACGACATCATTATTCAATATTTAATAAGACCCGCTCCATTAGGAACCCCTACTTCATTTCATTCGTTCGTTCGTTCTTTTGTGAATGTATAACTGTTACGGAGCGAATGGGTCAGTATTTCACCTTGTATTTTTAGCGTTTCATCCTAAAATGTCGGCTGGTGACGATAAATTATAAAACACGGTCTCGTTCATTTTTGTTGACATAAAGGCTCCAGGTTTGGTCGTGTTATCGCGGCTTTTTTCGCCTGACATACAAAATTTTGGACGTTATTACCTTTGCGTCTAAAAATAATCCAGTTGAATTTTTAAGTCCTTGTGGACCCCTTATTTATTACAAAAAATAACAGCATTATAATTATTCGCCAGACGGGTTTGGTCCACATATAGTAATTTGAAAAATAAAAAAACACGTCCCAACCATTCTTCCCTTTTGTTCATAAGCCTATTTGTAAATAATGTCTTTATACAGACTATCATTGTATGAAAACTATGATAGCGCAGGTATACTTCCAAAAACACAGACTACACTTAAAAAGCCACTGCAAATATTATTTTGTCACAAAATAAATCACATACAAAACTATATCGGCTCTGCTATGCAATTTTCTAACAAAACTAACCCCACAGAAAATAGTCTGGCATTTTCCAATTTAATTCAACCTTCCAATCAATTTGAAATGTCGTGATGAAAAGTATCGCGACCAGTCTAGACATTTGAATCAGTCAGCAAATGCGCGAAGAAGTCACGTGAGCAAGCTATGTAGCTAAAGTGGGTAATACCTTTCTGAGTAAATACGGAATAATCGTGGTTTTATGTAGTATTGCACGCTATAAGTATTTTTCAAGATAACTGAGTAGAATTGCTTGGAAACGACGCAGTGCGGCTCAAGACCCAAATAGCGGGTAATCTTGCATTATAAATTAACTGCAGCCTGTAATGCTGCAAGATCAGCTGAAAAACTGGTAGCTTTTTTTATCCGGCCTGTTCTAGTTTGCCGAGTGTTTGGTATACATCTTCTTCATTTGCCCCTCCAGATACTTATAGTGAGATTCTAATAAGTCCTTTAACAAATTGGCTATTTTAAGAACTATTCCTTTTTCCAAATTGGCGTTTTTAAGAACTAGTCCTTTTGCGAATCTGCCATTTGTTGAATTAGGCATTTGTAGAATGCCAGGCATTTTACTAATTGGGCATTTAACGACTAAGCCGTACAACGGTTGTTAAAACTGCAAAAGGTTTGGGATTGACATTTCAATGGCACATGTCAATCCCATTCGTTTTAGACTTATTGACAATCTTTAACGCTGTTAGAATGTCACTTTGTCTTGGACCTCTTAACCAGGCATGTCTACCTTCATCATGTTATACTAACGTAACACCTCATATGTCATAATAATCTCCATAATAAACTTACATACCATATTGTACACAAACCGTTCGTATCATTGGTCTGTCCCTACCTGTGTAACTGGGGGATGACCATAAGCTCTGGTTATTTTGAGTGTGCATAAGTGATAGATGCATACAAGTCAAATACACACAGGTGTATGATGTGATTATTTCTTCACCACTGCTCTCAAAACGGTGTAGGAAAACATCGTGAGGAAACCGGCATGTCCTAGAACCAGAAATTCGAAGACGTGTGACATCCACCAACCCGCACTGGGCCCGCGTGGTGGATTACGGCCCATTCCCAGCAGTGGGAACATTAATAGGCTGATGATGTGATGTGACACACAGGTGTAAGGGACAGCTTATACACACTCAAAATAACCTGACTCTAAGAGCTTATGGTCACTCCACAGATAAGTCTATAGGTTGGTACAGTCATGGAAATTAATTGTTTATCACTTCAAGTTTGTTTGCACGTCATAAGACGACCAAGCATATTTGTGTTTGTGTTAGTTCGATAGTTTCAACCGAAGTAAAGTTAATTTATTTCAAATTTTTGTACAGCGATAAACATTAAACTCTGAGGAACGTTACAAAAATCACTAAATTTATAAATTATTCGAGTAACATTTTGAAAACGCAAAAGCTTTCAATTCATAATCACAGTTTGTTCAGTTAAATATTGACCGCTGTAATCCGATCGCTCAACGCTTTCCCGTAAGCCTATTTTGTCGTGCTGACGTACCACAAGGTACTTTGTTTTCCCCAGAACTTAAGTAGGCATTCGCTCGGTAAAAGGTATAACTGCGGTATCTGTAGTCTTATTGAACATTGGTTTCTAGGTAAACATTATAACAATTTGGTATTTACTTTGTCTGACAGTCTTAACATATACATAGTCATCATCATCATCACCATCATCAGCCTTTTAATGTGCCCACTGCTGGGACACTGGTCTCCTCTCTGTGAGAAGGAATGGGCCGTAATCGACCATATGGGCCCAATGTAGTTTGGTCACATGTCTTCGAATTTTTCGTTCTAGGACATGCCGGTTTTGTCACGATGTTTTCCTTCACCGTTTTGAGAGCAGTGGTGATGAAATGATTTATACAAAATAAAGCGCCTGCCTGGGTTTGAACCCACGACCTATGACACGTAAGTCGCGGCCATTACCACTGGGCACACTGCTCTATATATATACATGGTATACAATTATAAATACCTCTGCTATCGTAATCAATACTTATAAAAACCTATCGAATAATATCTCACACTATCTAAATCCAATAAATCATTACAATAATAATAAAAACTTAAACCTTATAAACTTAAAATAAAACCTTTTAACTATCATAAAAACTGCTCCAGTGAAATAATTTCTTAATTCCACTAAAGGATCAAGTTTCCAAAGAGAATGTGTTATCTCAGTCGTTCTGACTAATGCTTTTTGAATCGTCACTCCACGGGATATCAAACTTTATAATCTTGCTCCCAACTTTTCGATGCGAAGCGAAAACTGCAATATCTCAAGTACGAAGTTTTCTAACCGACGAAAAAAAGGAAGAGGTTCTCAATTTGACATGTATAATATTTTTATGTATGACCGACGCAAAACTTTTTATAGAGTGGTCCGATTTCAATTTTTTTTATTGAAAAGAGGTCCCATTTAAATTTGAAATCATTTTTTAAATTAAAAAAAGATAAAAATTAAGTAAACTAAAATGCGAAAAAAATCTTTTTAACAAAAAAAATAACCGATGTAATAACGAACTGTCATTTCCTTCAGTTCATTATTTCGTCGGTTTTTTTTTTTTTTGTTAAAATGTTTTTTTTTATGATAAACTATAGAACTAGAAAACGTACAAAAACACACTTCTATTAATTACTTAATGATAAAAATCTGTTGGAAAAATTTTACGGAAAGGAAGAAATAAGTGCCTACTTCTTTAATAAGTTTAAAAAGAAAAAGGTGGATTGTGTTCTTTTCACTTCATTGAAATTCACTTGTTCCGAGTTGAGCGTAGAAAAGCACTTGAGGGATGAAAAAGGTTTGACTATTTTATTATTGACTAGTCTGCCCGCGGCTCTGTTTGCGGCAATTCTCTTATTCTTATGCTCAAGTAGATTAAATTTTGAATTTTCGCCGTTGCTTTGCTACTGACCGAGACCACGTTGTGTGTGCTTTGTTTTTGTCTTGTTTTCTTTGTTCTCACAAATTAACCTGTTTTCTGTTTTTCTCCCGATAGCCGTAAGACTAAGTTGATACTCTTCCGTGATGTTCGCCCTAAGCTTTACTTTGATGGTATTTCATCTTTAAGACATTTCTCTATAAATTATAATATCGACCGATGTAACACGAAACAGAAATTCTTGGTTAACGAATAAACTTTGTTCGAAGCCTTGCAGAGACGGTTCACATTGACGGAAACGTTTTAAATTTAATATAAACACCTATTATGTTTAATTTAATCACGGGAGCAATGTTCATAGGCAATTTAAGATTCTCTTTTATCTGATACAAATACCACAGGAAGAGTTGAAATGGCGAATGAATGCGCAAAATACACGTTATTTTATGACTCCTTTGTTATTAGATTCTTTGGGCCCTTATTGCCTCGTATTCATGTTTTTCATTATAAATGAGTTTAAAATGAGACGGCTTTTAATGAAAAAGCGGTTTAGTAATGTACTCTCGACAAAGCGAGTTAATTTGCAGGTCACCTGCTGACGAATATTATTGTTTACGTTAAAGAGATTTATTGTTAATTGTGTGTATTAAGCACCGTGGTCCCTGGAACTGAAATATTATTTCATCATTATGCCTGAATTACGAAATACGGCATTTACCGCTGTGATTCCGATCTTTCATCCTGACACTGTGGTATTTATTCAAGATCTACTTACGTTTCATAACACTCCACAAACCATCTTCATATCTTTTGATCTTGTATCAATTTTAGTAACTCTTTCATAAGTATTCTTTGATATTCTTATTACCATGTACCTGCATATCTGCGGCGTGTAACGTCTCAGTCTGATTCCCCGAAACACCTTGCTGCATATCTATCTCGTTGTGGCAGTCAAATCTACGGTGACGCGCAAGACCACAGCGCGCCCGTTTCAGCACGCGCAGATTCCTGCTGCCTACTCATCTACCGACCTGCTGACTAGGTGCACACACTGATAGTGCACCATCAGCCGTACTATCACACCGTGCCACGTCCTGTCTGCTGACCTGCCTACCTGCCCGATTGCCTGCATGTCCGTCGTTGCTGCTTGATCACCTGCCTACCTCGGACATTTCACGACTTCCTGTCCGAGCTGCTGCCTGGTTAGCTGCCCACGACGTGCGAAGCCGACCCATAGTTCTGTACTCTATATCCTTTTAATTTCATAGCTTTAATTTGATTTTTATCTTTTTAACTTAATTTTATCAACGTGGCTTACATACAGCTCCACTGAGCTAAACGTAACGCTACAACACTCTCGCCGAATCTTGGCAAATACGTTTTTGCAATTTGACTGTAATTATGTATCTGTCAAAACACAGATGTCGCTAAGGTGACCTGCATACATATCCATTTAGTCGTGTGTACAAATTATGGGTCAAGGTTCTCGGTGCGCTGGGATCTCAAATATTGTCGCTCTTGAGTTATAGTCCCAGATGCGAGATGTCTCGCAGACTCCGAGTGAACCGATGCTTGTTACATCTGAACTGCGCTGCCTCACAGAAATATTGCAATCCTTCTAACAAATGTCTTTCTTATGAAACATATTTTTCTCTTGTATGTGGTAATATTACAACAATTTTTATTTGAAATCGTTTATTGTTCTTTGAAAAAGAATTACTTGCTCTTGTTGTAAAAACATGCTGTTAACAGAAGATTGAAAGTTCTCGAATGGTAGTGACGAGAATTTTCAATTGTTATTGTTACATCATAGGTATTTGAAGAAAAATTGCTTTTAAATTAAACATTATAGGTAGTTATTGGAGTTCATTAATTATGTATTAAAGCTTATGAGAATAGCCTTGTGTGTCTGAGAACAACAACAGTCGTTACAAATTAATGGCTAAGGAATAATTCTATAAAGAAGGTAAATGTAATGCCTACCTAATACATCACCTAGTTTAGTACCTTCTACTGGTGGCGCCATCTCTTATAATAGGTCATAAACCAATGATCGAATATATTGACAAACGCATTCGACATTTCGCGGGCGATCTACCTTTACACCTGTACCAAAGAGATACCAGAGCGAATTAAACCGTGAACGTAAAAGGACTTATCTCAACGCCAAATCTCCATGCCACAAGGCTGAAGACTGAAGCATCCAATTAGTTAGATTGCATAGAACTTTATAAATTGTGTCTATTATCCGTTTCGCGGATTTGAAAACTGTGTCAGTCGTGTGAAACTTGAATAAGCAGAAAGCCATCAGCTGTCATTATGGAGTTTGAAGAACCAGCTCGCTAGTCTTCGCGCCACGTGACTTGGCTCTGACCATCAGTGTGTACAATCTCCTTCTTCCCCATACTACTGATCACCCGGGTTTTACTCCGTGAATAATTTCCAGCCTTTTTTCAACGACCATTGACAGATCCTTCAAATATTGTCCCAAAATTAAATGAGGTTTCTCAAACCGCCATATGACCTACAGTTTATCTTCATTTTCCACCTGCAGAAATCCTTTGAAATATAAAACACATGCATATTCAGCTGCATGCAATTATCTCAGCACAGGCGCTCTGCAAAGAAGATTCCCAGCAAGATTGCCTATTTCAAAAAGGAAACAGCACTGAATAACTAACATCCATTATATAATATGAACACGCAGATTGCCTCTACAACGGATATACTTTACACTGCACAGGCTCTAGACAGTTCGATTCGATTCGATCACCTGATTTTACAACTGCAATTCGTATGTTAAAATGTAAGAGATCTTAGGATCTTGGATCACCTGATTTTACAAGCTTATATTTAACTTCCAATGTATGTATGTAAGTGTGTTCGGTTCAAATCCTGCAACTGAATTTTAAAGCAGTTATCCTCCACCGATTAAGACGAAATTTGGCATGCACGTTTAGTTTTTATGACAATGCATGATTAGCTAAGTGACGTCATTCTAAATGCATTATGGCGGACGGCCCAAGATGGCGGACTAGTTGTTGTTTTTGCACTGCCATGTGTAAAAAGAACAACTAGTCCATATACCCATGTTGGTATCAAATGAAAGGGTTTACTAAGAAAAATACGAATAAAGCTTGTTTTTTAATATCGTTTGGCAATTTTGCCTTTTTACAATTGCTGTCGCCACGCTTTTGATGATAGAATGAAACTTGTCTAGGGCCTCAGATATTACTTGAAGTTCGCATAAAAGACAACCGCTCATACGAAGTAACGTTATAAGTACATAGTAAATATATCCAAACAAAACACAAAATTCAATTTGTCCAATTTCCTTGAGTCTGAGCATAAAAACATCCCCAGGGCGTTAAAATTCTGCCTCTGGAAAACATATTACAAACTGTACGTTGGAAAAAACATTTCCCTTTTTGTAAGGCACAAAAGGAAAGCCGCTTATCTGTACCTGTGTCATGCGTTCTCGCCGATGTCATCGAAAACCACTTAAATATTTACATGTTATACGCCGATATACATATTATTACAATTTTTGTGTTAGAAAACGGGTAACAAAGTGGAAACTGCCTACGTTTCCACTGTGTTACCGCCGTTACCCGGGGAGCGTTGCACCCATTTCCAAGTGTGACATTCACATGCCTACGTAGGTAGAATTCCTACGCATAAACGTGTTTGCGAATTCGAATCGTTTTTCGATATTATATCGTCTTTTTCATGCTAGGTATTATAAGGAACCAATCTCAAATGTTACATACCTACTGAGATTTTTCTGGGAACGTCTTTGTCAACTCGGTAGCTACAGAAAAATACGTAAATAATAAAAATCAACCCAACTGGCTTGACCCCTGTCTTCGTCCATCTAACTTACACTACTCCACTCCTTGAACGAAGGAGTGAAGTAGTGTTTTGTACCTATACCGTATCTTTTACCCATTATAAATATACTTAAAGACTCAAAAAAGTAAAAAAAATATATATATAGCTTATTCACTCAAAATTTACCGACACAACTTACTAATAATATTCGAAAGTAAAGGAAAAGTTGCTCGCAGAACGGATTACCGATGGGGCAGTAAGGTTCTGGAGTGGCTACCGCGAACCGGAAGACGTTGCTTTGGAAGGCCTCCCACCAGGTGGACTGATGACCTGCTGAAGGTTGCGGGGATCAGCTGATGGTTGCGGGACGCACGGGACCGGTCAATGTGGCGACGCTTGGGGGAGGCCTATGTCCAGCAGAGGAGGTCTTTCGGCTGATATGATGATGATGATGAAAGGAAAGGTTAACAAGTCAAACCATAATAAGTATAAAGCGTGTAACATATACATTTCAATCTTCATTGAAAGCCTATTTATTTTGCGTTCGGTTACCTATAAAATGATCGAACTTTCGTAAGCGGATATTAAGCAAACCGAACATAGATAACAATATTGCAAACATTTCGTTATTAAAACGTGTTGCTAACCAGAAGTTACTCAGGTAACGTAATATTTTTAATTCCCCTCGGCTTATCGGATTGTGTACACTCTAAAATTTCCCAGTTGGCGAAAATTTCGTAAAATAAATTATGGGCGCTCCCAATTTTTCTACAGGTTTTCCATTTTATATTGTTGACTTAATTATTCGTTATACTTTTTAAACAAGAAAAAGAACGGTTACGATCGGCAGAAATTAATTTTGAAAGCAACTTTTTTACTCTGGTTTAAATTTATTATTAATAATGCCTAAAGGCATCAAATGTCTGCTTACTCGTAAAAAATATGCCCGCCGTTATACCTAGTAATAACACTGGTGCCTGGCAACAGTTTACTTATGAATAATCTTATATATTAACACTTTTTTTCGTTCAAACAGGTAAAACATAAAAAGAAATGGAACGTGATTTAGAAATCTTAAGATTCTTGATGAATACATTTTATTAAATTGTGCACCTTGAGTTTAAAATCGGTAAAGTGGGTACACAGAGTGCGAAGTGACGTAAACCCCCAAGCAGGGCTTTTTATTAAATTAAACAGGTTAATAACGAACCATAACTTTTTCTCCCTACCATACTTCAGTAATTAAGTGAAATATTTTTTCGAAAAATTTATGAAAACGTCCATTAGGCCGTAATTTATTCAACAGGGCTATACGGTGTTTTATTCATTTTCATATTTTCTTGGGTTACGGTATCGACGTCAAGTCGTGAACTAAATTCTGTAGACGCTCCGTTTTATAGCTTCCGTACTTTATGGTAATAGGCGCAAACCTCCCGTGGTTCCGCACTCCGCAGTACTCTGCCCACATTAGAAATAACTTACGATTTTATCGACGTATTATGAGAACTGACGCAACTACAAATCTTTTGATTGTTATAACAACGGAGTACGGATATCACAGTATTTCGATCCAATCTTTGTCGTATAATTTTTTGTTGCCCAGTGATCCTCAAATGGGTTGGGATAGGATAGCTGTTACTTCAAATGGGTATAATAAGAGGCTTGGATGAATAATTTATAGAAGGAACGTGAGTATTGAACTGATTAGGTAGCACCTGAACAGCTGCTGAACTTGTATAAAGTGCAAGTTCGGTCGTGCATGGAGTACTGCTCTCACCTCTGGGACGGGTCTGCCAAATATCAGCTTGATGCACTTGAGTCGATTGACAGACGGGCCAAGAGGCTTATTGGCAACGATGCACTGGTCGCGTCAAAGCTCCACAGCCTCGAACATCGACGCCGAGTTGCCAGCCTGTCGGTTTTTTATCGGTTACATTTCGGGGAGTGTGCGACGGAACTGCACAATTTGATTCCGCCTAGCCCTTTCCATCATCGGACTACAAGACGTACGGCCATGCGCCATCGGTACATGGTGGACATCCCACCCATACGCCGTTTTGCTAATACTTTCATTGTGCGCACAGCTAAGGAGTGGAATTCCCTTCCGGAGTCTTTGTTCCCTGTTAACTACAACCTTGGGGACTTTAAGTCAAGAGTGAATATGTTACTTCTAGGCAAGCGTGCTTCACCGTAGGCTACATCATCGCTTACCTTCAGGCGAGGTAGTGGTCAAACGGACGCCTATTAAAAAAATATTAAAAAAATACGTTATTCTGATAGCTCCCTAAATTTCTCTATAATTAACGTAAAAAAAATCATCCATCATTATCCCAGAAATTTCGATCGTCCCAACCGAAACATTCATAAGTGTATCTATCTTAAAGATTTCCTCTGCTTTGTGTTGCCAGTAGAAAAGGCAGAAGGCGGCTATTTATTGTACAAAGGTGTTCTCAATAGAGATACAACATAGAGAAGCGACCTTTCGGGCTCATTCACCGAACTCCGTGGCCTTTGCTGCACAATAGCTAGCTCGAATCTGAAGCCGTCGCTGGCGACACAGGAAAGTTGCTTGTTAGTTATCCCAATAGTCCGCTATATACTGCTAGTGTATGTGTATATATCGGAAAGTTAGAGAGTAGGTTTTGTCCAATTAAAGGGTGGCAAGTGTTTGTGTGAGTGACGCACGAGAACCTTGTGGTAGATCGATTCACGTGGGAAAGATGTCTGGCGACAATCTA
Organism: Orthosia gothica; assembly: GCA_949775005.1. Classification (NCBI taxonomy): domain Eukaryota; kingdom Metazoa; phylum Arthropoda; class Insecta; order Lepidoptera; family Noctuidae; genus Orthosia; species Orthosia gothica. The sequence goes on from OX459049.1 coordinate 10,550,762, forward strand.
TCCAACACCTAATTATTCACGCAGGAAAATGCATTATGGTGGCCATACACCATCCATCCTATCATCTAATCGGCATGACGCTACAGGCTTGATCCAATCTGCAGTTCGTCAATATACACCACACACGATCAGTTTAAATTGTCCAATCGGCAGCGACGTTCAATTGAAACCATGGCGTTCAATTGAAGCTATGGCGTCACCCATGACAGACGACGATGTTTTAGCTGTTTTGGTCATTTTACTCGTGAAAACGAAACAAAAAAAAAGAAAATATCGAGTAGATTGGTGCAAACAGTGGTTAATGAAAAGAAAACAGTTTACACATAGAAATATATGAGCATATATTGAGTATTACACCAAACGATTATTGTAATTATTTACGAATGAATGAAGAAACTTACTTGAAATTTCTAACGTTAGTTACTCCTCTAATTGAGAATCAAGACACTGTTATGTGAAACGCTATCTCGTCTATCAAAAAAATCTTGACCTGGCTGAACTGACGATAGCCGACATGTATGTCGGCATGTGTATGTCGGCTCCAATCGGCATGATCAAGCCAAAAGAATTGAAATTCGATTGTGCCGTCAAATATAACTGTCATGTCAATCCACTCCCACACACGGTCAGTTCTAACTGATCCAATCGGTAGCGTCATGCCGATTGGACGATAGGAATGATGGTGTATGGCCACCATTACAGCAGTAGGTCATTTATCATTAAACATCTGCATAAGGATAACTTACTTCCACCACTACAGGTGGACTATTAACCTAAACCATTAACGTTTCACCAGAATTTCAAGTAGAATAAAAACATTTCATGAAAATTGCACAATTTATTTTAAAGGCCTTCACCTTGGATTCAGCGAATAACAGGTTAAGTGACATGCAAACGTTCAGCGCACGTCACCCACAGCGTTTGTATATACGCTTATTTCCCACGTCATTTCACCTCAAGTACAGTAATCGTTGAGCTACTTCATAAGGATGGAAATATTATTACCCATTCTCAACGTCCTTAAAAATTAACTTCACGAGGACGGGCCTTGTTGTACTAAAGCACCGCTTTACAGCACTTGGCCTTAAGGTAAAATTGCGAGGAACGAAGCACGATATTGCATATTATGGAAATAAAGCACGCCTGTAATACCAACTTTAATGAAACAGCAGTTTAAAATTTACCATGGAATATTAAGTATTTGGAACACGAGGTCAAAAATATGGCCTTAATGCGGCACTAGGTATAATTCATCACTAACTAGACCTATCTATCTATTGACAATAATCGACCTAGGTGCTCAACTAATACGTAGGTACGCACTTGTTTGTGTTTCATAGGTCATTCATTATTTACAAATATTACCAGTAAATTTACAAACAGTATCCACCTACCGACTGTCTGTCTGGAATTACCCACCTACTCTCTTTAATCATATAACCTTATCTAGAATGTCTAATAAATCGTCTGTCTTAATAAATTTGTGGCAAGCCTACACTTAGATACTGTTGTGAAATAAATATGGTGTTGTTCTAATATTACAAAGATAATAAAACATAGAACCTAAATAAAAATGGAGCCTAAATTCTAATTTAATTTCGCCTGACCTTTATCGAATTTGCGAAGCTCGTGAAACAGAAATTTAAATGTTCAATAAAATGTAAAATTCATTTTATTATAACCCCGAATATTTCCATTTGTAATTGTGGAAATCTAACCATTTAATTGTTCGTGCAAAAGTTTTTTTCCATCGCAATTTATTCCTATAATTTTTATTTTAAAAAGTATTGTGTTTCCCTATAGATATTGTAGTTAAAGCATCGTTACCAGTTCAAAAAAAATATTTTTTGATGTGCAATGTTAACTATTATCATGTTTTACTTTTCAACCATTCTCTCCGAGCCCTATCGATACACAAAAAATAATCTTTCATTCCATTAAAATTGTGGGCTAGAGTTTTCGTTCTTAAAAGTGGTATAGGTACAGTCGTGCAAGTCGATTTAAGACCCTTTTGGCCGATAATTCGGTCGAAAACTTCAAAACATTAAAGTTTTCTTGTTATACCACTCATCGTGCACTTATATGATATAAAAACTGTATCAAATTAAGGTCGTGCAATTTTGAGCATTGTGTACATTGCAATAAATTTGTAATTGAATTAAAAATATTTTTTTTACAAACCAGAAAATATGTTTTGAATTTGGAATTAACTGTCGTCCAGCATTGTTTGCTTGTAGGAAGAAGTACAGAACAGTATTTTATTTCAAAAAGATATACGAACTATTTCGGTTACAATTCAGAAGGTTATTTTTAAATTAAAAGAAAAATGCCAAATAATAAAACGTCAAGTAAATATTAAAATTGTGGCATGTCATCGAGATTGGTAAACTCATGGTATAATAACATACTCCGTATACTTCGCCTGGTATGTTCTTCCCAGGATGGCCGAAGCCTACGTCACGATAAGTGTTACCATTGATTGTCCTTTTTAGAAAATTTAGGTACTTTCTCATGTAGTTAATGTAAATAAAATAAATTACTAACTAGCTTAACTATTTAGTAACTCATGTCATTCATCTACCGTAAAACGGGGTGAATAGAAATCGCGGGGTGAATGGAGACAAAACCGAGAAAGTTTTTTTGTCCCGACCTCCAGTCTTTTGAAATAAAAATGTTACTATGTTTAAGTTATTTATCATGTTTAAGTTTTAGTACTATGTTTAGGTCATTTATCATTAAACATCTGCATAAGGATAACTTACTTCCACCACTACAGGTGGACTATTAACCTAAACCATTAACGTTTCACCAGAATTTCAAGTAGAATAAAAACATTTCATGAAAATTGCACAATTTATTTTAAAGGCCTTCACCTTGGATTCAGCGAATAACAGGTTAAGTGACATGCAAACGTTCAGCGCACGTCACCCACAGCGTTTGTATATACGCTTATTTCCCACGTCATTTCACCTCAAGTACAGTAATCGTTGAGCTACTTCATAAGGATGGAAATATTATTACCCATTCTCAACGTCCTTAAAAATTAACTTCACGAGGACGGGCCTTGTTGTACTAAAGCACCGCTTTACAGCACTTGGCCTTAAGGTAAAATTGCGAGGAACGAAGCACGATATTGCATATTATGGAAATAAAGCACGCCTGTAATACCAACTTTAATGAAACAGCAGTTTAAAATTTACCATGGAATATTAAGTATTTGGAACACGAGGTCAAAAATATGGCCTTAATGCGGCACTAGGTATAATTCATCACTAACTAGACCTATCTATCTATTGACAATAATCGACCTAGGTGCTCAACTAATACGTAGGTACGCACTTGTTTGTGTTTCATAGGTCATTCATTATTTACAAATATTACCAGTAAATTTACAAACAGTATCCACCTACCGACTGTCTGTCTGGAATTACCCACCTACTCTCTTTAATCATATAACCTTATCTAGAATGTCTAATAAATCGTCTGTCTTAATAAATTTGTGGCAAGCCTACACTTAGATACTGTTGTGAAATAAATATGGTGTTGTTCTAATATTACAAAGATAATAAAACATAGAACCTAAATAAAAATGGAGCCTAAATTCTAATTTAATTTCGCCTGACCTTTATCGAATTTGCGAAGCTCGTGAAACAGAAATTTAAATGTTCAATAAAATGTAAAATTCATTTTATTATAACCCCGAATATTTCCATTTGTAATTGTGGAAATCTAACCATTTAATTGTTCGTGCAAAAGTTTTTTTCCATCGCAATTTATTCCTATAATTTTTATTTTAAAAAGTATTGTGTTTCCCTATAGATATTGTAGTTAAAGCATCGTTACCAGTTCAAAAAAAATATTTTTTGATGTGCAATGTTAACTATTATCATGTTTTACTTTTCAACCATTCTCTCCGAGCCCTATCGATACACAAAAAATAATCTTTCATTCCATTAAAATTGTGGGCTAGAGTTTTCGTTCTTAAAAGTGGTATAGGTACAGTCGTGCAAGTCGATTTAAGACCCTTTTGGCCGATAATTCGGTCGAAAACTTCAAAACATTAAAGTTTTCTTGTTATACCACTCATCGTGCACTTATATGATATAAAAACTGTATCAAATTAAGGTCGTGCAATTTTGAGCATTGTGTACATTGCAATAAATTTGTAATTGAATTAAAAATATTTTTTTTACAAACCAGAAAATATGTTTTGAATTTGGAATTAACTGTCGTCCAGCATTGTTTGCTTGTAGGAAGAAGTACAGAACAGTATTTTATTTCAAAAAGATATACGAACTATTTCGGTTACAATTCAGAAGGTTATTTTTAAATTAAAAGAAAAATGCCAAATAATAAAACGTCAAGTAAATATTAAAATTGTGGCATGTCATCGAGATTGGTAAACTCATGGTATAATAACATACTCCGTATACTTCGCCTGGTATGTTCTTCCCAGGATGGCCGAAGCCTACGTCACGATAAGTGTTACCATTGATTGTCCTTTTTAGAAAATTTAGGTACTTTCTCATGTAGTTAATGTAAATAAAATAAATTACTAACTAGCTTAACTATTTAGTAACTCATGTCATTCATCTACCTATGTTCATCTATGTCATGTATATTTAGTGTTAAATTAATTTATATTTTGAATTATTAGTTCATAATTGCTTTGTTAAGATAAAAAATGCATTTTGCTCGGGTATTTCAATAACACACAGTGGCAATACATCGAATTGACAAGTGTCATACTGACAACTAGCCATTTCATCGCTATTGTCGTGTCACTCACACCTATAGCGTTGTTTCGCTCGGTGAGAAAAAATACTGTGGCTCCCAAACATTTGTGATGAACCCGTGCACTTTGAAAGATACACAAGAAAAATTGTTAATTGTTTCGTAAACTGTAAAAACAGCAGTATAAAAGGCGGTGTAATATATTTTTTTCTTTTCCCAATGAAGAGAAAAAAATATATTATTATTATTAGGTTTCATATGCGTGGCTTCAATATTGTAACTAACTTCATCTAAAATAACTGGTATGTGCCTTTCATTAATTTATTATTTATTTTATATACGCTTTCCATAATTTAAGGCATAGTTGTGTCAATACGTCTTTACGCCCGAACTTAACCTAACCTTATTATTTTTTACTTATTTTAGTCAAGTCAAGTTTTGTGAGTTTTCGTTCCGAAATAAATAAAAATACTAAAATGCAATCAATTAAAAGAAAGCAAAGTAAATAAATAAAAAAGGTATCAAATATGACGATTTATTAAGAATTATAAAACATTTGTACTTATTGTATTATTTTTATCTTTTTCCCCACTAAAAAAGTTTGAGAACCGCAACGCAATTGATGACGTAGTCTTAGGCCAATCACGTGACCCAGCTGTCACGGGAAGAGACTACCATGTCTTGTTCTACCATGGGTAAACTAACGCCCGATTCCTGATTTATGAATCTGACGATGAGTATTTGTGTATCTCTAATTAATAAGCCTGAAAACCTGTAAAATTTTTGAATTTAAGAATGGTTTGACACATTCTTAACTCCGATTACTCTATTCAGAAATCGGCCCTAATTGTCACTTTCTTATTATATAGATAGCATGTTTGTTGAAGGAAATATATATTTAAGTAAAATTCGACCTAATTGTATTAGAATGTCTTTAGTAAAATACTCTTAGGATAGGTCATGAATAAACTTGATTGACGCTACCTACACACACATACCTTCGACAAGCAAGTATATATTCATACATCTCATTCAAAATTCCATAAAAAAATCACCTACGTTCCCAAAATAAACTCTCTCTTCTTTCAAAAGTAAATTATTTTAACATACTAGATGAGGCACCATTTACGGACTTTCTTACCTTATCCTCAACTTGAGTAAGTATGTGAATAATGAAAGAGGTTTCCTCAATTGCCAAGTAATTCGTCATTTGACATGATGCAAAATCCGGAAGCTGCGAATTTAATTTCGCAAATAAAACGTCTGACTCCCGTAAAAATTCAGAGTAGGTAGGTTACTTTATGTCGTACTCTAAAAGCCTGTTTTATGATTGGTCGTAAAAAAGCGAGCCTCCGCGAGCCAATTTCGTTCTTTAATTAGGGTAACATTCTTGTTTTACACGAACAGAGGAGTATGTATATATACACTATTTACCTTGTTGTGGATGTATCGAGCCGTAGTAGTACCTATCCATTAGCCTTAGGCGGCGTTACGGCAGCACACCGTACATCACTAATGTGTAATCACCATTACAGTACACGGACGAACTCCCATTCATCCCCGTTCTTGTTCCTCTGCTAACATTTATCTACAGGATCTCACAGAAGCGTGTTATAATTTATGTCCGTCATAATGTAATTAAATTGTTTCCTTTTCCCTCTCAAATTCTTATTAAATAAAACGTAAACCTCTTTCAAAGTGTCTTAAAACTAAAAAGCCAAGAATTTTACTGTCTACCCGCGGAAGTAATCCTCTTTGTCTTATTTTATTTCAAATCATCTAAGACGGTTCGGTTTCTGTTATTATTTGCTGAAAATATTGGTCACAACGGTACTAATTTAAACCTTTTGATAGTGAAAAAGTCTTGCAAATGTTAGTAATGTTTAAGGTTAGTTTGCCCCGGCATATTCCTGACCTGTTTTAAGTAAGGTGCGATTTGATTGAGAAACTGATACTGATGCTTTTGCTCATTAGTAAGCGCACATCTTTGCAGCTTCGCGAGCCCCCAGCTCAGTTTGATGTTATCTCGCTACATAGTAGGTTTATTCATAGCTGGACCCCTGCAGGGGGTTAAATTTAGCAATCTGACCCAATAATGGCCTTCACGTGGAAATAGCAAGGTGACGCGATTGTGGGCTCGTGGGCTCGTACGTTATTAATATATACGGCGGTGCATTGGAGCCTTGACCCGGCCTTCAATTCCCGCGCCCCTCACCCCGCTCACCCAGCCGCCCGCATATATAACAAACAGATATACAAGTTTCACTAAAAATGCATTACATGCCGTTTGAACCCCACAGCTGGATAATTTCATTAAGCCATCTCCCCCGTTGACCTTTCCGAAATGTGACTTATGTGCCCACATAACCGACGGTATGACGTAACCCTTTGTTTATACCTATTTAGGTGTATGTTGTAGAATGGCACATGAGGTACATGTTTCAGTAACCCCTCATATGAATATCAGGGTTCTATAAAATTCCATTTTATATTTCAAACATTTTCAATTAGGTTGTCAAAAACTTCATTTATTAAAAACTCTATTAAAAAAATTCTTTGTTCATTCATAGATAATTAAAATATTTTGAAATTGCTCAAATACTTCTTTTAGTAACAAAAAAGTGTTTTTGTGGCCGCTATGAATTTTAATGTAGGTCGTAATTCTCTCCTTGAATTCTGCTTTCAATCTTTTACTTGTAACATTTTTAGGGTTCCGTAGCCAAATGGCAAAAAACGGAACCCTTATAGATTCGTCATGTTTGTCTGTCAGTCTGTCTGTCTGTCTGTCCGTCCGTATGTCACAGCCACTTTTTTCCGAAACTATAAGAACTATGCTGTTGAAACTTGGTAAGTAGATGTATTTTGTGAACCGCATTAAGATTTTCACTCAAAAATAGAAAAAAAAACAAAAAAATTTGGGGTTTCCCATACTTGAAACGGAAACAAAACATTTTTTCTTTATAATACCCCTTATGTGTATCTATGGTATCTATGGATAGATCTTCAAAAATGATATTGAGGTTTCTGTTTTTTTCTAAACTGAATAGTTTGCGCAAGAGACACTTCCAAAGTGGTAAAATGTGTGTCCCCCCCCTGTAACTTCTAAAATAAGAGAATGATAAAACTAAAAAAAATATATGATGTACATTACCATGTAAACTTCCACCGAAAATTAGTTTTGTAAACCGCAATTTACCAAGTACGGAACCCTTCGTGCGCGAGTCCGACTCGTACTTGGCCGGTTTTATTTTTCGTCTATTATTAGGTAACGAATTTCTCAGGAAACCTGGCATAATAAATTGAACCGTATACATACGAAGTACTCAGAATCTGCAAACTACGGCTAACTTCAATTACTATTTGAATACCCGATGAAACTAGAACAATTATCTAGTTGCGCGAATGTTCCTTACTTTATCTATAGCTCATCAAATGTGTATTTACTGCAAATGAGTCGAAAGCACTACGAACTATTATGTGAAACTTCAACTTGCAATTAGATTATATGGAAACACTTATGTCTATGCCAGTTAGCATATATTTGGAAGTTCGATATTATGCAATTTTGATTTTTATATCAGTGTTGTTTAGGTACTTTTCGTCACGCAAGTTCTATTAGTACGTAATAGTGATAATTTATGTACGAAAAGCCTATTTATTTATTTACTTATTTATACTTTATTGTACACCAAAAAATACAGGAACAAAAGAAACTTAAAACTAAACATATACAATGGGCGACCTTATCGCTTGCCGCGATCTCTTCCAGGCAACCTGGAATGGACAGTGATTGCCTGGACATGACATGGGGTTGTCAGTGGTGTATCAATACCAACAAAGAACATACAGATACAATAATACTTAATAAAAAACACAAATAGATAATTACATATGCTATAAAATAGATACATAAATACATACATATTTAAATTATAAACAATGAAAGAAAATAAAAATATGTATGACAATCATAGACAAAATATATGACAACAAACTAAGAGCACGATTACAGCGATAAGTAATGTTCCTTGATGAGTCTTTTAAATATAGGCAACGACTGTGCACGTTTGATTGGGTCAGGCAATGCATTCCACAGACGAGCACAGCCTATGTTTATACTTAATAATTTATTATGTTAAAGGGTTTTACTAAGTAAGTACAAAGTGCCTCTAAATATCACACTTGATAGGATGCTAAATATGTTAGGTACTTATGTGGTATTAAACATAGGTGAACCTCGCCCATCCCATCGCCTACCACGATTAAGAAAGTGATGGAGTGGTTACCGCGATGACGCCACTCCAGCACATGAAGCCGATAACCTGCCTGATTTATGAAGCAAATAGCTTACACGCCACTAAAGCCATTAGTAAAAAGGTAAATATTTCCCTCTATTTAGTCACAAGAACCGTATATTAGGTGAATAGTGTGCGTATGAAGAACACAATACACATATAACCCTGTCGTCTGTAATCATAGCCAGGGAAATTGTAGAGTATGCCCGAAATCGTTTCTGTTCTCCGCTTACAAATAGGTTTCATATTCAGCTTTGTGTCACGAATTGGATCGCAGCACTTAGCTTTGGTATTTTTAGCTATTCACAAATAATTTTGTTAATTTTGCAGTGATAAAAATATTGAACATCAAATATTTTCCATCGATTGGTGACGAGTTGAAGTTATATTTAGACTTATACAACATTTTTAAGTGGCGTGTACAAAGCCATGATGTTGACTCGGGGTGTGAACGTAAATAAACACTTTAAATAATGAGTAATGTCAGGCGAGGTAATCTAAAAAGTAGGGAACAGCCTGTGCCTATTTTTCCATAATGTGATTGTTTAGGCCTAATGCTATAACCTAACCTACCTACCGGCACAACAAGGCAACCTGAAACTCCATAGATACGATTTTAACATAATTGAAAGTTCAAACCAAACATTGACCACGCTTGACAACAAAGAACGAATAAAATATTCCAATCTTATCTATTATTCCTGTACGGATTCGGCCATCCGTATTCCAAGTTGAAAAGGTGCTTCCAACCAAAATATACGCCTATTCTTAAGATTTAGGCGGCCTGCAATCCGTGCTATACACCGTGGTGGTAGTACAAAGCTGAAAACGTGTAAAATGAACTTATTTTACCGCCAGGTCGTAAAGCGGCACAATGTACGGTGCCCGTTTCGCGTCGGCCGCTGTGAATTTGGAAGCAACTGTGATTTCCTGACCACCCACATTCCTGTACTCCTCGTTCTTTACCTTTTGTACGACTCAATGCTAATTTATACATGGTGAGAGCACTTGAGTGATATAATTTTCACGTGGTCCGTTTGTTGTTACAGGTGTAGGAGGCGCTCCAAAGGTCATGTAATATGGTATGTCATTACTTACTTAAGCTTTATTACACGGTAATTTATCGTAGCGTTTCGAGTATTATGAACCATTTGCCGAGTATTATTGTGTGTTTATTTTAGACACGTAATGTTTGAATTGTTGGACGATTTGTGTAATGATAAAGGCGATAAAAATGGACTTACATTTAGCCGAGCAATTGGCTTATGTGATACTGGCTGGGCGGGTTCGATTCTCGCACGAAACGAGCATTTGTAGGATAAAAAGAGCCATTGTAGTGTGGCACAGCATTTTATAGAACGTGAACACTATTTCCGTCCTCAATCCAAATGTCTTGTTACAGATTCTAATAAAACTATTTACGAAGAGAAAATGAGAAACAGCCTGTGGGCTGCTTTCACTACATTAAAAAGCTAATACTGTGATTTTCGAAATGGCTTGTAAGTTAGGAATGACGTAGGATATTATGATGGGGCCGTGTTAGTATTATGGGAGCCGCATGGAGTCGCGCGCGCAGATGAGTCACACGCTGCCGACCAAACATCGCCCGGAGGCAACCTACAGGAGTTGCTCGCAGTCTCTGCCGCTCGATATTCTGTAAGTATTTACACGTTTTCCTTCATTATATTAACTATGGTTCTTTGAAAATATATAACTATGTTTTTTGCACAATAAATCTCTAATCAACTTCATTACAGTAGAAAGATAGAGCAGCAGAATAAGTAGTTGACTCCATCTTTCTACTTCTATTTTTTTTTGTTGATCGAGAGATTATTGTCTTAGTAAGAATAATGTGGTAAGCCAACAAAATAATGTAGCCTTGAGAACTTAAATTTGTTTTATTTTTTACAAGACCGAGTTGAAAAACACTAAGGTGAAAGACTTGATTAAAATTGACTTCCATCGCCGTCCATTAGTAAATTAAGTGAAAAATACCAACTCTTCTGTTCCAAAAATACATTCAAGTGTTGGCGAATATCATGATACTGAAAAAAATATTGACAAAGAAAATATCAATGTTACCTATATATGTATATATCAACACTTAAAATAATGATGTCGATACATTTTGTCGATTTGCTCACACCTACGCATTGGCGTGGGAAGAATGAGATATGGTATGAATGAGCCCACTCACAAAGATAAATGAAACAAAATTACCACGTTTAAAAATGTTCACATAAGAGGATTATTTTGTACTTATATTTGCGGGAAATACAAAAAAAACAGATGCGTTATTGGTACATGGTGGACATCCCACCCATACGTACCAAACGTTTTGGGAATATTTTTATTATGCGTACAGTACAGCTAAGGTGTGCAATTCCCTGCCGGAGTCTGCATTTCCTGATAGCTGCAACCTGGGAGTCTTAAAGTCAAGAGTGAATAGGTTTTTTCTAGGCATGCGTGCTTCATCGTCAACCACATCACCATCAGGTCAAATAGTGGACAAGTGCGAGCCTATCAACAATAAAAAAAAGTATCACTTGTCTAGAGCCTCTAAGTTCAATTACCGGACCGAACTGTCATACAATTACTCTTTTAGAAAATGCCCGGTTTCAGTCTAGAATTGAGTCTATTGTCAATAAGCTCCTTATTTAAAGCGCATTTGTTTCTCTATCTCAGAAAATTGTGTCCCCGTGAACTTTAAACCGACTTGGTTCACTTTCGACCCTCTCGACTGTTTTCAATTTCACGTAGCATTAAATTTTTAAGTGATGGGATCCTCCTGCTCTTCAACTATTGAGTTTATAGTGAGCACTCTACTTTTATTATGTTCTCGAGCATTAAAACTCGGACACTAGGTGGGTAGGAACTTAATTATTCTAAGGAATGAAATAAACACCTGCACCATATAATCTTGCAGCTTGAAATAGATATGATATGAAGTGAATCTTCTTGAATTACTTACTGACCCAGAATTTAGAATCCAGTTCACTTATTGACTTTTAAATTTGTTTTATTTTTTACAAGACCGAGTTGAAAAACACTAAGGTGAAAGACTTGATTAAAAATGACTTCAGTCGCCGTCCATTAGTAAATTAAGTGAAAAATACCTACTCTTCTGTTCCAAAAATACATTCAAGTATTGGAGAATATCATGATACTAAAAAAAATATTGACAAAGAACATATCAATGTTACCTATATATCAACACTTCAAATAATGCTGTCGATACATTTTGTCGATTTGCTCACACCTACGCTTTGGCGTGGGAAGAATGAGATATGGTATGAATGAGCCCACTCACAAAGATAAATGAAACAAAATTACCACGTTTAAAAATGTTCACATAAGAGAATTATTTTGTACTTATGTTTGCGGGAAATACAAAAAAAAACAGATGCGTCATTGGTACATTGTGGTCATCCCACCCAAACGCACCAAACGTTTTGGGAATATTTTTATTATGCGGAGCACAGCAGGTGCGGAGTGGCATTCCCTGCCGGAGTCTGTATTTCCTGATAGCTACAACCTGGGAGTCTTAAAGTCAAGAGTGAATAGGTTTCATCTAGGCAAGCGTGCTTCATCGTCGACCACATCACCAACAGATCAGATAGTGGACAAGCGCGAGCCTATCAATAATAAAAAAAACACTTGTCTAGAGCCTCTAAGTTCAATTACCGGACCAACTGTTATACAATTTCTCTTTTAGAAAATGCCCGGTTTCAGTCTAGAATTGAGTCTATTGTCAATAAGCTCCTTATTTAAAGCGAATTTGTTTCTCTATCTTAGAAAATTGTGTCCCCGTGAACTTTAAAACGACTTGGTTCACTTCCGACCCACTCGACTGTTTTCAATTTCACGTAGCATTAAATTTTTAAGTGATGGGATCCTCCTGCTCATCAACTATTGAGTTTATAGTGAGCACTCTACTTTTATTATGTTCTCGAGCATTCAAACTCGGACACTAGGTGGGTAGGTACTTAATCATTCTAAGGAATGAAATAAACACCTGCACAATATAATCTTGCAGCTTGAAATAGATATGATATGAAGTGAATCTTCTTGAATTACTTACTGAACCAGAATTTAGAATCCAGTTCACTTATTGACTCGAAATCTAGAATTCAGTTCACAGCAGACTCGAAATATTAAATCCTGGTGTCTAACAACAGCGTTCTTTCCTAGATGGTTGCCGCGGTCGTCGTTCCGGCCGGCCGAGGGCGAGCTGGCAGACTGCGTGCTGGTGGTGGGCGTGTCGCGGCCCAAGCTCGCCGCGGCGCTGCTGTCTGTCACGCTGCTGTCTCTGTTTCTCACCTTCCACGTGCTGTATGACAGCGCGCTCTACAGCATACAGGTACTACACACCTCGTTGTGTGACGTCACAAGCTCACCGCGGCGTTGCTGCCTCTGTTCCTCACCAGCCACGTGTTGTATGACAGCGCGCTCTACAGCATACAGGTACTACACACCGCGCTGTATGGCGTCACAAGCTCGCCAGGGGGCTGCTGTCTGTCACGCTGCTGTCTCTGTTCCTCACCAGCCACGTTGTATGACAGCGTGCTCTACAGCACACAGGAAGGTAGTATACAGTGCTTATGATGCAATCGTGAAAAGTATTCTTATGTAAATAAAATATGTAAAAAATATTTTTATGTAAAACTATAAAAATTGTTGGTATAATGTATTATCCAAACGTGTTCAACGTCTCACGGCTACGTTGGCCTTGACACCAGCTATACTGCAGTGACCATAAACATATAAATTGCTCTTTTGCACGATATACATATTTTTCGAACTTATTGTTTTGCTGGTAAAAGTTTTATTTTCATATACATATATATTTTTATTCAGTGGATATTCACAGCCTTAACATTTTTTACACTCGTGTAAGCACTAAAAATCATGTTTTAAATATTTTATACTAGCGCTACTATGCAAATATTATCTCAAACAAAAATATTATTGGGTGCGGCTTTCAACTACAGTTACTATCGCAAACATTTTTGTTTCAGTAAAAGCTTAGCGTAAAAAAAACCCATAAAATATTCTCCTCTACCATATACAAGATCCATCCGATACGACGGAACACTGTAATACGCCCCTTCGTACTTTAAGCCCGTAACTTCGTACTATAAAACGTACGAAGAACATGCTTAGCGTATCGAACGTAGTAAGCTTGCAACCCTTTCGGGTAAGCGGCTTACTTTCCTCAAGCCGGCTCGACTTCCGCTGTGCGTGGCTCGCCGAGCCTCGAGGCGTGGTAGCCAAGCCCATGGGCACCCTGCCTGACCCCATAAAAAGGTTATACAGAAGGCACATTGCATAAGCATGGGGTTAAGAAACTGTGAGTTAATAGCTATCTGGGGCTTGTTAAACTATGTTTCTACTTTAAAATTAAAAATAATTTCCCCAAACCACATAATTAAAATTACTAATCAAGTATCTGATCTAATAGATCGGATGACAAGACCACTTTGTCGTTCACCAAAACTCATTAAAGTTCAGTTGAGTAGTGCCTGTATCGCTCTACATGTCATTGTGAGATTAGCAAGTTTTAATAAAGAGTTGCTTGTCTGTTGATCTTCTGGGTTTACACATTTTGTTCCAGCTCGTAATCATAATTAATGTTCGGAGCCGTTCGCCACAGATAACATACCACGGCCCTTTTTATGACACCCTTGTTTTACAATGTAACCGAGTTTTACGACATCAACAAGTAGGTGGAAGTAACGAGTAGGCAGAGAGTACATTCTGTACATATAAAGCGATATAGTAGGTCTATAGCCTTGGGTCTCAATGCCGGAAGGGGAAAATGTTAAATTTTGTCATGCGAAGTTTTAAGGAAAAAATAACGGAGCCTGAGTACGTTTTTATTACATACAATACGCTACGAGGTTAAAATGAAGGCTTGCATGAATAATTCACAGAAAATTTTCAGAAAGTTCACAAATTTTTTGAATCATTTGCTTTTATCGCCGCATTTCCAAATAAAGTACGTTCAAAGGACCGATATTATGAATACATTACACTACCACAAAGGCGCGCTTCCTCAGGAATGATTAACTCGCTTATTTAATCATCGAAAGGATTAAACAATCTACGTTTTCAATTATACAGACAAAGTGAATCCATTACAGATAATTAGATGAGTACCACCACATTGACTGACGGAATCTTCAACTCTTGGAATCGCGTCCGTATTCAGGGTTACTGTGCTGTCAGTGAAATTGTGACGTATTAACGGTAAAGCGATAGCGACCGAATATCTGTCAATACCAATGACACAAGTAAATTAACTTCACGATCTAAATTGAGTGGCAGAAAATTAAGCTAAATTGAGAGTTAAATTCCAATTCTCACATTGCACACATATTTAAAATATTTTATCTAGGTTCAAGCTGGAAATGATATTTGAATTTGAATATTTTGGTATGAAATCTGCTAAAATAGATCTATATGTAAAGCTAAATCACGAGGGATCGAAAATTCGGTGCACAGCTTCGAGAAAAGACAAGGCAGTGCCTTTCTTCACCTCTGAGATTTAAGTTTCCTATCGTAACTATTGCAGTTTACCAATACTTTATATTGGACACTTACTTACATATTTAATAGCACACGAATATATAACATATATATAATAATAAAATAAAATAGGGACGACCTGGTCAAGGCTGCGGGAGTCCGGTGGATGAAAAATGCACAGGACTGATCAGAGTAGCGACGCTTGGGGGAGGCCTATGTCCTGTAGTGGTGTGTGGACGTATTTTGGCTGAAATGTTGATGATGATGAACATGATAATTTAATATTCTTAAACAAAACTACCACAGCTATGTTATTTACCTTTTCCCTTCGGGGAATACTGATACAGAGGCCGTTATTTATATCAGCTATCTATACCCAAATTACGTGGGACACTCAGAAAGTTTTGCGAAACTAAAAAAAATTGTTCTATACGTACATATATTTTTATTAAATCTTTTCAAAGTACTTTCCACCAGCCTCTATACAAAGATTCATGCGCCTAAACCAGTTTTCAAAACACTTTTTCCAGTCCGCCGCAGACACCTCGTTTACAGCCTGCTCGAACGCAGCCAGCGCATCTTCCGGCGACGAAAATTGTATCCCTTTGAGCTGATTTTTTATTTTTGGGAATAAAAAGAAGTCACACGGTGCTAGATCAGGGCTGTAAGGAGGGTGACCCAGGAGTTTGACTGGCGTGCTGTCCAGGAAGTCCCTCGTTTTGAGTGCGGTGTGCGCAGGTGCATTGTCGTGGTGGAGCAGTAGCCCGCGGAGCCCTGTGTTTGGTCGCTTGTTGCTTATAACAGAGAAAACTTCTGGCAAACATTTGGTAGTATACCATTCGGCATTAATGCTTCTTTGATCCCGTAAGGGAATTGATACCAAGTGGCCAGTCAAATTAAAAAAGCTAGCGATCAAAATCTTACCCCCGCTTCTAGATCGCTTCACTTTGGTAGGCGTTGGCTCATTTTGAAACACCCAAACAGTCGACTGGCGCTTGGTTTCTGGGTCGTATTGATAAATCCAGGACTCATCACCTGTAACGATGTCGTAAACACGCCGAGACGAGCCTGCTTCAAATTTGTTAAGCATATCACGGCACCATTCCACCCGGGCCTGCTTCTGAGCATCGGTGAGGTTGTGCGGCACCCAGCGTGATACTATCCTCCTCACGCGAAGATGGCTGTGTAGAATCTCGTGAACGCTTCCCGATCCAATCTTCAATATGTGTTGAATCTCCTGATATGTAATTCGCCTATTGTCTTGGATTAAAATTTTCACTGCTAGCACGTTTTCTTCGGTAACAGCCGTCAAAGGGCGACCGCTTCTTTCGTCATCCCCCAAAGTTGGTCGACCGCGCTTGAATTCGTTATACCAACGATACACGGTTGCCTTGGAAGGGCCTTCATCCATGAATGCCATTTGAAGTCTATCGTACGATTCATCCGGTTTCAGGCGACACTTGAAATCGTATAAAATCATAGCTCTAAAATGTTCCCGGCGCAGATCCATATTTCAGTGAGACACAATACTTTGAATTAACTCGCAAAAAATGTGGAGGGAAATTTTGAAATTGGAACTTACTTATTTTTACTTATAAATAATCATATTTTCGAAAAACATTATAACTGGCCAGTCTCCCATATATAAAAACTTTTTTTCGCAATACTTTCTGAGGGGCCTGGTATGCACCAACTCCCGCCAAGCAGATACAGCACGAGTAACAGAGGTATCTCATAATTGACTTAACCTATTCAGGTGTCCAATATACGTAGGTCTGTTCGTTAGGCCAGCGTTTACTACGGCTCTAATTATACTAGAACCTGACTGGCACTTCGAGTATGTCAAGCTGGCTCAATGACCTACTGGTGGCATTGTGTGTGAGGTTGTTAGTACCATAAATCATAACGTTTTAACGATACAGGGTTTGTTTTTGAGATTTGATGATCGTGTTATCAATAAAAAAAAACCAGGCATTCTAAAAATCAAGTGTGGCCATAGAAAAAAATGGGTCCACATGAGAACCAACGGTTTTCAAATAAAATTAAGAATCATAAAACCGGCCAAATGCTTGTACACCTGGCCGGTATTTGAACATTAGGGTTCCGTACCAAACCGCAAAATTGAAAAAATGAGGAAATATCAAATAAAAAATCTGATTGATCAATATATTGGTATTTGTTAGTAAAATATGCGTAATAATAAACATTATCACCAAATTTCAAGTTCATAGGTCAATGGAAGTAAAATTTTTCGAAAACATTTTTTTTAAGTTTTTTTTGGTGGCTACTCATTCCTTTATTTTCCCATATTTAAAAAAATAAGAATTACAGTATTTATATACTCAACGAGTTCTAAACAACGATACCTCACTCGATGGAGACGGCCAAAAAAAAATAGTCCTTTAGCAGTATGAACCCCTTAAAAACATTTAAAAATATTGTTTTATAATTTGTGTGGCTTTGGGTAAACAAGATGCTTATACCGTGAAAATTTGAAAACTAGCTCCAACCGTTTGGCTGTAAAAACCGTGTGACTGACGACGGACAGACAGACAGACACGTGAGTGACAGCAATTGGCTCCGTTTGGACCCTACGGAACCCTAAAAACAGCTCTATCCTACATTGAGGTTTGAGATATTATGTAAATTTATTCTTATAAGAATTCATTTATTAATTCTCTTACATGAGATATTAAAAATTAAACATAAATCAAATATTCTTGGGCGTATTACAAAAACTATACGTTGGTTTAATACATTTTTGAAGGTAGATTATAAATACATACATTATTAGTTCGATACACGGGGTTAAATTTCAAAGTAATTAAGATAATATATAAGTCACACAGTCAAGCGTTACATTTTGTCGAGTTGAGAAAAGTACTTAATATGTTTTTGTATTTTTTTAATGTATGAACAAACAAGATATAGGTACCATGTTGTTTTTGTAGTTAAGCGGTTTTTGCATAAATCGTGACATATTGCTTGGATATTTTTTGGATGATGATAAATATATCAGTTTGTATAAACAAGGAAAAGTGGTCAAATAAAGCAAGTAATAAATAAATTCAAACTATGTTTTCATTTCCATATATCGTCGTAAAATCCTGTCTCATATATTTATGCAGAACAAGTACCACGATATTGGCAGTCTCGAAAAGATTCTTTATCTCGATAGCCTCACTTTTTCTTTACCACACGAATAAATGTATGCAAATATTATACGAAATTGCCTATATGGAAAGGGTAACGCGGAGTTCCTTGCCCTTTCGTCTTCGCCGTAATGATATTCTGGAACGCGGCGTATAGAATCTTGATAATTTCCAAAGCCATACATTTTCGTGATTTCCTGCGATATGCTACCTTATTATTACGACATAAGTATCGGGTTGCGTTATCAATTTCTAACCAAACAATAAGCGTTGTGGTCACCTACCTTAGCCTATAATAGGCTTATTTAAGGTCACCAGGGGGTCATAGACCTCTCAAACTTAGGGATCAATCGCAGAGGTGTTTTAAAATCCTACTTATGAAGCAAGAGGAGTGACCCATCAAAGCCTATATTAATATACACTGTCAAAAATCCAATAATCAACAATCAACAGTCAATTTGAAAATTCCATGTAATTGACATTTTTCATTGAACTTTGGTTTTTGATGGCCCAGTACGTGCATGTGTGGCCACTACAACAATAGACAAAGACAAAGACAAAAGATATTTATTTCAACTGGGCCACCAAGCGGCACTTTTGAATGTCACAATTTAAATTTAAATGGAATACAAGTTGATTCTACCGTGCATTCGGAAAGTAGCTAGTTATGGAGAAGAATGCACAAGAAACTCCATACTTTTTAAATTTACATGGAATAAAAGTTGATTCTACCGTGCATTCTGAAAGTAGCTAGTTATGGAGAAGAATGCACAAGAAACTCCATACTTTTTAAATTTACATGGAATAAAAGTTGATTCTACCGTGCATTCGGAAAGTAGCTTGTTATGGAGAAGAATGCACAAGAAACTCCATACTTACTCTTTTAAAAAAAAAATGATTTTTACAATATTTAGGTACATGAGTACATACATTAATAAATTCACATATGTGAGGACAATGCACCCAGAATAGCACTACACACTATACTATGTAAAGGTATAAAGTATTAAAAGTACTCACACATGTACTGTGCAGTTATACAATAGGTACTAGAAAAACATCAACATCCGAAGCAGTTGAGTTATGACCAATCCCAACTGACGGCGCCCGTTCACGAACATGACGCATGAATCGGCACCACCCAGCTCAACCATCATGAAGGGAACCGAATGATCCAACACACGCGCCACCACCAGAGAGACATTTGAGAGAGCATGACACACTCAACTGCCAGGGCACACACAAGTCAACGAACGACACATAGGTATAGCAAATGGTAGATTTACAGTTGGGTACATAGTACCCACACGTGCTGTGCAGCTATACAATACTAAAAGAAATCGAGTCTATACAACACAAGCATAAACATATCATTTGTTTTTGCGCCCTAGTGGTTGTGGAGCAGGACTAGCATTGAGCCAAGCATTTTTATCAGTGATATAATCCCCCAACTTATAATATGCCTGCCTGCATAGTGTGCGTTTTATACAATTTTTAAATTTCGTCTCATTCAGTTCTAGAATATGGGGAGGAATTTTATTGTAACATTTCGTACAGTACCCCATGAAAGATGAGGCCACTTTTGCCAGTCTGAAACCTGGTTGAACTAATTGGTCCCTATTTCTAGTAATGTAATTATGTCTGTCTCCGTTTTTACTAAAAAGTCAATGGTCGTATTTCTCATGACCTTAATTTGCTGACAGGCGGCGAGTATGGCATCGGCCGCGAGCGAAGGCCGCAAGATCCTTCAGAGCCAGGAGAGCAACACCAGGACGATCAACCATCCGATGGCGCTACGGAAACGGTTGCGACCGCCACGGCAACCTCGACCTGCACGCAGACTCCCACAGGTAACATGCTCAACACGCGGGCTAGACCGCTTTCAGAAGGTCCCCCAGCCCAGCCTTATCTCGATTAGACTTATTTTTTAGCCTAACCAAATGTGGATTACCATTGATTGATAATGCTTTTGCGATGCGAGTCCTATTCTGACCTTTTGATTTTTTTCTAGTAAGTTGACTTTTGTAATTTTTTGGAATTTTTAGGGTTCCGTACCCAAAGTTTAAAAATGGGAACCTATTACTAAAACTCCTCGATCCGTCTGTCTGCCTGTCCGTCTGTCACCAGGCTGTATCTCATGAACCGTGATAGCTAGGCAGTTGAAATGTTCACAGATGATGTATTTCTGTTGCCGCTATAACAACAAATAATAAAAACAGAATAAAATAAATATTTGATTGGGGCTCCCATAAAACAAAGTTGTTTTTTTTGCCGATTTCTGGTATAATGGTACGGAACCCTTCGTGCGCGAGTCCGACTCGCACTTGGCCAGTTTTCTGGTGTGTGTGAACTTATTACACCGTGTCATTTTATTCGTCTTTCAAAAGCAGCCCTCTTCTTCTGTCCCTGTATATGAACATCATTCCCCATGGAAGTTATCGCAAATTCTCAAAAAAAAAAACATTCATTCTTCTCCCATACAAAATTTTATCAGCTGACGAAAAATTTGTACGTAAAGCCCATTTTTTTTTTGGTTTTACGAGTAACTATGACTTCTACGTAGAAAGTTGTTATGGATACATGGATAGAAGAAGTGAGCTGCTTTTGTAAGACGACTGCTTCAGATAGTCATTGGCATGGCACAAATCCACCACACGCAGAATTGTATTAAATACTACTGAGAATTCGTTTTGAAAATACCCAAGACCACTTTGCCTGACCCGGAGTTCAAAACCATGACCCACTTTATACACCAGGGATCGGACCCCAAAAGAGGGGTCCACTATAGACATATAATATACATGCCAGCCAATAAACATCTATAATTATGGGCCTTCCCCATAGACTGACAACGAGCGACCCCATGGGAATAGCGTCTTGATCACCATTCTTAGCAGGCGCGTTGGAATAATTGCTGGATGATGGCGTCTATTTATTATCCCCTGATGTGCAATGCCGTACGTGTTTTTTAAAATATCTAGTGCTATACTGTATATACAGAATAAATCACTAGGCTACGGATATTCACAAGAAAAAAAACTTTTATATCAGACAAAAAAGGCCATATACAAGGCAAGGTTGTTAGTAACAAGAATTGTATAACTATGTTAGTAATTAATAACGGTTGTTGACTACGGAACCTTAAAAGAATGAAACAAAAGAAGAATCTAGACACACCGTATAGCCAGCCCTGCACAGTAGGCTCATCAGTCTGCTCAGTAGGTTCATTGGACTCCATGTCCAATGAACCTACTGAGCAGAACAGTATCGGTTCTCTCGCCAATCATCCTTAGGACGCTATTCGGGCTCCATCGTAGGTACTCGTCGCACCACTGACGCAACTTTTTTACGCATGATTGCGTAGAAATCATCTACGCTGGCGTCCGCAAACATGCTGGATGCACTGCAATATCGAGGCAAGGCATTTTAGGCTTTTTTTGTTCATAGCCTAAAGTTTATAAAAATATTTAATTTCACTAAAACTTACCTTTACAACTATTTTCTTAATTTCCTTCGAACTTTTAATACGAACGAGTGCTGATTTCCTTGTCCATCAGTTATTAAATTTATCGTGAATAATAATTTGAATTCAGAACTAAGTATTTTATTGTAGTTTTGTTTTGATTTCCGTGTGAACTATATAGACCTGTAAAACTATTTTCCTTTTTAACCGCAGCAGCTTTCCTCTCATTTTTTAAATAAATTACATTAAGAGTATAACAACTCTATATACTTCCAAATTGATTGAGAGCGTCCGGCCAAGTGCAAAGGGCAACTGATAGAAAGCCGACGACTGACGAAACATGAACTGTACTTATAATATAAAGGAAACGCCGACCTCATCTAGTTTAAAAAAATATGATTGACGGGTAACAGTGTTTGTACAAACCAACTTACAGAAATAAAATCATTTATCCTTGCTTTGTGTCTAAGAGAAAAAGTAACAACAAAAACTTGTTAACACAAAATATACCATCACGCCTGTATTCCGCGAAGGGTTGGGCAGAGGTGCATCTATATTACACCCGCATTTACACCCACAATTTGCCACTATATTACATTACACCCAGCATTCAAACCCATAATATTACACCCACAATTTACACCCACAAAATTACACCAACAATTTACACCCACAATATTACGCCCTCAATATTACACCCACAATATTACACCCACAATTTACACTCACAATATTCCACCCACAATTTACACCCACAATTTTACACCCACAATTTACACCCAAAATATTTTACCCACAATATTACACCCACAATTTACATCCACAATATAACACCCACAATTTACACCCACAATTTACACCCACAATATAACACACAATGTTACACCCTCAATTTGCCACTATATTGCACCCACAGTTTGCCAGTTATGTTTAAGTACCATGTAATAGGAGGTAGTTAAATCCAGACTCCGGACTGCTAAAATTCCGGCAGGAAAACCCAATAACAATTAAATAACAATAAAATCTTGTTGTAGGCTCTTATAATAGGCGTTAGAAAATGCGGTACCCGGGCATTGCTAGAGATGCTGTACCTCCACCCCATGGTACAGAAGGCTTCAGGTGAAGTGCACTTCTTCGACCGAGATGAGAACTACGCTTTGGGATTGGAGTGGTACCGGAGTAAGATGCCGCTGTCCTTCAAGGGACAGATCACGATAGAAAAGAGCCCGAGCTACTTTGTTACTCCTGAAGTAAGTGCAATTTAGCTTTGTTATTTATCTTAGTTTTTATGCCATAAAGAGTTTGCAGGGTATTGTAATGATTGCTCAAGTGTTCAGTTTCAAAAAACGTGAATATTGTCAAGTCTAACCTTTTCTGCATCACGATATTTTGTGTCAAGAACTTCAAAGAAACAATAATTAGTGGCGTATTTACTCGTGGACATTTGTCGATTTCTTAGACGAAGAATTCTAACACAGAAGCGAATGTCGCTTCGGCTTGCAAAATTGGTCGACTTCGGCTAATAATTGAGTTGACAAATGACTAGACTATTAGGTACTTACTTGGGATGCCACGACGGTTTAGTGTAAAACCCATAAAGTGCCACGAATTCAACCTAATATTCTTCCACCAAGGTACCAGAACGCGTCCGAGCAATGAACTCCTCAGTCCGACTGCTTCTCATAGTACGGGAACCAGTAACGCGCGCGATCTCCGACTACACGCAACTGCGCAGCCGGGCCACGCCCTCGGCGCCCGCGCAGCCGCAGATCGCTGCCCACCCGGTTCCTGACGCTGCCAAGCCCTTCGAACATCTCGCCATCTCTCCTGATGGTTCAATTAATATTGCATACAGGTACGAAAAACTAAGTGCTAAGCTCTAGCCAAACAGGTGAATTACGAGCGACATGCAAAGAGAAATTCGATTGCATTGATTGTTTCAACTTATTTAGATGGAGCATTTACTTATCGTTATAACAATCCAATCACGACCTTGCCTCCCGCGGGGAATTCGCTTCAGTGTGACCGCTTTATACAGAACTTGTAATTTCCAACAGCATTTAGTTCCATTTATAAAAAAAAAACATTTCTTGATTTCTATTTTTAGAATTGTCTCCATAAGCATTGTTTGTTTCCAAAGCATTTTAAATTTTGACACTGTTCAATCATGTTACACATATTCTTGATCTTCCAATCATCATAATATTACTAAGTGTGAAATCTATTCCTGACAGGCCAATAGCTATATCCCTGTACCACGCGTACCTCCATCGATGGCTGGAAGTATTCCCTCGGGAGCAGATACTAGTGGTGAACGGAGACTTACTCATCGAAGACCCGGTACCCCAGCTCCGACGCATTGAGAAGTTCCTCGGTCTGGAACATAAGATTGGTAAGTTATGTTTAATATTGCAGAGTGTTTAGCAAGAATGATTGACTGATCCAATCTACGGTGTACACAATGTTGGTTGGTCTAGATTTTATATCTGAAGTTTAGAAGTTGAGAAAGTTACTCACTATTTCAATCTCATATAAATACATTTTTGAAAATCCCCATGTCTTGTCCAACAGGAAGAAAGAATTTCTACTTCAACGAAACAAAAGGCTTTTATTGCCTACGAAACGACACGACGGATAAGTGTCTGAGAGAAACGAAGGGTCGTAAGCACCCGCGGGTCGACCCCGCAGTCGTCACCAAGCTCAGGAAGTTCTTCATCCAGCACAACCAAAGGTTTTACGACCTCATCGGAGAAGACCTCGGCTGGCCAGAGGACTAGAGAACTAAGGATAAGGGCCATCAGCGTACAGCGATGGCCGAAATACTTTGTTGTGATCAACATATCAAATACATATCATGATGCATATCACTAGTCAGTAAATTTTTTAAAGTCGTTTATGTATACATCTAGCGTAACTAGCATAAGAAACCCGAAGAGATATTTTATTTATACCTAGCAACATTTTATTATATTAGACATTTTAAATTTTAAAACGATACTAGGCAATGTGTTCGATTCTGTTTTGGTCATTTGTAATGTAATGTAAGTTTGATTGAAAGGAACGTCTAAAGAATGGGGAACAACACGAAGTTATGGTTACGTGGCATTCAATTAGTTTCACAATTTCATCATTTTATAAACAAATTAAAATTAGATTTTCCACAGGCAACTTTAAGCACTGATTTGATAGACAGTCCCACTGAAACCCTGAGCAATATATTTTTATATATAATTAAGTATTGTATTAATTATACAGCGTTTATTATACAGAATGTGAGTTTTTTAATATTTGTGATAATTTGATTTGTTAGGGTTAATGAATTTTATATAGGTGTAAGTATATGAAGTAAATGAAACTGAACTATATAATATTACGTTCATGGATGAGTGTTGTACATTTCGCTTTCTACTTTAGGTGTTGTAAATTTTGGTCGTGCGTTGTCCTAAATGTGTTTCATTTATTAGTGAATGTGATTTTTCCAAATCTTAGATACTTTTAATCTATATCAAATAAATAACCTTCAGAAATGAAATTAAATGGTAGTCGAGATAATAAAGTGTCTGTATACGTCGGTATACTGAGACGAGCAGTAAAGTACTCCGCAGTATTGTGTGTCTCTAGCTTGTAGTGATCATAACTTATCTTTGGTGTGTTGAGTTACGCCATGGAATAGTTTAAACACGCAGACTCTACTTAATTTACAAGTTTTGGAGAGAATAAATTCGACGCGGGTTTTAGAAGTATTCTATTTAAGTGTAACGTCCAAGACTGAAGAGTTAGTTGAATAAGTCTAAGTAATACCTATTTAGCATAAAATGTCCATAGGTAACACGCGAGATGGCGAGCCCTGAACACAGCTTTTTAAAGCTTTAAGTATCTTGTAAAATGTGAAACACCGGGTTTACATGTCTAAATGGTGCCCGATATAACTAAATATACGTGCCGATGACGCCTTTAGAAATAATATTGTTGTTTTCATTACCTTTCCTAATAATTAGGGGTAATTTGTATGTAAACTACCCGTAATTATGAGGAAACGTATAATATAATGTTTCGTTTGCATGAAAACCTATTGGGGAACCAGGTATTTATATATCTATTTAAATTTTGTACACGTATAAATTTTCGTATGCATTTATTATTGGAAAATATGAAGCAAATAACTATTCTTATTGTTCATGCAGGCATTAAAGTTAAATTTTAAAATCATTGTATTTTACTTGGGAATCATAAAATAAATAATATCAGTCATCGCAAAGCTTACCATGTCAAAGCAATTTGAAAACGTTTGGATCGCATGGTCGTAGCACTTCGTAGCACGGTTGCTACGCCGTAGTTACCGAGCTACGCGTCGGCCGTAGCGAAGTGAAACTCAATCTCCTTCTATCAGCTCGGTATAAACTGAAAAATAACCGAAGTATCTACATACAATTCAATAATATTGTTAAATATCATGAGCTGATGGCTTAATACACACGTATATTATCCATAATTAAAGAAAGTCCTAAAAACAACCCCTTTAATTAAAGATGACAGGGCCAATCGGGGTCAATTCCACCAACAATCGAAAGTAAAAAATTAAAGTTTTAACCAACAAACCATACTGTCGGCTCAAACAGTTAAATTAAAAAACTATCAATGAACCGCTTCAATAAAACATAAATGCTAGCCTGTATACGGATACATTACTTCAAATGAGAATATGCGTGATAAAATCGGAAAATACTTTACTATGTGTTTCGATCTGAATTTGAACCATCAATATCGTATTAACACGGAAAAGAGATCGAAATCAAATTGCCTTAAAAAACTGATACTTTTAGCCTGAACATTCATAAAATTAATACATGTATTTATAAAGAAATTCTTAAATTAATTATATTTGAAAGCGACACATCTGAGTGTTTCATATCTTATAACGTAGGGTACTTGATCTTTGCAAGGCGGACCACCTACCCGCAAGTTGAGTCGGAACGAGGCGCAATCGGTGTAAGGGTGAAATTATTTTTAAGTAGAATATTTGCTTCCAAAATCCAAAATCAACGAATATTTATATGTTTTTATTGACCCTTTTATTGGCGCATTTACGAAGATATTCGTGAAGATATTTCAGTAACCTATTGAAAATTAAATTAATGTATTTACAATGGAATTTATTAAAGCACTTGCTGCGTATTTTATTGCAGGTTGTTGAAATTGCTTCAAGTACAGTGCTGCAGAAAATTTAATTGATTTTAAAGAGTAATTGTCGTACCGAAAGTAAATGCCAATGTTGTAAGCCGCCTACGATTTAAAGTACACGAGCATCAGCATCAAAATAACGTACTGAATCCAATTATTTCCTAAATCCGTAAATAAAAGTTTTCAAACAGTGTTTGTATTAATACAAATTGTAAATAAAATTTAATTTGTACATCCAAGTACACACATTTCCCTTTCGCACACGACTGTACTTAAAGAATTTCAACGAGTTGCGTAAAACAAGAATATCAAACATATCAAAATAAATCAATAATATACCTAATTAAGATTAGTATAAGATCTATAATAAGTTAATCTTTTAATTAAATAAGAATCTTTATTTATTTAGGTAATTCACTAGTTGTTAGCTAACTTTAATCACTGTTAAATGTTGTGCACGTTCATAAGGTGTAGTTAAAGTTTTGATTAGGGCAATAATTTTTATAGTTATTAATAATTATTTAGGAACATTGAGAAATCTCTAAAAATATGATTTATCTACAAATTGTTAACTATTATTACAAGTCTATGTTTCGCTTTTTAATTCTTTCTGCTTGTCTTTACTTTGATTGTTACTTTCATAGATTATTTTACGGTTAATCACGGACATTTTAAAAGTATTAACTAAATTTTAAATGTTACCTTAACACCTTGTAAATATCTTCTAAATCTCCCTTCTGTAAGTTACATTGTACCTACATCTTCAATAAATAAAATACGAAGCAACATGGCCCTTTTATTTTCTTTTTATGCTCCCTTTACATCTCTTCCTACTGGCTAGCCAGCACACAGGAAAACATAAACAGAAAGAACACAAACATGGCTTCTGTTGTGTTCATAAGTCAGACAAGTTAAGTTAGTCTCGCAATAACTGTTGAGCGGAGCGCACGTCTTTTATTTAGCAGTCGCGGCGAGGACGGGAGTTACTGGATGACATAAACAACAGCTCACATGCAATATCCCTCCCCACAGAACACATATAACTCATAAACTTCTCCCTACTTCAAGCCTTCCCGAGGTGATCAATATCAATCAGATCGGTTTGTGTTTACACTATAATGTTACCAGCAAGCTCCTGTGGGATAGATTTATTAGTTTAAAAGGCTGCAGTTCGAAATAAACCTTGAGCTTATTTCTACAATGGCTTGGAGAATAATTGGTAAGATTATTCCGGGAAAGACACAATTAAGTACTTTGACTGCAGCAAACTGCTAAGTTGTCGCTATAGCTATTTCTGACTTCATCGACGTGACTTCATGGAACTGTAGAAGTAAGTATTTATAATTACCCGACTGTCGGAGAAGGATAGTGTGCTTATCAGTGTATGTATGTTTGTTTGTCAGATAGGCAGTCGCTCCATGTAAAACACTGGTACTCAGCTGAATCCGTTAAGACTTGAAGCCGACCGCAATGTAGTTGGGAAAAGGCTAGGCAGATTGATTGTATGTATGTTTGTCCCTATGTGCCGTTCTAGAGACCAAGCGTTGGCTGATTTTAACGATTCTTACGTCAATCGATTCGTTTTAACTTTGCAAGTGTCACTGGCTACATTAAAATTGAAAAATAGAAAAGTTGCGGTTTTTGGGCGCCATATTGCGGGGCCCCGATTATTTTTTCTTTCTAACCCATTTTATGCTGTATCAAAATAAAGGGTATTAAAAGATAATTAAAAAAAATATATGAAACTTATTTAATTAAATGTAATTCGAAAAATAAATTTTAACTACGAAGTTGTAAAAAATAAAACAAGTTAATTTAAAAAATCAAAAAGCCCGACTGCTTTAGAAGCGAAATGAAAAGACGGAAACAAGAAGAAAATCATGAGGTGCAGTCGGAGGATACATATCGCAAACTTGGCGCACGGTTGGCGCAGTGGTTGAGCGATTGACTGATGCGCTGCGTGTCGCGGGTTCGATTCCCGCACGGAACAAATATTTGTATGACCTACAGATAGTTGTTCCGGCTCTGGGTGTTTGTGTATGTGAGTTTATATGTTTTTAAACGCACCCACGATACAGGTAGAAATTTCTAGTGTGGGGCAAAGTTTTAAAAAAAACCACCACCACCTTTTTGTTTACGTCTTTTTAGTTCGCTTCAAAAGCAGTCGGGTTTTTTGATTTTTTGAATTAACTTTTCTACTCACATTCAATTACAAAATCTTTTTTTCTATCCTAAATAAATCAACTAGCAACACGTCTAACATAACATAGTGTCTGGCTAAACACATAAATTTTTCTTGACCCTAAAATTGCTAGTCTGGCCAACGAGTAGCATCAATCACGGAAGGTGTTCAACCCTCCACGACTAAGGCAAATAGTGGCCCTTACCGATTGATATTTGACCACATAAAAAATATCTAACCTGAGCAGGGTTCGTAAATAAATAGCTTTTGGCAACTAACATTAGTTTTTTCATCTCGTCTACCCCTGGGCAATACACCCAATATCAACAAATTTTAGGTCAGCTTCGAAAAGTCAATCAAAAGCAATTCACTGGACCTTACCTGTTTGCTTACTTTCCAAATATTGATCATAAATATTCAACAACAGTTGATTACCTTAACAAAACTATAGGTTGAATTTGCAGATTTTCAGTTCTCATGATTATACACTTCGAAAGTAAACACAATTTGAATTGATGTTTCAATAAATAGTCAAACAAACAGATGATAAACCAATGTGATGATTCGTGAGCTCTGAAATAAACAAGCAGTGGCATAACCATCGGTGATCGCAGTTATGTTTAAATGCAAACTAAAAAGATGCTACAAAAATGCCTGAGTCAACGTTTTTTGTAAACCTTGGAATCCAGACTGGGTCTGTAGCGGAAAAATACTTAATCTATGTCGAGCCTGTCAATTAACAGCATTTGGTGAAATACTGTCTAATTGAAATTCTGCGGTCTATTTAAATACGTTATACATAATGCAGCTTATTGAGGTATTAATATGATAATAATACTAATGGCACCATATGTATACGTACTATTAGCACGTTGCATACCATAATTAATTGATAGCATGATATAACATTGTTTTATAAACAGTACAGTAAGAGCATACCTTTATGTGTAAGGAGCCATCCACACATTTCCACTTCAGGGTCCTGTCAGTGTTCCGTCGACCGTCAGTGACGGGAATAAGGTGCTTGCATAAATTTTATATGAACTTGTTCACACTTTCGTATCAAGTCAGTGTCACTGATCATGCTCTTCGAACACACAACAATGACTGAACAGTGTGCGAGTCACTGTCATGTTCCGTTGTTGTTGAAGTAAGTAATTTACCTATGTTTATTTTTGCAATATTTGTAAGTATGTGAGAATCATGTTCCTATTTATGAAATGCATGAATTTACCTGTTAGTGCTTGTAATACTTTAAATATATACGTAGTAAAGTAGGTATATTGTAAAAACAGACTTTATTTTAAAGATTATTTGTGGAATTTTCCGTTCTTCTCCATAACGCCTTGGGAATGGTCAGTAAAATCAATTTTTCATCATCATCATCATATCAGCCGAAAGACGTCGACTGCTGCACATAGGCTTCCCCCGAGCGTCGCCAAATTGACCGGTCCCGTGCGTCCCGCATCCAGCGGATCCCTGCAACCTTCACCAGGTCATCGGTCCACCTGGTGGAAGGCCTTCCCACGCAACGTCTTCCAGTTCGCGGTCGCCACCCTAGAACCTTTCTGCCCCATCGACCATCTGTTCTGCTAGCAAAGTGCCCTGTCCACTGCCACTTAAGTTAGGCAATTCTTCGAGCTATGTCGATAACCCTGGTTCTCTTGCGGATCTCTACATTTCTGATTTGATCAAGCAAGGAAACTGCTAGCCCCTCCATTGCCCTTTCGGTGGCTGCAAGCTTTCTGAACCCTGCCTAGCCGAGTCGGATTCGACAGTTGACCTCTTCCTCGAAGTTGACCCTATCCAACTAGATCGTTTGTCCCAGGTAGACATAGTCGTCCACAACTTCTAGTGTAGAGTCTCCGACCTTGATAGGAGTGGGTGTAACATGGGCATTCAACATCTCCTTGGTTTTGTCAATGTTCATCCTAAGACCCACTCTTACAGAAGCTCTACTGAGGTCATCGAGCATTGATCTTAGGGCTCAGCCATGATCACTATATCGTCGGCAAATCGAAGGCGAGTGATTTACTCGCCATTGACGTTGATGCCTAGCCCTATCCAGTCCAGAACCTTGAAGACATCTTCCAGGGCAGCGGTTAATAGTTTTGGAGATATGACGTCTTCCTGTCTCACATCTCACTGCAGATGGATGGGTTCCGAGGCCTGATCCTGAAGTCGAACTGATATGGTGGTGTTTTTGTTCAAACACTTCAACACTTCGATGTACCGGTAGTCGATTTGGTACCGTTAAAGAGACTGCAGTACAGCCCAAGTCTCGATCAAATTGAAGGCTTTCTAGTAGTCCACAAACTCTAAGCAGAGAAGCAGGTTATACTCTTCGGTCTTCTGTATAACAAGCGTGTTTCACCGTCGACCACACCATCGCTTACTATCAGGTGAGATAGTGGTCAAGCGCGAGACTATAGGATATAAAAAAAAACCTGCCGGAGCGTATGTATGTGGTCTACGGTGCTGAAGCCTTTACGGAAGCCGGCTTGTTCGGAAGGCTGGAAGACGTCAAACCTGCGAGCGAGATAATTCATAATGACTCTTCAAAACAGCTTGTAGACATGACTAAGTAGTGAGATGGGCCTATAGTTCTTCAGTAGGGTATTGTCACTCTTCATGAAGAAGAGTATCACCACAACCCTGTACCATGCCTGTGGCGTATTCTCCTCGAGTATGACGAAATCAAACAGCTTCTGAAGGGCCTTAGGTACTGGTTTTCCACCGAATCAATTTTTTTTTCTTTTTAAATGAACACTGACTTGGAACTCTGATCTGGAAATGTCTGGATAGCTCGGTCATGCGCTTTCTGCCTTTGTTCCATGTTATTTGAGGTAGGCTCCCCTTTCTTTCATAATATGCCTCACACAATCCACACATATTTTATTGGGTCTCCCTGTTAATCTTCATCTATAAAATTTACATTCATGACTCTTTTACCCGAAAAACCAAGAGAAACGATTTCTTTTCAACTTTTCCTTCACTGTGAATTGAACCTTATAGTATATTTAATAGCATAACATAAAAAGAGCCAATCGTTTTCATATCTCACGCCATATTTTAAAGCTTGCTGTGCAATCAGTCATTCACTCCAATATATAACTTACGATGAATAAAGTGCATTTTACGCGCAGTCTCTTACATTCCTCATTGATTGTGCACGTTAACGTCCAAACGGCGAGAGTTATGAACTGCAAACGATGTCGCTCTTTACTTTACTTGGGATTACATATTTATGCTGACTATAAAGTCTTTTTCGTATTTACGGAGGAGGGTATTCCTTATCACTTTTTATTAGGTTTACCGGTAGATACTTTTGGTTTGAGATTTTTGTTTGCGATGCTTAAATCAATAAACATGGTGATTTTTAACCCCCGACGGAAAAATAATGGTGTTGTAAGTTTGACGTGTATTGCTGTGTAGTTGGGACTCTGTCTCATCATAGCTCCAAAACGGATGAAGCGATTTTGATTAAGTTTTTTTTTGTTTGAAAGTTGACTTGATCGAGATTGTTTGATGAAAATCAGTTCAGTTGTTCAAAAGTTATGGGTGTTTTACTGTTTGAATCAGGCTGTGTCAAAAGATATCATGTCATAATAACGTGTTCAATACATTGTCAATCGAAGCGTGTCTATAACTAGAAAAATTATGTAGCATGAAATAAAAATGTAGAGGGATTAAAAAAAAAATACTTGTACAGTATTCTAAAGATTATAGAAATTAGTATGATGATGATGGCGTCGTTGATTTAGTAGTCACAAACACTACCGCTTAGCATTAGGTCCTGGATTCCATTCCCGGGCATTTTGTTTTTCTTTTACTTACTCAGTAACAGCCTAAAATCTGGATCTATGGCCGATTGATTGCCCTCTACGATAGGATACCTCTATACCCCTGCGCCTGCCCAGTGCGGGTCGGTAGAAGTCTCCGAATTGTTGGTCCTAAGACATGCCAGTTTCCTAACGATATTTCCCTTCACCGTTTTAAGCTGTGGTGATGAAATAATTTTCACAAAGTAAAGCACATGCCTGGGTTCGAACCCACGACCTACAACTTGTAAGTCGCGGCCGTTACCACTGGGCCGCCACTGCTCTATTGTCTTCTATTATATGGGCGTTTAACATAACTGCATACTATACATCTCTCCCCAAACCATGCACGAAGCTGGGTCCAAAGGACCACCCAGAGACGGGTTCGCTGTTGCGAGCCCCGGTGCTGCACCCGCGGGCTTGGAACTATATGCCGGGTTCTGCCCAAACCTTCGAAGAATACATGTGTTATGTAATATTTTGTAGAATAAGCATATAGAAGTAACATGAAGACTCGTAGATAAGATATATATACTAATTTACACTAACTGCGAAATTCTGTATCTAATTTGAAAAGATTAGGAACGAGCATTGATTACCCGCATAATGGCAATTTAAGTAAGACGATTACCTAGATTCAGGATTCCTAACGATGTTTTATTTCACTAAACGAGAATAGAATAGTTCTTTATTTACACAGAAAGTAGGTACAAGTTATAGATGTTAAGTTTTAATGTAATGATCCTAACTAGCTACTAAGTATACTAACTACCTTAACTAAGGCATGCAAACAGTTTTAGCTATAATAATAAAGACCCATTTAATATAAATTATTAAATTAAATCATTACAAATTTACCATGTCAAGATCAAATTCAGTAAAAAGTTTGAAATAGGCAATACAATACACAATGTAAATTTTAATAAAAATGAGATTACAAATTCGTAAATTTCCAGTCAATACAGTCAAATAATAAATAAATAATAATAAATAAGATAAAGGTTGGTCGATGAACTTGTTTTATCTATGCTTAAAGAAAATGCAAAAGCATAAATCACCACGCTTGCCCTAAGTTGAGTATAGACTATACTCTGATTTTTTATTTCGTAGACTATCATCTGGGGCGTTGTTTCTTTATCGTTACATAAAAAAACCGTCGTATCCTGAGTGATCAAAAGTTGATCTCAATTTAAGTAGATCTAAAATGGAACAATTTCAAAAAAAATATACATTTGTTAAGAAACTAGCGGCCCTTATTTAATTTCTACTCATTTATGTCAGACTGACTTCATTATATCGACCGCATTTATGTTATTGTTGATTTCTTATTTATTACAATAAAAATGTATGTACTATGTGTATTAATACTGTTATATTTAAATTTATTACGTTTATATTCATAAAACATTTATTTACACCAATTAGTAAAATTAGTTCGGCTGATATGATGAGTAAAATTAAATTGATGAGTCATGTCACATCGATTCGATGAATCACTTATGATTGAGCCTTACCTACAATACTATGCCACGCGGTTGCAACATTAAAAAATATAAGGTCATTGGCAAATAACGCTTTAGAGCATTTACCTGTAACAAAACATGAGACGCTCTAATGTGTCACCTTTTAAAAACCGAACAATGACTTGAAATACGGCGAATGCTCGACGTTTTTGTACAAGTAATGCTCTAGAAAGAAGAAAAAAGAAAGAAAAAGTGTTTATTCGCCACAAAAACCTTAAATTAATAAGACCAGGCAGGAAACCTGTTTCCTCACTATAATTAGAAACTGGAATCCAGATACTTCGTTGAGTTGTGCAAATTGTTGTGTTTGTAATAAAACAAAAACAGCTCCAAAACAATAAAACTAATTTCAAAGTACAATAATTCAGTCCGCAGGTACTTATAAAAGTCAAAGCTCATGTGCCCAAAAATTGGCATTTGTCCTCTGAATATAGGTAGCATGACTTTTTAGACCTTTCGCCCTCTTTCTAGATAAGTTCAATGTAATGGCTTTCCATTTCAAGTTTTTATTGTCCAATCTCCTCGAAGTATTGTTGAGATTATGCAGACTAGGGATGGGTCACAAAGGTTTTATTCGGTTTAATGGAAGTTAGGGTTTTCTTTAATTCGTAGACATCGAGGTAAATTATGTACATAGGTATACAATTTTGCGAAACCACTAACCCGCGTGAACGACTGGTAGGTGCACCTCTGCCATCGGGGAATACGGACAACTTATCACAGCATGTCAAGCCCGATAACGATTACCGAACAAGAAATTCCATAATACGGGCCGTTTTTAAAAACAAAATACTTTTCCAAGCTCGGAATAAAACACAATCCTTAAAGCTACAATTTTAGTCATAAAATTATGTAGGTATTATTGGATGCTTGCCATCATCAGCAATCATAAAGCCTTGAGCAATAATCCTACAAATTGTCATTAATAAGGCAATCATATCCTAGTTTATTACTTTGTCGAGTTGTTACGTGATTGGATAATAGTTTCAAAACCTGTCTTCATATAAAAGGCAACCAATCGGTAACAGACAAACCGTTATTATACTTTTAACTTTACCTTTATAGCATTGATTTTGTCGAAGTTAAAATCAATTTTAAGTGGCGTATTAATAACTGCTGTCTTTGTTATTCAGACGCAGTTATTCAGGAAATTATTTTCAGAAAAACCGGCCAAGTGCAAGCCGGACACGCGCACGAAGGGTTCCCTACCATTATCGCAAAAAACGGCAAAAAAAAAACACGTTTGTTGTATGGGAGCCCCACTTAAATATTGATTTTGGGAACCGATCACTTTTCCGAATTGTTTTTGTTCGAATTTCATTTTACCGAAAACTATTGACCGATGTCTTTTTTGCTATATGCATTATTTGACATATTTTCAGATCATCGAAGTATCATGTGGCATATGTGTTATTTTACCGAACTACATTTCGCCGATTTACAAAATAACTTTTTGCTTTTGGCCGAAGCCTCTTTTGAACTTTTTTCATTTGCCATATTTTCACCACATCGAAACAACATTTTACGAAATATTATTTGGTCACAAATATGTAGTGGGTTACTTGGTAGGATTTTCAATTTAAAATTGAAATAGTGTCATAAAAATTCAATATGTTGTGATGTAAAATTTTGTGACAGAAACGAATCACTGCAATACCGACTTCACGCAGTCTTGTCTTTGTTTACGTATTTATTTTGAATTTTCATGCAAATGATTTGTTAATAGCTATCATGCATTAGACATTTTTATTAATTAATTATTTCAAAGATTTAGTCCAAAAGCGAGCGAAGCGAGCTCTGGAATTTAGGGCACCCTAACACGGATAGGTTAGGTTCGAAAGGGCTCCCATCATCTCCTTCATGTTAGGTTACTTTAGACCCTGCAGACAGAAATAGGAGCCCTGCAGCAACAGAAATACATCATCTGTGAAAATTTCAACTTTCTAGCTATCACAGTTCATGAGATACTGCCTGGTGACAGACAGATAGACGGACCGCGTAGTCTTAGTAATAAGGTTCAGTTTTTACCCTTTGGGTACGGAACCCAAAAAACAGTAAAGTATTGGAAACTGAACATATTTCTTATGCAACTGCTTAGTAAATACCTTCAAATAATATAGGTTCGGAGGTATGCGGAACAGAGAGTAAAGTCCAGCACACCTCCGTAGAAAAGATAGGATCCTCCGACCAGACGGGTGTTTTGTCTGGTCCGGGCAACTGCCCAACGGTTACTGTCGGACTGTTGTATGTGTTCAAATCGCGCCGAAAACTTTGCTTCGCTTCGCGATGCGTTGCAGGATTTGTGTGACGTCATGTCATTAGTTCGTAAGTGACTGCGTTAGTGCCACTACATAGGAATTATTATAATAGCATGGGTTACATAAAGTAGTTCCTTAAAATAGAAAACGAGTTGGCAGATTTTGATGACTGTTACATCAGTCGATTCGTCTTAACCTTGCGAGTGTCACTGGCAAGGTTAAGACGAATCTCTGTACATTAAAATGGGAAAATTGAAAACTGGCGGATTTTGGGCGCCATATTGTGGGGACCAATTTTTCTTCAAAACCCATCGTGTGGGTATCACAATAAAGGGTTTCGAAGAGGTTTTTTCAAAAACATATAATATTTATAACTACCTAATTCGACAAAAAATAATGTTAACTAAAAAGTTATAAATAAAAAAGTTAATTCAAAAAATGAAAAACACATCTGGTAGTGGTCAGCCAGCTCGCGAGTATGTATCCTCGACTGCATCATCTGCCTAGCCTTTTTCCCAATTATATTGAGGTCGGCTTCCAGTCTTACCGGATTCAGCTGAGTACCAGTGTTTTACATGGAGCGACTGCCTATCTAACCTCCACGATACCCCTTGAAAAGACTGGTATCAGATCTCAGGCTTCTGACTACCCGTAACGACTGTCAAAGATCTTTAAATGACAGCTGGGACCAACGGCTTAACGTGCTCTCCGAGGCACGGAGGAAACTCGGTATGTTGAAATGGTCACCCATCCACGGAACGACCTCGTCAAGCGTTGCTTAACCTTGAAGATCGACCAGTGCGGCTGTTATTATTATTATCCTCCGACTGCACAGCATGATTTTCTTCTTGTTTACGTCTCTTTAGTTCGCTTAAGCAGTCGGGTTTTTTCATTTTGTGAATTAAATTTTTATCAGAAAAATAATCGGGTTTTTATGTATTAAAAACTAATAAATATGTCCAAACACAAACAAATAAAAAAAAAAACAAAAAATCAAATCAAATCTAAAACTGAAACGTTAAATATTGTATTATATCGTTCCTTAAAAGAAGCTGATAATTTAAACTTCTACAACATCATTTTTTAAAATCGATAATTAGTCATGAGAAATAACTACTTAAAAATAATAAAATCAAAAAGAAAAATACTTTTCTTTATTTTATATTTCGATACTGGAAATATGAAATAACGTAAGGGACAAAACTAAGGTTTTCAGGAGAGCAAAAATAAGATATATTTCTTACAAAACCGATTATAATTTTTTTAACTATATGTTTTATTAAAAAAGTGTCTAGGACAAAGTTTCTTAGATTTCTTCATTCTTTGAAGCTAAAATAGCAACAAACCAATAAAGCCTATAGTTTTAAAGATAGCATGTTCCTTACGTTAAATAATAATGAACACGGCTGATATACGTTAATAAAATTATTGATGTAAATGAACAGCATTGATGTATGGGACATTAAAGGAAATAAACATTTGGAGTTTTTCAAAGTAAAGGTCTCTTAATGTTGTACCATATATTATGCTTATGCTGCTAAAAAATTATAAACATATAATTTCAAACATTCGTGACCTACTATGCCTATGCCATATATAAGTTTTTAAACTGTTATGGTCACTAACAAACAGTAAACATAGTAAATATACCGCTTCTAATGTTAATGTCTATGCCATATAGTTTATAGTTATGCCTTTTTCTGGTTTTGTTTTCTTCTTCGGTACTACATCTTCTTCTTCATCATCTTCTTTCATTGTCATCTTCTTCTATATCCAGCAGTGGATGTCTTTCGACTGAAATGATAACTACAGCTTCTTGACTATTGTTACTATTTGTTTTTATGGCTTTATTTTTCCTCCTTCTTGATTTGTTTTTCTTATTATCAACTGAAGTTGAAGTTGAGAATGCAGAATGAGTTGAGACAGTTCACTGTCTGAAAATTCTTCATTTTCTGACCAAAGGGCTAAGCTTGTTGAAGAAAAATTGTTTTGTCTTTCGTCAAATTTAAAATCCATGCATGATTTTGTAAATTTTGATGTCACACGACGTTTTTTCTTTGGTTACACCAAAGAAAAACGTCGTGAGACATAACATTTCTAAATCATCTAGATCTTCATTTCCTAAAATATCATCTTCCTGAATAAAATGAAAAAGAGATGCAACTGGATCAAAAATAAGCATGTTGGCTGGTCAATTAAGGATAGGCATTACTTCAGAAGCAGGGGCTTCTGAAGTCATTCTATGATCTATTTAATTCACATGGCATTGAAATGATACTGCAGAGTTTTGTGTATTGTGTGGTAGTGTAATTGGAAAATGATTCTCAAGCGATATCAGTGTTAACGCTATCTCAGGAGCCGCGTCTTTATCCTGTTGATGTATAATGCTTGGAGTTATTGGATTTGAAAACGTATTGGCAGTGATGTCAGGTTCCTTTTCAATAATTAATTTACTTATCATGCAACATACAGGTACATAACGAACTTAATGTCTGAGGCGTTCTCTACCAGTCGACCAAGGGTAGTGGATAAATAACACGGCAGGTGCATACAAATTTAAATAATGATTGCCATACATACACTGGAAAAGTGCCGAATGCTTGGAAGCAAGCCAACGTACAGCCCGTGCCCAAGAAGGGCAGTCGTGCTGACCCGGCTAACTACAGACCCATCTCTGTAACGTCCATACTCTCTGTAAGAGTATGGAAGGCGTTCTTAATAGTAAGCTGCTGGCAAACCTCGGTACTTTCGGCGACATTATTTTTGCTGCACATAAATGAACTGCTAAAACCCGGCACCTTTTGGCATGACAGCACTGTTGCTAAAAGATACTTGACCAACGCACGGGCTACTGGGCCTCAGGTCCGGTCTCTCAGTAAGGCCATGGTGAAGCGGTTAAGCTTGTCCTTGGAGCCATTCTCCAAATGGGGAGATGCCAATCTGGTCAAGTCCAATGCCGCAAAAACACAGGCGTGTCTTTTCTCCGCGAAAACGAGCCAATTTCACCCGGCTCCAACTTTCCGAGGTGTAACCGTACCGATAAAGAACCATCTTGAGCTTCTTGGCGTAACGTTGACATCGACACTCAATTTTGGCCCATACATGGAGGCAAAGGCTCAACAGGCTGCCAAAAAGTTGGGGATCCTTGCGAAGGTGAGACGGTACTTCACGCCAGAACAGCTGCTTAAGTTGTATCAAGCGCAAAATCGATCTTGCATGGAATACTGTCCTCATCTTTGGGACGGATCTGCCCAATTGGTTGAGCGATTGACTGCTGCGCTGCGTGTCGCGGGTTCGATTCCCGCACGGAACAAATATTTGTATGACCTACATATAGTTGTTCCGGCTCTGGGTGTTTGTGTATGTGAGTTTATATGTTTGTAAACGCACCCACGATACAGGAAGAAATTCCTAGTGTGGGGCAAAGTTTTTTTTAAAAAAAGAAAAAAAATATAACAGCTTGATGCACTAGAGTCGATGGGAAAACGGGCCCAGAGGCTCATCGGCACTGGTCGAGTCAAAGCTCCAGAGCCTTGAACATCGTCGTCGAGTTGCCAGCTTGTCAGTTTTTATCGGTTACATTTCGTAGAGTGTGCGATGGAATTGCATGATCTAATTCCGCCTAGCCCGTTTCATCATTGGACTACAAGACGTACGGCGGTGCTCCATCAGCACATGGTGGACCGATGTTATGGAAATACTTTCATTATGCGTACAGCTAAGGAGTGGAATTCCCTGCCGGAGTCTGTGTTTCCGGATAGCTACAACCTCGGGGTCTTTAAGTCAAGAGTGAATAGGTTACTTCTAGGCAAGCGTGTTACACCGTCGACCACATCATCGTTTACCATCAGGTGAGATAGTGGTCAAGCGCGAGCCTATCTATAATAAAACAAAGCATTTTTCTACTAATTTATATATATACATCCATATATAAATTAATAGAAAGGTGATTAAGACGACTAATTTAAATGGTGTTGTAGCGTTACGTATAGCGCCGGGGAGCTATACGTAAGCCACGTTATTAAAATCAGGATAAAAATTAAATTAAAGCTATAAAAATAAAAATAAAGGATAAAGAAGTATAAAACTAAAGGGCCGGCTTCGCGCGACGTGGGCAGGTATCCAGGCAGTAGGTCGGGCAGGAAGTCGTAAAATGTCCGAGGAGTTAGGTGAGCAGACACCTCGACGGACAAGCAGGCAATCGGGCAGGTAAGGCAGACAGCTGGACGAACTGGAACTCTTCAAACCGTCGTGGTATGCTCGAGAGAGACACGTGAGCAGGCACCACGACGGAGTAGCAGGCATACGGTCAGGAAATGCAGGCAGGACAGCAGTGAAACGGCTAGTAGCCAGATACGTGGGTAAATCATACACGATATAACACTCACAGTATATATTTTAGAGCACTTCAGAAAATAGTATATTTACATAAAAGTTTCACAGGTTTAAGGCTTTTAAAGAGTTTTAAGAATAGAAAAAGACATTGAATCGGTATCACAGACTCTTGGCGTTCAGGCCAGACCTAAGACTAAAAAGAACTGAAGCCCGTTTTTCATTCGATCTCCATTTCTTCTAAATTTCAAATTCAAATCGCCAAAAAGACCAGAGAAATAAAAACGGCTTTACAAAGGCGGGTCAGTCTGCTCTGACCTTACAATAATGTACAACTAGCTTAAGGAAAGGTCTAGGTATTATAGTCCATGGTACCTATGGTATGTCTATGGCTTTAAGAAAATAAAATAGACAGACAGTTCATGTCAGATGAAAATGTCAGAGTATAAAAAATTCCATTATTTTGCAAATAAGCAATACAAATTAAGTTAAAGAAATAAAGAAACAATCAGAAATAACTAAAAATATGCTTTACAGGTAATAATACAAAGAATATATATAAAAATGAGTTACACAAATTGATGCGATATCAAAAGATGTGAAGATGGATTTTGGAGTGTTATGAAACGTAAGTAGATCTTGAATAAATACCACATTTCCCCGATGACCCCAGAAAAATTTTCAACTAGAAGAAAATTTTGAGGTTTAAATATAATCCTTGCTCTATCACACAACATCTTTCATACTTTCGTCAAACACTCTCATTCAATCACACGTTAGGGGATATAGTTCACATTCAATGACGTATACTCCACAAGGAAATATTTATTAAGATATAACGAAGGCTTATTTATTTTTAATAGGTGTCGTAACCCGCACCTGTTTGAAAACCCTTTAAGAAACTATTTAATTAAACAAGAGGAACTCAAAGAGGAGGAGGACTCAAGTCTATAAGAGGAGGAGGACTCAAGTCTATAAGAGGAGGAGGACTCAAGTCTATAAGAGGAGGAGGACTCAAGTCTATAAGAGGAGGAGGACTCAAGTCTATAAGAGGAGGAGGACTCAAGTCTATAAGAGGAGGAGGACTCAAGTCTATAAGAGGGAACTCTTAAGTCTATAAGAGGGAACTCTCAAGTCTATAAGAGGGAACTAGGTTGAGAGGGAACTAGGTTGAGAGGGAACTAGGTTTGAGAGGGAACTAGGTTGAGAGGGAACTAGGTTGAGAGGGAACTAGGTTTGAGAGGGAACTAGGTTGAGAGGGAAGGATACAAGAGGGAAGGATACAAGAGGGAAGGATACAAGAGGGAAGGATACAAGAGGGAAAAAAAAAATATTAAAGAAGACTCCACGCATTTGGCTTATTTTTAAAGAGTTACGGGACCGCTCTTTGCATATAAGGCTTTCCGAGTTATGCAAACCGCTCTAAAATAACACCTCATTCTTTAAGAATAAGATTCAAGGGATTTAAGAAGTTTAAGAAGAGTCCACGCATTTGGCTTATTTTTAAAGAGTTACGGGACCGCTCTTTGCACATAAGGCTTTCTGAGTTGTGCAGACCGCTCTAGAGAAAAAATAAACT
Organism: Orthosia gothica; assembly: GCA_949775005.1. NCBI lineage: Eukaryota > Metazoa > Arthropoda > Insecta > Lepidoptera > Noctuidae > Orthosia > Orthosia gothica. The sequence continues at coordinate 10,593,810 of OX459049.1, forward strand.
AAGAGAAAACATAAATAGGGATAAAAATTATTGCCTAATAGGTTTAGATAATTGAAGGAGTAAAAGTGCTAGCAAAAGATGATGATGACATGAGGGCCTGAATGAGAAACCAAAAGTTAGCTTATGTATATACTTGTGTAAGTATGTTTTTAGAATTTTGAGAAGAATATGATGAAAAGTCGAGCCCACGTTAAAAAAGATAGAGTGAAAAGTAGGTATAGTGTGGGTGATGGGGTGGATTCAGATAATTGGGCGCACAAACAACGTTGCGCCCAATTATTTAAAAGTTGGGCGCCAAACTGTAGCGTTACGTATAGCGCCGGGGAGCTATACGTAAGCCACGTTATTAAAATCAGGATAAAAATTAAATTAAAGCTATAAAAATAAAAATAAAGGATAAAGAAGTATAAAACTAAAGGGCCGGCTTCGCGCGACGTGGGCAGGTATCCAGGCAGTAGGTCGGGCAGGAAGTCGTAGAATGTCCGAGGAGTTAGGTGAGCAGACACCTCGACGGACAAGCAGGCAATCGGGCAGGTAAGGCAGACAGCTGGACGAACTGGAACTCTTCAAACCGTCGTGGTATGCTCGAGAGAGACACGTGAGCAGGCACCACGACGGAGTAGCAGGCATACGGTCAGGAAATGCAGGCAGGACAGCAGTGAAACGGCTAGTAGCCAGATACGTGGGTAAATCATACACGATATAACACTCACAGTATATATTTTAGAGCACTTCAGAAAATAGTATATTTACATAAAAGTTTCACAGGTTTAAGGCTTTTAAAGAGTTTTAAGAATAGAAAAAGACATTGAATCGGTATCACAGACTCTTGGCGTTCAGGCCAGACCTAAGACTAAAAAGAACTGAAGCCCGTTTTTCATTCGATCTCCATTTCTTCTAAATTTCAAATTCAAATCGCCAAAAAGACCAGAGAAATAAAAACGGCTTTACAAAGGCGGGTCAGTCTGCTCTGACCTTACAATAATGTACAACTAGCTTAAGGAAAGGTCTAGGTATTATAGTCCATGGTACCTATGGTATGTCTATGGCTTTAAGAAAATAAAATAGACAGACAGTTCATGTCAGATGAAAATGTCAGAGTATAAAAAATTCCATTATTTTGCAAATAAGCAATACAAATTAAGTTAAAGAAATAAAGAAACAATCAGAAATAACTAAAAATATGCTTTACAGGTAATAATACAAAGAATATATATAAAAATGAGTTACACAAATTGATGCGATATCAAAAGATGTGAAGATGGATTTTGGAGTGTTATGAAACGTAAGTAGATCTTGAATAAATACCACAGTGTAGAAAATAATGCCGCAACTTCCGCTTAAATGCATATTGATTGGTGGCCGTCCTGATATCGAGAGGAAGCGCATTCCAGAGAAGAATGGACTGAATATGAAAGGAAAAATGGATAAAATCAAAAGTATGTGAAGGATAGAGCAAGAGAAGATTATCAGACGGACGCAGATTCCTAGCGTGTGAAGTACACAGATATTGAAAGTAAGGGATGAGATAAGATAATGGTATTAACATCTGCTTTATCCTATTGATGTACATTTCTTGGAATTATTGGATATGAAAAAGTAACAGCAGTGATGTAGATTACTAATATTATGTTACTGTTAAAAGGATCCATTTCAATTATGGTATTAACATCTGATTTGTATGAATAGGGTACTCCAGTGACACACTGGTACTATTTGATACATAGCTTTTTCCATCAGAAAAAAAAGAACCAAAACTGTTACGATTTGCTTTGAAAAATGAATGTGATCGAGATAGAGAAACAGTTGATGTATTTATAATTTCATATCCCATATCATTTTCTATACTCATCTCATTACTACTATTCGGGATAACGAAGTTTGCTTTCGTTGGTAAAGTCTCCATTTCTGTATCGCTATTCTCTTTTATACTTTACAATCGATTTTTTGCATGTTTTTCATGGTTTGCAGAAGAATTACACCTGTTAAAAAATAATTAGATGATTGAATACCATTGTCTAAAAACGCAATTTTAGACGTAAAGGACACACAACATCCGTATTGCTATCTAGCTCAGACAAGCTGCATCGTTTTGCAAGTGTGATAGAGACGCTTAATAATATTCGTTTAGATAAGTTTAAAGGAATTGTACGGATCACGCAGTCCAGTGTGATGTAAAGGACATGTCAATTTATTTTCGATGCTGACAAATTAACGTAAGGGCCAATATGATTATGATAATTTGAGTCACAGTTTAATGTAAGGGACATGGTACTTGTACCTTCTCAGGGAACACTTAATGTATAAGACAATACTAAAACATCTAAAATTAAGAAATAACTTATGTGACCTGTTGTAAAATGTTAACGATTTTGTTTAAATGTAAATACCAATTACTGTGAGTAAAGAGACTTACATTAGTTTTTATAAAAATATTAATTTGAAATGTCATATACAGCTAGTTTCTAGAAAAAAAGGTTCCTAGGTATACGGAAAATATGTGATGTAAGGGACTTTTTTTTCGAGATATCGGTATTTTAAGTATACCAATCGATAGAGCAAGAAATTTCGAATCCAACGATATATATAACTCATTTTCGACAAAATGTCCCTTACGTTATTTCATATTTCCAGTATCGATTTTTTTTTAAATAACTAGGAACTTAAAACAAAAAAATATAAACAAAATCTCAATCGCGCAAATAATAATTTAAAAAAATACTTGTGTTATTTCATGTATATTTTAAAAAATAACTACTTAAAGCAAAAAAAATATATAACAAATCTCTAATAATATATAATCTGGGTCGTTGTGACTTTGACATCTAATTTTAATGTATGTATTATTTGTGTGGCAATTTTATAAATAATTAGATAGTTATTCTATTAATGTATGATAAGACTGCCTCAATTGGTGCTCTAATAAATTACAAAACTTAAAAAATAAAGATAAATCTCAATCCCGCAGGTAATTAAAAAAATAAATTTACTTGACTTAATTTCTTATATATCGGAGGAAGGTAGATGATACATAATCAGGAGCAAGGAAATATCGCTTGTAAACTTATGAATTTAATTTTGATGCATTGGCAACATTTTGATACTGATTCAAATCTTAGTTCGATTTTATTCGATTGTTTTGCTATGTATACTTTATTTTTCAATGATTGGATGTTATAAGCTGTACTTTGGCGGATGAGTTGAGTTCAGTGTCCAATGAAAGCGAGGGGTCCATAATGGCCACCTGAGTGGGATATCCCGCCATGGCTGTTCGCTTAGGAATGCTATCTCTAAAACGGCATAAGTTACCTGCTTTGCGCATGGATTACCCACATTCACACAGCCCACAAGCCCGAGGGTATATTGAAGATAGCCCCCCCCCAATTTCCGTCAAATGTTTGAAAAAAATAACTACCACAAGACCAAAAAAAAACTTGATACGGGATTGGATTCCTTACGTGCAACTTATGTTTGCTATCACCTATGTTACAATCAGGAACTCCAGAGATTACCATTAAAAATAAATAAATAATGAAATGAAATTTGAAATTTATTTATTTGCAAGAATATAGGTACTTACATAATAGCATGGTAAAATAATTTTAGTCTCACTATATTCGACTTATCAGTCGTGCAAATATTTCAAGTAGGTAGGTACATGCATAATATCATGAAATTACATCAATGTCACAGATCATTAGTCATACACATCATATCATAATAAAATTAAAATTAACAGTCATGCTTCATTAATATTAATTAGGCACATTATATTATAAACTAAATTAAATTAAATTAAATTATTAGATTATATGTCACAGTATACAGTTCAACAATTCATTGATCAATTCTATAAATAATGTCAATAATTATAATAATATAAATATAATAATCTAAAGTGTTCATTTGTCCATATCTAAATCATGGCTGTTTAAAATTTAAATAATCATCTATTGAATAAAAACATCTGTCACAAAGCCAATTGTTTAAAGTTCTATTAAATTCTAAATTATTCATTTTTCTAATTTTTTCCGGTAGTTTATTATAAATTTTTACCGCCTTGGTGTAGCAGTTTCTGTCACATAACTTTAATCTGCTTCGAGGTACCACCAGAGGTTTTTGTACTGTTTTCCTTTTAAACTGGGCCTTATCATCCTGCTCAAAAAGTGCTAAGTGATTTCTAACAAATTTACACATTTCAAAGACGTACAGGGATGGGAGTGTAAGTAAACGTTTTTCAGTAAATACCGGTCGGCAGGAATCAGTCCATTTGAGACTATAAATTGATCTTATGCATTTTTTCTGGGCTATAAAAGCTCTTTGGGCGTCTGTAGAGTTTCCCCATATGATTATTCCATACCTCAATACTGAACACACATGACTGTGGTATACCATTAATGCTGTTTCTTTATTAGTATTTTTTTTTATTTTACGAAGTGCGTAAACGAATTTGTGAATTTTTTTACAAACTAGATCTACACGAGATTTCCAGTTACAGTAATTATCAATATTTATTCCAAGAAATTTTATTTCCTTTACTTCTTCAATGATGTTATTATTATATTTTATTGGCAAGTCTACTGTGTCTTTTTTATTAATTTTGTTATTATATGTCAGGTATCTCATGAATTTAGTTTTATCGGTATTTATTTCTAAGTTATTTTCAATTAACCAGTCATGTATTCCCTTTAGAGCTTCATTGGTGGCGCTTATCGCCTGATCAATAGTAGCTTCTTTAGTTAAGACAGTAGTATCATCTGCAAATAAAACAATGAACTGATCCGTTGATTCTGGCAATTCGTTTACATATGCTAAAAACAATATCGGGGCTAGCACAGTCCCTTGTGGTACGCCATAGTGATTCGTTAAGTATGGGGACCTATGGGTTACCTAAGTGTTAGTCTCTAGATGCATTTTTACAATCTCTGTGCACTGTTTTCGACCCCTTAAATAACTTTCAAACCAATTGTAGGCAGGGCCTCTTATACCGTACTGTTCCAATTTATTATCGATTATACCTTTTCATAAGACTATTTTATTCTTTGACAATCTCGGGACCCTGGGGTCCCGGTCCTTTGAAAGGCGTGCGAGGGGCCGAAGCCAACTCGCAGAGGCCTTTTTAGGCATGTATCAGGAAATGTGACACCAACCGACGATTATCCCTGTACGCACTGCACAAGTGCACCCAAGGGCAATTCCCGGTTGGTGCAGGACTATTGCAAAATATGGAGAAAAAATGTATTGTGCTATGGGTTTGGTAGGTTTAGTGGATCGATTGCCTAAAACTATAGGAGGACTACTGGCCCCTGCCTGAACACTATTGAACTACATGGCTATACAATAGCAGGGGGTGACTGGCACACTCAATTAATGGGCCCCCATAAAAGGTCGCTTGCACTTTAGTGAAGAAGCGCCAATGGGGCAACACAATTATCCGGAGGTGCTTGAGGAGTGCAATCCCAGAAGTACGGTCAAGATCCCTACCAGCATCTTACTGGGTTAACTTCCTTCCTCCGAGCAGGTTTGCTATTTTATATTATTATGTTTATTATTTTAACTCACAAAATAACTGTCAGACCAAAGCTTTGAAAAAAAAGTATTAATCAAAGTTGTCAGCATCTCTACTGTACTTAATTGCGAAAGAAAGAATCAAATAAAAAGAATACAATTTATCTGATATTCGTTAAGTGCGAATAAATTCTAGTCTTACAAATACTTACTAATCAAAGTTTGCACGCAACGACAAAGTTGAGAAAAGGCCCACACCGGGCCACTTTACTTACTCGTTTAAAACTATAGTAGGTCTAAAAATTAAGTATAATAACTCATTTCTAAACTTAAATAGGTATACAAAAAATAAAATAAAAAAACACGCTACAATAGAAAACCAAACCAAATAGTAGAAAATAATTTTCAATAAATTTAAATTAAGCATATTGAGATTAGCAAAAAAAATATTTTATAAAAGCGTGGGGTGCTTTTACCAATATCTGTCAATAAAATATTAAAACAATTAACATCAAGCACCCCAAGTTTTTACAATAAAATATATTTTTTTTGTTAAAGTTTCATGTTTATTGACCCAAGAAATTAGATTCTTCAAAAAAATTAACATCCCCTAAATCGTCTTTTGGGGGTAACTTCAAAAAATTATAATAGCAACCTTTATTATTCATTTAGGATGGTATTTATGTCAAATTTATTGTTTATTCACCCAAGAAATCAGATTCTTCAAAAAAAATAACATCCCCTAAATCATCTTTTGGGGGCAGTTTCGAAAAAATAACAATGAAAGTCTTTATTGTTTATTTAAATTAGTATTTATGTCAAGTTTCAAGTTTATTGACCGAAGAAACCAGATCTTTCAAAAACACTGTACCTAATACCTCCTAAATCTATATCTATAAAAGCGAAAGGTGACTGACTGACTGACTGACTGATCAATCAACGCACAGCCAAAACTGCTAAGCCTAGAAGCATGAAATTTGGCAGAAAGGTTCCTCAAGTGACGTAAGTGTGCACTAAGAAAGGATTTTTGGAAATTTCACCCCTAAGGGGGTAAAAAGGGGGTTGAAAGTTTGTATGAAAAATCTAATTCCTTCGACCAACATTCTTGAAACTTAGCACAAATAGTATTCTAAGTATATGATAAAGATTGAAATTATTAGTTTTTCGAAACTACCCCCAAATAATGATTTAGGGGTTGTTGAAATTTGTATGGAAAATCTGATTTCTTGGGTCAATAAACTTGAAACTTGGCACAAATACTAACCTAAATGAATAATAAAGGTAGCTATTATTATTTTTTGAAACTACATCCAAAAGACGATTTAGGGGATGTTAATTTTTTTGAAGAATCTAATTTTTTGGGTCAATAAACATGAAACTTGACATAAATACCAATCTAAATAAACAATAAAGGTTTTCATCTTCATCGATTTGGAACTACCGAACTGGACCGTTTATCTCAGGTTTAATAGCAGCGTATTTTTGGTTGCCATCACACGAACGAAGTCGCGGGCTAAGTTAATTTTATAAATGTGAAAGTGACTCTGTCTGTCTCTCTGTCCACCTTTTCACGCTTAAACCGTTGAACCGATTTCGATACAATTTGGTTCGGAGATATTTTGAGACGCTGGGCAGAACATAGCATAGTTTTAACCCGGAAATCTTACTTAAGGGGGTGGAAAGAGAGGTAGAAGTTTGTATGGAAAACCCACAATATTATGCTGCGATATAAAAAATAAGCTATTCGAATTTCTAATGCTTCGCAGACGAAGTCGCGGGCAACAGCTAGTCTAAACATATAAAAGAAGAAAGTGACTGACTGACTGACTCACTCACTGACCATCAACGCACAGCCCAAACGGCTGAAGCTTCAATCATGAAACTTGAAAGAAAGAAAGAAATCATTTAATTTGCAATGAATGTGGGTACAAAATAAGATGTAAGCATTACAAAAAAACAGTTCCAACAACATTCTACCTTACGGCATGCAAAAGTAAAACATATTTATATCTACTCAATTATACAACTAAATAAACAATAAGAACACAACAATTCTACAGGTTTGTGGATCTTCAACCTTCCTACATAAATTAACCATCAAAAACAAAATCTTAATTATATATTTTACAAATAAATTAAATCGATTATTTTGCATACATTATCAAGGCACATAATAAAATTGAAACAATATTATAAATTATTATATCATTATATCACACATTAATCATTATTATTAATTATTTATTTTATCACTATCTACGTAATCACTATCTACGTACTTGGCATGTAGGTTCCTTTGGTAGTGTAGGTGTGCACTAAGAAAGGATTTTTGAAAATTCTACCCCTAAGGGCGTGAAATAGGGTATGAAAGTTTGTATGAAAATCCGTCAGTTTTAAAGTCAGGATCTTCATATTTTGGGTTTAGGCAGAAGATTAAAAAATAATGTTCACGTTTCTCAGGGCTTTTGAAAATTCCACCCCCATGAGGGTGAAAAGGGGGGATGAAGTCATGTTAATAATGAAATCGTCTAGAGACTTGAAATTTTGCACATGGATACTTTATACTGTGCAGGCATCCACTAAGAAAGGATTTCTGTGAATTCCACCCCTAAGGGGCTGAAAGTTTGTATGAAAGTTGGTCAGGATTGAAGTTCGGATCTTCGAATTTTGGGTTTGGGCTGAAGATTAACATCTTTTATAAACATATTAACATCTTCTCCTTTAATTATTATTAATCTATCTATCTAAACATATAAAAGAAGAAAGTGACTGACTGACTGACTCATTCACTGACCATCAACGCACAACCCAAACGGCTGAAGCTTCAATCATGAAACTTGGCATGTAGGTTTCTTTGGTAGTGTTGGTGAGCAATAAGAAAGGATTTTTGAAAATTCCACCCCTAAGGGCTTGAAATAGGGGATGAAAGTTTGGATGTTTGTTTGTGTTGTGTTGTTGGTGTTGTTTGGGTTTGAAAGTATGCTGGTGTTGATTTGAGGGAGAATTGCTTTTCCCATGGACAGTTCTATGTAACGTGTTAGCTCATCAAATAGTCTGGTGATATTGGCGCCGACATCCAAAATGGTTAAAAATGTTGTTTACAAGGAAATACTATAATTTAATTACTTACTTATGATTATGATTGCTTATAATTAGTCATGGATAAACACAGAAATAATGAAGGGATAGGGACAGGACAAGGAGAGAGCGTATTGATTTAAAGTAGGTAAGTATAAGTCTGTCCTAAGAAAACTTTCATATTACATTATTTTTATCATAATTATTTTTTACTTTTCTCTACATACTGTTAAAATATGGTAAGGAGAAGCATGTAGTCTACGCGTGCGAAGCCGCGGGCAAAAGCTAGTCACCTCATAAATGCATGCTCATAAATCGTCTTTACTAACATAATTTAAGTACTACTAATACTATTTTTAAGGGTTTAGCATAAGTATGTTCATATATTGTAAGTATGTCGTGTTGTGACAAATAAACACTTTTTCTTTCTTTCTTTCTTTCTTTCTAAATCGTCTTTTGGGGGTAGTTGCAAAAAACTAATAATGACAACCTTTATTGTTTATTTAGGATGGTATTTATGTCAAGTTTCATGTTTATTCGCCCAAAAAATCACATTCTTCAAAAAAAATTACATCCCCTAAATCGTCTTTTGGGGGTAGTTGCAAAAAACTAATAATGAAAACCTTTATTGTTTATTTAGGATGGTATTTATGTCAAGTTTCATGTTTTTTATTCACCCAAGAAATCAGATTCTTCAAAAAAATTAACATACCCTAAATCGTCTTTTATGGGTAGTTTCAAAAAATAATAACAGCAACCTTTATTATTCATTTAGGTTAGTATTTGTGGCAAGTTTATTGACCGAAGAAACCAGATCTTTCAAAAACACTGTACCTAATACCTCCTTAATAAATCTTCTTTTGGGGGTAGTTGCAAAAAACTAATAATGACAACCTTTACTGTTTTTTCTAGGATGGTATTTATGCCAAGTTTCAAGTTTATTCACCCAAGAAATCAGAGTCTTCAAAAAAACTAACATCACCTAAATCTTCTTATGGGGGTAGTTTCAAAAAATAATAATAGCGTCCTTTATTATTCATTTAGATTAGAATTTGTGGCAAGTTTCAAGTTTATTGACCCAAGAAATCAGATTTATCAAAAACACTGTAATACCTCCTAAATCGTCTTTTGGGGGTAGTGCCAAAAAACTAATAATCACAAACTTTATTGTTTATTTAGGATGGTATTTATGTCAAGTTTCATGTTTATTCACCCAAGAAATCAGATTCTTCAAAAAAATTAAAATCCCCTAAATCATCTTTTGGGGGTAGTTTCGAAAAACTAACAATGAAAGTCTTTATTGTTTATTTAAATTAGTATTCGTGTCAAGTTTCAAGTTTATTGACCGAATAAACCAGATCTTTCAAAAACACTGTACCTAATACCTCCTAAATCGTCTTTTGAGGGTAGTTGCAAAAAACTAATAATGACAACCTTTACTGTTTTTTCAGGATGGTATTTTTGCCAAGTTTCAAGAATGTTGGTCGAAGGAATTAGATTTTTCATACAAACTTTCAACCCCCTTTTTACCCCCTTAGGGGTGAAAATTCCAAAAATCCTTTCTTAGTGCACATTTACGTCACTTGAGGAACCTTTCTGCCAAATTTCATGCTTCTAGGCTTAGCATTTTTGGCTGTGCGTTGATTGATCAGTCAGTCAGTCAGTCAGTCACCTTTCGCTTTTATAGATATAGATAGATAGACATATCAAGCTAATAATAGCGTGTTAAAATATTTATTCAGCCGGAGTGGTAATAGTACATATTTCCTATAAAATTGCCTCTTAGTGCCTAAACATAAACTAAAAGTAAATAATATTTATAACTATTGCAAGAATGGTAATAATTACGTTAGGTAGCGGGCTGCCCAAACTAGGTTTAATCAAACCTGTGTTTCCAGCCATCACTGAAAACACTTCGTTTCTATCACAACACCAATTTCTCAAGAAAGTCAATATCAAACAAAATTCAATTTCACGAAACACCTTTCCCAGAGTACCTAATAATAGGGGGCAATAACCCTTGCACTGCAAGTTGTAAAGGACCACTGAGACGGCGCGTGACGGCGGCGAACCGCGCACTTGCATACAACTACCCTTTGTGAACTAATGAAGCGGTGAGTCTGGATTGCTTGTAAAGGACGATACCGCACGAACAGATAGCCCGTGTAATGACACTCTTATTTTGTAGCGTGAAATGTGAAATAAAATATGAATTTAGATAAAGACTGGTCCTTACAAGGGATTTATTGTGTAGTGTTGATTCTTCGGCATAAAGTGGTATCCTAGTTTCCTACGATACCACTTTTTTCCGAAGAATCCCGCCTATGAGTTTAATTCAGGTAACTTTTTTGTACTTTTTTGCATAGTCGCCGAGTCGGTTTTTTATCGATTACATTTCGGAGAGTGTGCGATGATGGAATTGCATGATATAATTCCGCCCAGCCTGTTTTATCATCGGACTACCAGACGTACGGCGATGCGCCATCGGAACATGGTGGATATCCCACCCAAACGCACAAAACCTTTTGGGGACAATTTCATTATGCGTACAGCTAAGTAGTGGAATTCCCTGCCAGAGTCTGTGTTGCCCTCATAGCCACAATCTAGGGGTCTTTAGGTCAAGAGTAAATAGGTTACTTCTAGGCAAGCGTGCTCAATCATCCACCACATCATCGCTTACCATCAGGTGAGATAGTGGTCAAACGCGAGCCTATATCAGAAAAAAAAATACATCTGAGGTTTGAGAAATCTTTATTCACATAAGAATACAATAATTCACTTACATGTGAATATTAAAAATAACAATAGTTAGATTAATTATTGTTGGGAGTTAATGCAGAGGTAGGTCAATATAGGTAATTAATTCTATTTTGAGGGTATACCATAAATACAACAATATTTTGGTTCGACACTGGTTCAAACATTGAGGTAAATAAAGTCACCGCCAGTTCCAATTACAACACGGACAAGCACAACTGGATGTGGCTAGAAAATATTTCAAGGAAAATGCGTTCTTTAATATTAATTGTTTGAGTAGCTTTTTAAATGTAGTCGTGGATTTGGATTCCTTAAGGTGTCTTGGTAATTTGTTAAATAATTTGGATCCTTCATATAAAATAGTTTTTCTGCCGTAATTTGTTCGGGTTGAGTGTAGTTGTTAAAAGTCTTTGTTCACGTCCTAATGTCATTTTGTGTTTTTTTGTTGTTTTGGTGAAGGTTGAGTGTATATTTTTATTAAGTATTTTTCTAATCAGTATGCATGTATTGTAAATGTATGTTTGTGTAATGTTCATTATTTTGGTATGTTTATAAAGAGTGTCTGTTGGAGTTAAGTTGTCATAATTAAACAACGTTTTTAGTAGTTTATTTTGAGTGGTTTGCAGAATGTGACCTACCAGCGGCACCCCATATTTCAAATAGGTAGTCAATGTGTGGTTTAACGAGTGAGAAGTAAATTGAATGGCGAACTTGTCTGGGTAAGCAGCGAACGATACCTCGTAGGGTACCAGTTAGAGACAGTAATTATGATTTTATTTTTTGAATGTGTGGAAGCCACACCTAAATTTTTTCTTTATCTACTTTATTTATGATTTGATTATTTATTTTTAATGGTGCATGAATGCCAATTTTGCGGCGAAGATCATAAAATTAGTTTTAGCTGTATTAATGGTAAGGAGATTTTGCTGAAACCATAAGTTCAGTACATCCAAATCGTTTTGTGCTTGTTTAACAATGATATCTATAGATTGACCGACGTAAATCAGACATGTGTCATCAGCATACAGTGTTAGGTCCCCTTTTAGACCAATGCTGTGGACGCTGTTTATGTACAGACGGAATAATAGTGGTGTAGCGGCACCGACGCCGCCACTTACGAACTAATGAAATGACGTCACACAAATCCTGCATCGCGCAAGCAAAGTTTTCGGCGCGATTAGAACACATACAACAGTCCGACAACAACCGTTGGGCAGTTGCCCGGACCAGACACAACACCCGTCTGGTCGGAGGATCCTCCCTTTTCTATGGAGGTTTGTGGGACTTTACACCTTGTCCACATGCCACCAAACTGGTGACCCTCGAATATGAACATCAGCGCAGCCTTCGTGCAGAGCTTCTTCATCGTGACGTCATCATCACTTCCTCAAGCTTTTCGAGCAGCGAGTCACACAGCCAGCCAGTACCCACGGCATCTACGGGGGTATCCTGACCACCAGCATGCAGCGGATGCGCATTCCTGGTCAGCACCCTCAGCTTCTATCATCATCGCTCCGACCCACTGGAGCCACCAGCACTCTCCCGACTCACTGGGACATCATCACCGCTCCGACCCATTGGAGCCAGCAACTCTATCCCGACTCACTGGGATATCATCACCCCGACTCACTGGGGCACAACCCGCAGACAGTTCCGACTCACCGTGAACACTGCGACTTCCGGTTCCGACTCACTGGAACCAACCTTCCACTGGCCAGGCACACATCACGAGATGTACGGACGACTCAACCTAACCTGCTATCGACCTCCTGTCTCCGGAGGGGAGTGATGTAGCGGCACCGACGCCGCCACTTACGAACTAATGACATGACGTCACACAAATCCTGCATCGCGCAAGCAAAGTTTTCGGCGCGATTAGAACACATACAACAGTCCGACAACAACCGTTGGGCAGTTGCCCGGACCAGACACAACACCCGTCTGGTCGGAGGATGCTCCCTTTTCTATGAAGGTGTGTGGGACTTTACACCTTGTCCACATGCCACCAAAGTGGAGCCAAAATTGAGACTTGGGGCACACCATAAGTTATAATTTTGGGATTACTCTGAGTGTTACCAATCTTAACAACTTGGTATCGGTTTGGCAAGTAAGATTTAAAAATTTTAAGGGCGGGGCCATTTATGCCTATTTCCATGAGTTTGTTTAGCAATAATTCATGACTAACTGTGTCAAACGCCTTTTTAGGTAAATATACACACCCAGAGCGATTTTCTTGTTATAAATATTAAGAGCGGACAACAGGAATTTGAAAAATAGGTATTTGAAGAAACTATTGCCATCGCGTCACCTCCAACCTCACCCCGTAAAGTGCGAAAGGGACAACTGCAGCTCAGGCTGATTTTACCTACAAAAACTTTGACTAAAAGACGTTTCGTATTCTGCTGTTTTCTTCATGAAAACTGGTCTGATCTAAAAAATTCTTATATCAAAATTTAGAGGAAAAGTATATCTATGCTCCTATCATTTCTTTTTTTGTTAAAAACTTATACATTTTCTCTGAAAGTCTTCTGAACATGGCGGTAAAAACGGGCATTTTTTTTTGGATTTTTGGATTGTCATATTTCTTTTTGTGATTATGTTTTGGAAAAAAGGAAATGATACAGGCACGTATTAATTACACCTAGATTTTATGGAATAAAATCATTGCTCTAGAGGCATTATTCACGAAGAAAACAGCAGAATGTGTTTGTATGGAGAAAGTCTCACTAGAGTCCCCTCTTAAGTTTTATCACAAGGTCTATTGTAGCAGATAGTGTATTTGATTTCGGTCTAAAACCATATTGTTTCTCGTATATAAAGTTAAGAGAAGTAAGGTATTTTCAAGGCGATTGAACAGGACTCTTTCAAATATTTTTGATAGCATAGGCAGAATTGAGATGGGACGGTAGTTACCCAGCTCTGATTTAACTCCGGTCTTATAAATTGGTTTAACTTTTGCAACCTTAAGACTATCCGGAAAAGTCCCCGATTCCATACATTTGTTAATGCAACTAGTCAGTTCGTCAAGAATTAAGTTTGGAACGCATTTCAGTGATTCCTTCTAGGCCTGAACTGGTGTTATTATCTAAGTTATTGATTATTTATAGGATTTCATCTGCTGTGGTTGGTTTTAGATTATTTATATTTATATTATGGAGTTTCTTGTGCATTCTTCTCCATAACAAGATACTTTCCGAATGCACGGTAGAATCAACTTTTATTCCATGTAAATTTAAATTGTGACATTCAAAAGTGCCGCTTGGTGGCCCAGTTGAAATAAATATCTTTTGTCTTGTCTTTAGGGAAGATGAGCTGGATCCAAATAAGCTTGTATTCCCTGAAGAGTTCGGTAGAGGTGCACCACCCATATTTTGACAATTTATGTCATATTTAATAGTTGGAGAGTCTATTGCCATAACCGGACACAAGAGTCCAGTCTTCGGGTTGTAACTGAGAAATTCCAGATGGGAAACCCAACAACATTTTACCAGTCCCGGGCATCAAACCCAGGAACTCATGTGGCGCTTGCGGCGACTAGACCAACCAGGTAGACCATTTGTTTTTCAACGTACAGTAATTAGAAATACTAAACAACACTCCACAAATCTAATTAATAAAATTATAACAATGAAGACAGACTGAAAATTAATTTCTAGAAAACAAATAAATTAGAGTCTACCTAATTGTATCACAAAAGTCCTCACCTAATTATATACCGATGCCTAAGTAGGTACTTGTAGACACAAAGTGCTAGGTTTCCAAGTAAATTCATGTTCTGAAAACTCGGGCTCAATGTAATTAGGTAATTAATTATTGAATTAGGTACAAGATATATACTGTTATCGCCTACTTACTTTAAGTGATTTTGTATTTACATAAGATTTGGGTTCCCTGTAATGTAGTGCTTTACTAGAAATGCCTGTGTAACGATACTCCTACACTTTCCTTTGAAAACCTAATAAGGTTCAAATTATTTTCGTGAATCATATGAGGGATTGGCTGGGTTTAGGCGTGACATTAGTATAACCCACGTAATTAATTAAACAAAACTTGAATATAAAATCAACTTCACAAAACAACTTCATCTATCATCAGACTTGCCTGTCGCAGGGCTGCTTTAAGAAATAAGCAGTAACTTTGTGCTTTTCTAACAGTATTCCTTATTTTCTCTAAGTGTTTTGTATGTACATAAATAAATAAACAAAATTTGGGATCGAAAAACAGTGTTGGAATGTATCTCGAAGACTTCAAAGTTTTTCCTCCTACTATTACTAGCGTAATAGGTACAAATTGTTATTTAGTTCCTTTTCCGATATCAAAAATAATTCCCTTTACTTTTTAAATACACTACTTACTATACATACCTACATAAAATTTGCTATACGCAAACTTACCGTAACAATATAATTGTTTTTATTTTTCTGTTTTTAGTTTTGGTAAATACTCTATAATATTTTTTTTTTCTTTTTTAGCTTGGAGAAATGCTCATGCATACTGCGCTACCACGGGGAGATAGCGCATTTATGTGGGGCTCTAACCCACTATGGCTTATGGCGGGAACACGGGTACGCGTTAGCACTCACCGCGACCCCGTCTAGGACGCGGAAGGTAGGGAGAGAGGCGCACCGCAATACCGGCACTCCTCTCCCGCCGCGGCCTCCAAACCTCAGCCGCGATATCGTATGGGTATGGGAGACCCCATACGACATCGCGGCCCGCCTCAGTTGCGATGTCGCCTAGGCAGCACCGCAACCTACATGTTGGCCGCTACGTCGTCGGCTAATCGGCAAAAGCCATGACGAGCGGCCCCTCCTCGGGTTCCTCTTCGCTTCACCGTGGGTGACCAAGCCACAGTTACTGAGCCCCCCCGCATCGACAATGCGGGAACCCACCGGGGGGGACTCTATAATATCTACCATGAAAATCATTTATAACCAGAGCGCTTCTCATAAGAATTGCAACAAGCCTAAACACGACTGGGGTACATTGTTTCATTACAGAGTGCCGGTGCCTACCTTGTTGCTTCATCACCAGAGGCCTTATTGCGAGCTTTTACTAAAGCTCAATCGCGTTAACGTAAACGTTAATTTGTATTGAAACTGGATAAGCGCCATCTGGTAACGGTAAGGAGAAACCTCTTTTTTTGTTTTCATTTTGATATAAGAGATCGTTTACGTTATCACGAGTGAGTACGTTAATAAACTCGGAATAATCACACTGATCAGTTAGATGGTACCATTTTCTATTGGAGATATCTTATACCCAATACATACTTATCATTAAAGTTAAGTTCTAGTGGCCAATACCAAAACCGCTATGTAAATGCCTATAGAATCAGAATAAGATTTTTTTTTCGTAAAACATAGGTAATAAATACATACAAGAAAAAATAAAAGTAACATTAAAGTAAAAAAAAGTAAAAGTAGCCCATAAAATTTGAGGAGTTTCAAGGATTTCCATGGGATCATTCGCTTTTGAAGCAGTCGGGTCTTTTGATTTTTTGAATTAAGTTTTTTTATTTATAACTTTTTAGTTCGTTTTTTTTTCGAATTAGATACATTTAAACATCATCATCATATAAGCCGAAAGACTGCCACTGCTGGACATAGGCCTCCCCCAAGTGTCGCCACATTGACCGGTCCCGTGCGTCCCGCATCCAGCGAATCCCCGCAACCTTCACCAGGTCATCGGTCCATGGACCGATTAAACATATAAGTGTTATATATTTTTGAAATCACCTCTTAAGACCCTTTATTTTGATACCCCACACGAGGGGTTTGGAAGAAAAAAAAATTTGGGCCACCACAATATGGCGCCCGAAATCCGTTATTTTTCTATTGTTCAATTTTAATGTAGCCTATGACACTTGCAGGATTAAGACGAATCGATTGACGTATGAACCATCAAAATCGGCCAACGCGTTTGCTCTCTGGAACGGCATATAGGAACAAACATACATACATACATACTTACATACATACATACTTACATACATACTTACATACATACATAGACTGATAAACACATTACCCTCCTTCGGCAGTCGGGTAAAAAAGTACGTACAGTCGAACCTAACCTCCTCCTTTTTGAAAAGTCGTTTAAAAAGTTTCAAGAGTTACGTTTATTTTTCTTCAAAGTTATACGACACCAAGTGAAAATTACCTGGAGTTGGTCCCCTATAATCCCGTTTGGTCATTATGCAATATCTCGCGGTCCACGGAACCCAGGGCGCCGCTACATGCACTATTCATTACATGGGCTCGTCCTAATGAGACAATGTATTCCAAGTTTGTGTTTCCGCGGCAAGGACTCAGCTCTCGAGGTTTACCCAGTTGCTATTCCAATCGTGTGTGTTTACTGTGCCACCTGTATATGTATACCTAATTATAATGTGCGAGGAATGCGACGCAAATCTTCCCAGAATTTGTTATGTAACAAGGGTTGGATAAATGGGAGACTTAAGGAGGAAAAACGTGTTGTTTTCGGTGTGTGGGCTGCCCAATGAATTATACAGTTGTTGCAGTACCTAATCAAAGATTTTATTTTCAGTTGTTGTTGGGCTAATATATGTTGAAAAAGGTAGATTTTTCTACTACATTTTTTGTCACGTCAATAGTTCGTCAGTTTATATATAGGTGTACTGCAAAGTTGCTTAAAAATAGAGTAAGCTTTTAGATAATTAAACTTAGGGCCCAGTTTATTTATCCGTAATTTACTTAACCAAGTTAGTGTTAAATATGCTAACCAATAGTTTAAAATTTCGGTAAACCCGTTTATTTATCAGTTGTTAGTCTAACAAATGGTCAAATAATTAAGTCTCCAACTTATGAGACTATTTGTGATGCTAACAATTGATGAAAAAACACATTTGAGAGAAATTTGGAACCATTGGTAACATATTTAACACTAACTTGGTTGAGTTAATTACGTATCAAAAACTGGGCCTTACTTTAATTATCTGAAAGCTAACTCTATTTTAAGCAAATTTGCGATACGCTTATTTAAGAACTGATGAACTATTGACGTGACAAAAAATAGAGTAGAAGAATCTACCTCTAAAATTTAAACATTGGTTGAGTTAAGTACGGATCAAGAAACTGGGCTAAGGTGTTTTAGGTAACACATAAAATGCCTACGAGTCATTTTCATTATTCACCACATAAATCAACAAAATATTTTTAAGCCGACCATATTTCAAACTTTACTTTTACACAAGACCAAATCCAAACCAATCCTTTTCACATAAATTCAATCCGCCCGACACATTCAAGCTACGAATAAGTACAATTTAACCAAAGTCATGTGGGACCAAACTCACGCTGTAATGCACCAGAGTGTACCAGTGTCCTGCAAAATATATGGGGCAAGACCGCAAGTCGGACGGGTCATAATAATAGCAGAAGCTCGCGGGACGAATACGAATGTACTTGCAAGTACGACCAGTACGTAGGTTCTATTGCTACTTAAATAAAGCACGGGGCAATTGGAACGCCAATAATTAATTCAGAATTTGACTAATGAATGCTTAGGCAATTAGCGGAATTTCCCTGTTTAATTTTGTCTATGAAGTGAAGACACTTTTATGAATTAATTGAATTGGGATTCGACTGAATAGTCTGTTAGTCTTAACACATAAATAATTAATCATCACTATCCCGCGGAGAAGATGGTACTGGAACGTGTGGATTGGCATATAAAAGAGAGGCTTACTAGTGGGATAAAACGGGCTGTGTGTGATGAAGATGACGGTGATGAATCATCATAATAACTCATTATAGGAATGGGTTATTAAGATGACTTCCGAGGGTAAATATTCAAAACGTTCAAAGATATTAACATTAAAAAGAAGCCAACAAAATGAAATAACTGCTCTGTAAAAGAAGCACAAAATTGAAATGAAATATTAATATTTAAAAGGTTAGTTCATATTTTTACTCTTATTTTTCCTTCGCTCAGATTTCCTAAGATTAATTAAAAAGCCGGCCAAGCGCGAGTTTACCGCGAGTGCTAAAGGTCAGTACGCCATTTTAACTTTAAAAATGCTGACATATTGAACTCTGACCTTTTTGCCTACTTAATGCCTTCACTCTTCAGCTACAGTTACGTAAATATTATTGAAACAGTTTCTGCATAATAATAGGAGGCCTAGAATGAAAAATTTAAATTATAGGTTAATTTTACGCGCTAAGTACTAAAGAAACAATATTAGGTAAGTACAAATATACCGCCTAGTATAGTAATTTTGTAAATAGAGTACCTTTATGTGACTAGAGTCCATAATGTTTTTATTTTTTAAATCAGTAGAAAGTTTTTCAAGTCATGACATAAGTAGGTAGATTCCCAAGACATAAAACAAATAATAAAGGATTGCAGATACTACATGCAGTCTCAGACATACGAGTGTATATCTAAGAGTTGCCACATTTTCAATTTTAGCAGAGAATTGTAAAGTACTTCCGTGAGTAATTTCCTGGACATTTGCTTTTCTCAGATAGAAAAGGAGATTTATTATAGATTGCTTGCAGTTTTTCGTATGTCTATATTTTATAGAACAAAGCATGTTCGATTTATGATATAGAATCAAGCTGGGTAAGTGCATAAAACTTGGATCTACTAGCAAAGAACCTGTCTGCAATTTCATAAAAATGGTTCATATTTACTTGTTCTACTTATTACGAACTATGTCATAATATTTATAATTAATTTTTGTACTGATTAATTAGTAGAAAACTTATTAAATACATTCGGTAGTCATGTGATTACTAATCAATCAGGTGAGTAGTCTAAGTACGTTTTTAAACAATTAATCCACTTTGTAGTTTAAAAATCTGGCCAAGGCGAGTCGGACTCTCGCGCAAGAAGGGTTCCGTACCATTATAGCAAAAAACGGCAAAAAAATCACGTTTTTTGTATGGGAGCCCCACTTAAATGTTTATTTTATTCTGTTTTTATAGCGGCAACAGAAATACATAATCTGTGAAAATTTCAACTATCTAGCTATCACAGTTCATGAGATACAGCCTGGTGACAGACGGATAGACAGACGGATCGCGGAGTCTTAGTAATAGGGTCTCGTTTTTACCCTTTGGGTATGGCACTCTAAAAAGGCTTCGCCCGCGTGAATATATAAAAATGATAATAATGCCCTACGGACCCTTAAGTAGTGCCTGGATAATACATCCTATACCTATCCTAATCCAGGACATAGCATACGTGCACACCAGTTTTATTCAAAATTCACCCTTTCATACTTGATTGACTTACAAACATCTGAAGATAGGTACCTAATTTCACATTAATTCATTAATGGGATTCAAACCAATCGAAAATCAGATATTCAATAACCATTCCACTTATAAATCATCTAATTGTATCGTGATTCGTGTTATGCGGACTTTATCAATGTGCGCTATATCGACGGTTAGTTAGTGCGGCAGGCGACAGTTTAATTAGCGAGGGGGTCTCCGGCCGCGGGCGACACCTGGTGGTGCGAGTATCGAACTATCGACTCCGTACTAGTTATCAACATTTTGTACTAGGATGACATATACAAGAAATATTGTGACTTTTAATAATGATAGTAATTTACTTTTTATGCGTTTCTGTGATTTATGCACACACTTGCTAAAGTGCCCAAAGTGCGAATACACTTTAGAAGATGTAATGAACTCCAGTAACGCTAGAATTAACGTGGTCACCTACTGAGACTAAAATATTGAAAGAGCTTTTCATGGACTCGAAAAGACGAGAGAACAATGGTAACCCAGTGGTAACGGCCGCGATTTACTGGTTGAAGGTCGAGGTTTCGAACCCATGCAGGCGTTTTAATGGTGAGGAAACCGACATGTCCTAGAACCAAAAATTCGAAGACATGTAACATCTACCATCCCTGGCTCCCATGGCTGGCTTTTGGTCCATTCCCTCTCACAGGGAGGAGGCCTGTGTCCTTGCAGTGGGAACATCAACAAGCTGATGATGATAAAAAGAAAAAGAAGCAAGAATTTTTACTAGAAAACTCTCAGTTCACCAATCACGGTTGTTTTATAATGGCCAAGAAAAATATCAATAACAAAGTAATATAAAATATGACAAATTTAATACCGTATTTCTAACAGAGAAACGAAAAGCGCGGCAAAAATAACACAGCTATTCTATTTTATAATTTTTCGAAGAAAAGTACTAGCTCGTATTCATTATATAATCTCTTTAGACTCATTAAAATTTATAACAAAATTCAAAGAAGTCGTAATTAGCCCATTAATATTCTTTTAATTACGCATTAAGGAATTCGGGGCATTATAGGAACATAATACTAAATTATTAACTCAGATTTTTATTTAAAATTACACGACCGAAAGAATTTATATTAATTTATTTATCTGTTTTTTTATTCAAAAACTGCTCTTCATATTTTTAAAAGACTCCTTGAAACAGCGTCACGGACATATCCCCGATATTTAAATTAAGAATTATAAATTGAGTCTTTCTCAAATTCTACTTTAGCCTGAAAACCTGTCAAACTTTGGCAATATAGCACGGCTTGACACGTTCTTAACTCAAAATTATCAATTCAGAAAACGGTAACTGAGGTACCAGATAAACAGAAAAACCCAGGAGATTGTTGGCCTCAATATCAACAGACATCATAGCGGCTTCATTATCATACGGACTAATAACATCCTACACTAGGCAATCTAGGTATACAATGAAACTGGGACTCTGCGGCAAACTTTAAGCGACACATATATTGGACCTTAAGCTACCAAACAATAGTTGAGTATCTACTAAACAGTGCTGAAGTCGAAACAATGCTATTGAATAAAAAACATATTTTTTTCTACCTATATCCGTTATAGACATTGAAACCATTGAACCGATGTGCCCCAAACTGGTTTCATTACTAAGGCAATAATGCAAAGATGGGTTTAGACCACTAAAACAAACAAAAAAATATTAAATAAACAAAATGATTTTTTTCCAACTAATAAACAAAGTGTATTTATTTTTTACCCGAAGGAGTGTAATTAGTCTATCAGTCTATGTATGTATGTATGTTTGTTCCTATGTGGCATTCTAGAGACCAAACACGATAGCCGGTTTTGATGATTCTTATGTCAATCGATTCGTCGTAACATTAAATTTGGAGAATAGAAAAATGCCGAATTTTGGGCGCCATTGTGTGAAGACCCAATTTTTTTTATTCCGTTCCTATCGTGTTGTGTATCAAAATAAAGGTAAGTATTTAAGAGGTGATTGCAAAAATATATAACTCTTATATGTTAAATGTTACTAATTCGAAAAAAGACAGTAAACTAAAAAGTTGTATATAAAAAGTTATTAAAAAAAAAACCCGGCTGCTTAAGAAGCGAACTAAAAAGGTTTCAGGTTTACCCTTTGGGTACGGATCCCTAAAAAAGAAACAGTGTCAAATAATCATCGTTAGTTTTCCATAAAAAAATTTGTTACACAAAAAATATGGTTTTCTAAAGGAAAACCATCATCTACGAGTAGGTGGGTTTAGGAGGCCAAGAAAACTCGGCAGTCTAATATCATGACGTAAGAGTTACGGTAAATTGTTGATAGACTTAAGAAACTTGTACCACCAAAGGGCTTAAATATAGAGCTAAAACGATTCTTAAAAAGTGCAGAATGTATGTGTAACATTGACTAAAGATCCCGATATTTCACGCCAGTAGATACTGAACATTTTGCACTTTTGACCATTGTGATCCCTGATCACCTATCACTTTGCCTGGAGCCACAGGGGAACCTAAACTGACAACAAAGAGAGAAAGCTCAAAGTGGTGTGTGTATAGACTAGTATAGAGTCTATCAACCTACATACTAATTGTCCGTAAGACCAGACAAACTATTGTTTGCAGTAGCCATCAGCAGAATGTAGCCCCTCAACAATTGCGCTACTATGACATATAATCAAAGCACAAGCTGCAGTGGCTATCAGTCTTTAGGCGGCCGTCGGTCAGGAGGCGATCTGCCCCATTGTCTACGAGAACAGGCTATTGTTCGGAGTATCTGTGATCGAATACTCTCCATTAGCTGTGACTATAGTGAAAGATATCATATGAATGGTATTCAGTAGCAGATAAATTAACTGATATGTTCAGCGTGTGCTATTTTAGTGTACAATAAAGTATATTCTATTCTATGCCCGTAAACATTTTGTGTTCAACGGATATAATACACAAAAAATATCTGTCAGACAACTAAGGTTTTCGCACCTCAAAAATTACTTGAGTTAACCTGTTTTATTATTTGCCATGATAGAGTCATAGTTACACGTAGGTACCTTTACAATTATACCCCGAAATTTTCAAACAAGATCCATTACAATAAAAACATAGAGCCCAGTAGAACACATCATGTATAGGAACCATCAGCCTTGAATTAATATACAAAAAAAAAACAGTAGTACTTAACTTTATTTTTGAAAACCCAAATACTAGTACTGTCATGAAAACCCTCATTTTAAATTACGACGATCAAAAGCGAAAATAACACAACTCTACAAATACAAGTTATATCATTGCAAGTGTGTAAAACAACACTTTCACGTAGTTACTGTAATTGTACAGTCGTACAAATAATTGGATTCAATGAATTCGAGTCCAATCAGCAGGAGTAATCGGAGCTTATGATTGTATTACTTTTAACATAATTGCTCAAAACCAAATGTATGCAAATGTGTAATTTATTTTCTGAATTTAAAGTTAACCTGTAAAATTATACATGAGTTTGTTTTGTTTGCTGTCTTTTTTAATTGAGCAATTCCTATGAACACCTTTCCGACTGCATCATCAGATCAGCTTCACAGTTCCTTATCATTGTATTGTCTCCAAAGTTACAGAAGTATACCAAGTGACGGTGACGGTAAAATGAACTCTGAACAGAAACTCCGTGTGTCAACTCTTTGCCGAAAGGTCTCAAGTGGAACTTCTCAGATGGCTGTCCTTTACCAATCGCTGAAGCAGAAGATGATCCAGAGCCACAGTACCGTTCAGCACCTACAACATCAGCAGAACGTGGTGAACTCTCTGGAACAATTCAAAGAGGTTTTTGAATCGAAGCTGAATCCCTCCTCTTCTTATGCCAGCATGCTGAAGAAAGGCTCCGACAACTTTGTCCGTCCTGCTAATCTAAATTCAATCGCCATTTATCCCAGCGATAAAACTAAAACGAGTGACGACACCAAGTCACTCGTTCAGAAGTTGATTTCGCCCGAACAACTAAAGATCCAAGTCCGTGGCCTAAAGAAAGTGAAAAACGGGGGCGTACTAATTAGCACGGAAAGCAAAAGCGATATTGAAAAACTAAAAAAGTCGGAGAAAATTGTCACCTCAGACCTAATTTTAGAAGAGCCGTCTAAACGACGCCCTAGAATCGCAGTCATTGGTGTTCCCGTAACCCTTACCGACAAGGAGGTATTTGACTGTATCTATGAGCAAAACCTGTCAGACAAATTGCCCAATACAAGTCGAGAGACCTTCCTCGAGAACATCAAGTTGAGCCACAAATCGGGAAAGAAGGGCCTTCCTACCTGCAACTACATCGTTGAACTATCCGCTGGCATAAGAAAAGTACATATAAACCAAAGCCGAATTTTTATTAACTGGACTTCATGCCCTGTGCGAGACTTTACCATAGTCACGAGGTGCTTCAATTGCCAGCAGTTTGGCCACGCAGCCAAGTTTTGCCGTGAAAGCAGTTCTACGTGCGGCCACTGTGGAGAATCTGGACACTCCTTGAAGGAATGCAGCAGCAAATCTTCTTCCCCTCAATGTGCGACGTGCAAGCGGTTTAAGAGGAAATGTGACCATCCAACCGGTGATTTAAGTTGTCCGGCACGTAAATATGCAGAGACCAACTACATTAACTCAATAGACTATGAGGGCACCTAAGAGCGCCACACAATATTATTTTACCATGCTCAAGGTCACACGCGTTGAACGTCTGCTGCTGACACCACAGTGGCCTAATTACCGTAAAAATTATGTGTTTTAATTTTACAACATTGACTGTTATAATTCTGCATACGCAACTAATTTATTTGTGTGTGTAACATGCACTTTGATTATGTTTTACAATATAGATAAATAAGAAATTTAATTATATAAATAATTATGACCTAGTATTTTAGTTCTATGTTTATAGTGTTTAAGTAAATTAGGTATCTTATTTTTTCAAAATTATTTAGTCTTGCTACTATTTTAAGAATTTCTTGGGTTAAATATTGTTTAAATTCTGTTGTTCTAACATAAGCATATTTTTAGAGCTCCTTACTGCCTGTGATACAGGATTACCTAGTACAGGCATCTTCCATTATTATACCTACATTAATTATCTAAGATTCATACAGTGTTTTAAACTTTTTATTATCTGAATAAAGATTATATTATTATTATTTCCTTTATTTCATTATTGTACATAGTTTTTACATTTTTAAATATTATCTTATAAAAATAAAATAAAAAAAATAAAAAATATTAAAAATATAAAAATTAGTAGCCCACCGGTATCGGGAACAAGGTCCAAGCTACCGGTGGTTAGGGCTGCTGAGAGAGGAACCTCCTAACGATACGCGCCGTGTCCAGGAGTACCGCTTTCTGGATCACGCCCTTGATCCAGCTGCCCAACGAGAGCCTCCTCAGATGTTCATCGAGACTCTTAGCTATTATGCCATTGGCCGTCACGACTATCGGCACAATGACTGCTGTATTCACATCCCACATGTCGACAACCTCGCGAGCTAGATCAAGATACTTACTTTTCTTATCTCTCTCAGCCTTCACGAGGTTCTCGTCATGGGGGACCGCTATATCAACAATCATTGCGCGACGCTCTAATCGGTCTATCACCACTATGTCAGGCTTATTGGCAACAATAGTCCTGTCAGTGATGATAGACCGATCCCAATACAACGTGACATTGCCATTTTCGAGAACTGGGTCGGGCACGTACTTATAGTAAGGCACTTCCGATTCCACAAGATTGTATTTAAGAGCAAGTTGCTGGTGGATAATCCTGGCTACAAGGTTGTGTCTATGCAAATAGTCTCCGTTAGCCAGACTAGAACAACCGGAAATAATGTGTCGGATTGATTCTCCCGGCCGGTGACATGCCCGACAGATGTCAACCGTGCCGTCCTTCACAATGTATTTCCGGTAGTTGTTCGTCATCATAACTTCGTCCATAATCGCAAAGACAAAACCTTCGGTTTCCCCGAAAAGGTCACCAAATCGCAGCCAGGCCACGGACGCTAAAAGATCTACATCGGGCCCATATAGGACCCGGTAGAAGCGTCCGTTATTATTATTATTATTAAGTGTCAGTTTAACGTTACTAAACAGCACGTTTCGTAAAAAGGTTTTTTTCCCATAATTATGTCGCATTGTCCGTTATATTAATAAACAAGGCACAGGAAGTACTTGATATATGGATTACTAATTTTTACCGGACACATATACGAAATAAAAAGTTTGCATAGGGTTTGTCAGCGGTTGTGTTTCTGGAGGTAAACACATAATTGCGTTAACTATACTTCATAAAAGATAGCTTGATCTCTGCGACAGCTGTCACTGTCAATACAGTAACAATAGCGCTTGACAGGCTAACAAAACCGTAAAACATCAGTTTGACATATGTCGCAGAGATCAAGCTATCTTTTATGAAGTATACTACTGTCACTGTTACTGTCTCTGTACGTTTACTGTCACTGTCATTATATTTTTCATTTCCCTTTGAGTTTTAAGCGATATGAGTCAGTGTTTTTTGCCGCGTAAGCGTGTAGGTGTACCTTGTTTATAATAGAACAATCATTGCACTACACATATTTTTTTAGTGTGAGTCGGGAGTTTATTTTATCCATTGCTTAACGTACAACCTATTTGAATGGACAGCAGAATCAATTATTATTATTTTTAACTACATTTTTTGACATTCAAATGTACTGTTTAATTGCTTAGTTAAATTTATGATTTGACTTTGACTACCTAGCCTTAAAAAAATTACTAGTTATTAGATGATGTTTTCAGGATAACTTAATTAAGCAATTTAAACATGAACCAATCTCAGACCTCGTCTACCTTATTAATAGAACAAACCTATTTAAAGGCATCATTCTGTGTAAATTATCAGAAGCAAGTTCAGCTTGAACTAATAGCGATGAACAAATTCATAATTAAATTAAATATAGGCATTTGGCGCGAGAAACTTGGTACAACAATGATAAGGCCAAGATCCGTGAAGATGAATGGCCGCCTACGTGCTACGCCGTAGCCGCCTACGCGCTACGCCGTAGCCCACCTACGAATCAGACGGTATAATCTTGAATGAGAAGATGCCGTAGTCTCACTCAATACAAAGGCTTTTGAGTGCGTTGTCTTAAAGGCTTTGTTCAGCGTTAAGAGGTGCCGTAAATTATTTTATCATGAGCATACCTACCTACTGCGGACAGTAATTCGTTGCTAAGCGAATTAGCGATAGTAAAGTTTACGTGGAAAAATAACGCTTTAATTTCTTATTTGTCCAGCATCTGTTTTTTTTTATTTATGTGGCCGTCTGCTATTTCCGTTATATAAAAGAATGTTATGTAATTTTTTTCCCACTATTGTCTACGCCACTTTCAGCGCCAAATAATATCACACCGGAAAATTCGACGTCTCCACGAGACGTCATACAAACATTTCCTTTTGTCCCGCATCTCAAAAGTCTTCTGTACTTCCTGTACTGTGCCCCAGTACAATGTGCGTTTGTGGGTGACCGCCGCACCCCACTCGACGAACGTGACTCGTTTGATATCTCGATCGTTCGTATGAGCCGAACAAAGAACAAATTATTCACGAGTCCGGTCGAATTAGCCGCCGTATTGGGTATTTTGTTGCGTGGTTCTAATTTATTATTGCTTTTGAAGATTACATTTGTTTTGTCGTTGCTTCGAAACTAAGATAAAGATGGCATATTTTTTGTTTGTATGTTTGAAGATGGAAACATCTAGAAGTACTGGACTGTACCATAACGTGTCAAAGCCATCATGATTCTTCTGTAAACAAGGGATATTGTGCTTCGCCTCGTATAGCTATTATATGTCTCTCTCATAATGGAACCATGATAATTATGTCAGGTCAGAGTACGGCCCCCGATCAAAACATGAAATCCATTCACTGATAGTTACTATAGTGTAGCTGAGTGCCATAGGTTACTTTTTATCCCGGAAAATAAACGGGTCCTCAGGGATAGATAGGACACAGTAGAGATGCCGCTCGAATAAGCTAGTTTAAATATTGCATTAAGTACAAAATTATCCTTACACAAATAAAACAATAAAAATCTTTTTTACAAAAAAATACTACCGACTTCAAAATGGAAACACTACAAAGTGAAAAATAACTTCTTTTTTGGAAGTCGGTGTCCATAACGAAAAAAAATTGGTACCTACCAAAGACACAGACTTCCAAACAAAAGGTATTTTTCACTTTGTAATGTTTTCATTTTGAAGTCGGTATTATTTTTTTGTACAAATGTTTTTTATTGTTCACTTTTTTGTTGTTCCTAATAGGCAACTTGCCTTTAGTAAGGTACCTATAATGCCAGAATAGATTACCCAAATATCATGAAATTTTAACATAACCGGTGAAATGAGTGTTCCAAGGTGAACTGTAAACATATACGTACCCCTTTAAAGCTTTTTAAAGAAAATCCTGGACATAGAAATGGTATAAACACTAAACAGACATACGATCGCAGCAATCCCGAGAGATTTGCCATAATTTATTAAAGTGTTCTATTGTATATCTCCGAAGTTCTTCATCAGATCTTCACCAAATTAAAATTGGACCAATTTCGGAACATACTCTTTCAAACAAAAAATAATTTTCAAAATCGGTCCACAATTGACGGCGTAATCGGTGAACATACATTAAAAAAAAAAAACTTGAATTCGAATATAGAACCTCCTCCTTTTTGGTAAGTCGGTTAAAAAGACTAGCACCTATTTGCAAATTGAAATTATTTACTATTGATACACTTACTTAATTATCTTTCCCATAAATCACGTAAAGACTTTTAATTACTACCCGAACGCCGGTAATGTCTGTGGGGTGCTATTGTATCCCGTTACACCGGGTGCAATGTCTTGTCGGAAGGAAGGCGTACAGGGTACAGGGGTCAGAGATATCATCCATCTTGTCAGATTTACGGCTTCAAAACGCACAGTTTATCTCAGAAGCCCGACTGCCGGATTACTACAGCCCACGTTCATGTATTCAAACAAATGTATATAATCTTTGGTTTTTCGGTAACAAAACTGGCTGAATTGAGAAAAAGAACCCGTATTTTGTTGTTTTCTTGCTGTACCTATAAATATTTTTTCAGAGGCAACTTTGAGTTTACGGCTAAACGAAGTGTGTTGCATTTTGATTGCGGTCCATTCACTAGCTATAAATAAAAAAAACAATAAAAGTATTACGGTAACCTCATTACGGTAGACTAATCTTATGAATTTTGTTTATATTTTTAAGTTTAGTTTCACTCATGTACAAATTAACGCTACAGATAATTTCGTTAACTACGCCTAGGTCCATAACTATTTACATTGGTCAAATTAGGCCATTACAGATTGTATTTATTTATGTATACTTTATTGTAAATACAGTAATTTCAGAAAATACAGTTACAAAAAAAAACTTAAAACTAAAAATATGCAACGGGCGGCCTTATCGCATTCCGCGATCTCTTCCAGGCAACCAGGAACTGTATGTATGAACTTTAATAGAGACTTTGACTTCCGATTTGTTTCGATGATCCTTCTCAGAGTATTTATCTAGGAAACACCGTCTCCATTAATAATAAATAATAATATACCTAAGTTAGGGTAATGTAGTTTAAATTGACAAAAAAGATTATCATATAAAAGTGTTATTTTTAAGCAGTTTACAAAATAAATTTCATTTATCAGTTAGTTTGCAATATATAGAGTCTTAAAACAACGACCACGACCAACGACCTTTATATTAATTTAAAAATGTTTCTCTTTGTTTGTTATCCTAATCTCAAAATCAACAAACAAAGAAACACATGTCCACATTAAAAAATGGGAATCACGAAGTAGGTCGGCATCGGCGGCGGCATCGCTTTGTCAGGGATAACGCATGCCATCGAAACCGCACATTTTTCCGTCGGCCATTGGCCAGCCTACTTATGTGCAGGCCTTATTACATCCCATTTGTATGGAACGGACAAATAAAGGTAACAAATTGTAATGGTGTTTGCTTTTTTTTATGCTCTGGTGTCCAAAATTAAGCGAATATAAATAAAAAATTAATGCTGAATAATGCTTTTTCGTTCTTTTCTATTTTTCTTTATTTGTGGAAAATTAGGTAAAGTGAAGTGGATAATATATATTATTATTACATTATATACATTACATCATACATTCATACTACTAATTGATTGTTTGATGTGATAAACAGCTTCTTGGAATAAGCTAAAATTAACAACTCCAGGACGAAAATTCTAGAAAATTGTTCGTTTAATCCAGCTTCTAGTTATACTAATCGGCCGATACTAGTAGTTGTGTAACTTTCAGCAAACAGGAGCGTATTCGTTAAATAAAACAAGTAGGTTAGACGTAAAACATTTCTTGCTTAATTTCCTGTTTTAGTATAGTAACTCACATAACATAACATCACACACGAATTCCCGAAGGGTAAGGTAGTGGGATGTGTATATCTAATAATGTTTGTAATAGATAGATAGACAGAAAGAAATAGTTTTTTTTTTATTTGTACACCAAAAGTGTAACACAACTCTTTTAAAATATATAATATTTCTATGCGTACAATGGTGGTATATATCTATAAGACAACCTTTAGGAAGTATTTTTATAAATCTTTTTATCAAAATGATTTATTTATTTTTTATTTTTTCAATTTTTATTCCTTCTCTGTATGAGAAGAGGCCTTTGTCCTGCTGTGGAACATTAACAGTCCCTTTACAAAAAAGCGGTTTAAACGAGGGTAAAAACTGGTTTTAATCTCTATAAACAATGGTTTACACAAAAATTATATTACAAATAGTGGTTTAGCGATAATCCATAGACTATATCATGGTCTAACGCTAAACCTCGGCGGGCCCTTGTTTAACGATGGTCTAAATCGTTTCTGACAAACTTTCTCTTTTAGGTTATAGCATCTCTTTCATTTTGTTGTGTTGCTTTTACCCAAAAATTGATATGAACATAGGGGATTTAATTGATATTGAGGATATTCCTCGGTGCTCCAATTCTCAGATGTTTTTTTTTTTGTTGGTCCATCACCATATATTATTCACAAAGAGGCAATTGTTCTATTAGAGAGTTGGATGACTTGGATACAAAATTTCAAAGCCCAATGAACTTCGTTCAACTTGCTATGGTTTTTTTTGTTACGTGACAATGTTAACGCGCGAGAATGTTACGTTTCGTTACACATACGTAGATGAATTATTAGTAATTAATACGAATTTAAGTAATGTGCTTAAACCAAAAACAAAACTGCAATCGATAAATAAAGTAATGTTTATATCCATGCTAAAGAACAAAGTGTCAATAGTTTTAACACTACTAAACATCATTTAATCCTTATCGTATTATCAAAACGTTTTCTTTTCTGGGCATACGGAACGTTTCAATAGAATGATATTATGGTGATCGAATGATATTGTTGTATTAATCTGTGGTTGATGTATAGAGAATGGTTCAAATGAAGGTACTAAGAAGACCACGGTTTTTTATGTTTTGTAATACGGACAAATTTAGACCATGGTTTTGCAGATAAGCCTGGACTTGGTAGGCCAGGATTAAACCAAGGTTTATTGAGTTTTTTGTAATAAGACTGTAACAGTATAGTAATATTATATAAAATTCTATATTCATGTTTCCGTAGCCTGACCTTTACCAACCACAATATCTTTGAAGTAAATCTTCTAGTCATCCCAACATCAACCTCTACGTCGCCCACCGAGATCTGTTCCTAACATCACGGTCTTAAACAGACGTCCCAAAAATAGCTAAGTACTATCCAAGCGTTCAAAGACCTTTTCATTTACAGAGTACACAGTAACCGATTCGTAACAAAATAAAAATATGTCTTGTTTTGTACAAACAACACAGGAAGCCATTTGTCGTACTCAAAAAACGCTTAAGTTCAAATCAATCTTTTATCAGAGATATTCAGAACTGGTTTTTGAAATGAAATTTTGGAAATAAGAACGTGTACTACTTGAATGCCAAATTTTGACGGATTTTTAACCGACTTACCAAAAAGGAGGAGGTTCTATGTTCGACTTCTTGAATGTTTTTTTTTTGTTTTTATGTGTCTTCACCGATATCTCCGCCAATTGTGGACCGATTTAAAAAAATCTTTTTTTGTTTGAACAAGTCTTGAACAAGTTCCGAAATTGGTCCCATTTTAATTTGGTGAAGATCTGATGAAGAACTTCGGCGATATACAACAGAACTTTTCAATAAATAAGGGCAAATCTCTCGGGATTGCTGCAATCGCATGTCTGTTTATTGTTTATACCATTTCATAACATAACATCACACCAGTTCGCTGAAAGGGGTACGCAGATCTCTCAATTCACCGGTTATGTTCAAGTAATCTATTCTGGCGTAATAGGTACTTAGTAAACAACTTGCCTATTAGGTAGGAAAAACTAAAAAGGGAAAAAGTAAAAAAAAACGTTTATGCAAAAAAATACTACCGACTTCCAAATGAAAAACTAGAAAGTGAAAAATAACTTTATTTTTGGAAGTCGGTGTCCATATCGCAAAAAAAGAAAGACAGCGTTATTTTTCACTTTGTAATTTTTCATTTGGAAGTCGTTAGTATTTTTTTGCATAAAAGTTTTTTTATTTGGCTAGAGTTTGATGAATGCTCGACGTCAAATTCTTTAATAAAAAATCGGGGGTCAATGTCAAAAACGCTTTGCGCGTTTGAGGTTTTGACAGATTGAAGTTGGGACTGAAATGCGAATGTTCTCATACTGTAATTTGCTCCCAGATGAATAATATTCATCTTTACTTCAACTTTATACTCAAACTTCGGCGAGTTTGTTGAAAATCTTTATAAAATAGCAGGGGATCACCCGCTGTGTGATCAATCAGTATCAATCATGAAGTATCTTATATGATTAATGGACTCAGAATGAAAAAATATTTTTTTTATTGTATTATCATTAACTAAGCCTTTCCCAGCGTTTTCGCTGCTGTGGCCACATGAAGCGTGTATTTATAGATTAAAAGATTTTTAATTTGTAGATAGGCTTTCGCTTGACCACTATCTCACCTGATGGTAAGCAATGATGTGGTCGACGGTGAAACACGCTTGTCTGAAGTAACCTGTTCACTCTTGACTTAAAGACCCCGTTGTTGTAGCTATCGGAAAACACAGACTCCTGCAGGGCCACTCTTTAGCTGTACGTATAATGAAAGTATCATAAGTAAGTATCCTATCCCAATCAGCAATACAGCCTATCAAAACAATAA
Organism: Orthosia gothica; assembly: GCA_949775005.1. Lineage (NCBI taxonomy): Eukaryota > Metazoa > Arthropoda > Insecta > Lepidoptera > Noctuidae > Orthosia > Orthosia gothica. The sequence goes on from OX459049.1 coordinate 10,627,693, forward strand.
TAGTTAAACAATTTTAGTAATCAAATAAGTACTGCCAAAGGTACTTTGCCCCACACTAGGAATTGCTCCGGTATCGTGGGATACATAGGAACAAACATACATACACTGATAAACACATAACCCTCCTTCGGCAGTCAGATAAAAAGGCTGATGGTGATGATAATGATGACTACACTACACATTTCACCAATTTATGTTTAAATCCTATGCTAAACACAACCCCACATACAACAGAACCCAACAACATTTTACCAGTTCCGGGAATTAAACCCAGGCAGTGGCAGCGGCGATTAGACCAACCAGGCAGACCATTTTTTTCAACATATAATAATTAGAAATACTAAACTACACTCCACAAAACTAATTAATAAAATTATAACAATGAAGACAGACTGAAAATTAATTTCTAGAAAACAAATAAATTAGAGTCATAAATTGTATCACAAAAGTCCTCACCTAATTATATACCGATGCCTAAGTAAGTACTTGTAGACACAAAGTGCTAGGTTTCCAAGTAAATTCATGTTCTGAAAACTCGGGCTCAAAGTAATTAGGTAATTAATTATTGAATTAGGTACAAGATATACCGTGCCCGCCTACTTACTTTAAGTGATTTAGTATTTACATAACATTTGGGTTCCTGTAATGTAGTGATGGGTTTACTAGAAATGCCTGTGTAACTATACTCCTACAAGTTCCTTTGAAAACCTAATAAGGTTTAAATTAGTTTCGTGAATCATATGAGGGATTGGCTGTGTTTAGGCGTGACATTAGTATGTAGGGACGCTATAGTGACAGTATGTACGTAGGTACCTATCTAGTATGTAAGATAATACTACATAATGTAAGGCGCACAAGTGACGTGGCCACTCGTACGCGATCATTCCTGTGTGTAGACGTGTCAACTAAATAAAGTGAATACATGTGAATTTGGTAACCTATTGTTTTATTGAGACACTACTCCTAAAGTGGTGACCCCGACAAGAAAAAGTGAACTTTGCGCGTGAGTGTAATACCGTCAAAAACTATAAATATGGCAACAACACCAGTTCCAGTAGCCGAGTTGGCGGCGATCTCTCTTACCTCAAAAATACCGGATTTATGGACAGACCAACCGAGGGTCTGGTTTATCAGAGCCGAAGCAACGTTGGCTCCACAAAAACTACCAGATGAAGCAAGATTTGACTTAGTGGTCTCAAAGTTATGCAAAGATGTAGTCGAACAAGTAACAGATATTTTGATGGAGCCGCCAGCTGTGAAGAAATACGACGCACTAAAGACTCGCTTATTAACTGTATACGAAGAGTCTAAAAATAGACAGTTACAAAAGCTAATAAGTGAAATGGAACTGGGCGACCAGAAGCCGTCGCAGCTCCTACGACGTATGCGGGAGCAAGCCAAAGACAAAATACCAGATGATCCACTGCTGATTTTATGGCAAGGTCACTTAATAATAATAAAAAAAAGAACAAAAAAAAAAAATACTTTTAAAGCAGAATGAAAAAAATACTATTCACTTCTTTAACGATAAGTTACTATTTATATACTCAACTGCCCAACGGTTGTTGTATGTGTTCTAATCGCGCCGAAAACTTTACTTGCGCGATGCAGGATTTGTGTGACGTCATGTCATTAGTTCGTAAGTGGCGGCGTCGGTGCCGCTACAAATTAAACAAAACTTGAATATAAAATTCTTGTAAAATTGAATGAAACAATAGTTTGTTATTTTATATAAAAAATATTATTCACTTCATTAACGATAAGTTACTATTTAAATACTCAATCTCACTCAAAAATACCAAACATACTCAACTGACAAAATTTGGGGTCGCAAAACGAGTGTTGGAAGCCTGTATCTCGAAGAGTTCAAAGTTTTCCTCCTACTATTTCTAGCGTAATATGTACAACTTGTTGTTTAGTTCCTTCTCTGATATCAAAAATAATTCTCCTACTTTATAAATATACTACTTACGGTACGTACAACTATATGCAAACTTATCGTAACAATACAAAAAATAGTTTTTATTTTTCTGTTTTTAGTTTTGGTAAGTATTCTGTAATACCATGAAAATCATTTATAGCCAGAGCGCTTCTCATAACAATTCCAACAAGTCTAAAGACGTATTACGGAGTGCCGGTGCCTCGCTTGTGGCTTCTTCACCAGAGGCCTTAGTGCGAGCTAACGCTCAATCGCGTTAACGTAAACGTCAATTTGTAGTCCCGTTTGGTCACTATGCAATATCTCGCGGTCCACGGGACCCGGCGCGCTGCTACATGCACTATTCATTACATGGGCTCGTCCTAATGAGACAATGTATTCCAAGTTTGTGTTTCCGCGGCAAGGATTCAGCTCTCGAGGTTTACCTAGTTGGTATTCCAATCGTGTGTGTTTACTGTGCCACCTGTATATGTATACCTAATTATAATGTGCGAGGAATGCGACGCGAATCTTCCCAGAATTTGTTATGTAACAAGGGTTATAAATGGATAAATGGGAGACTTAAGGAGGAAAAACGTGTTGTTTTCGGTGTTTGGGCTGCCCAATGAATTATACAGTTGTTGCAGTAATTAAAGAATTTTCTTTTCGGTTGTTGTTGGGCTAATATATATTTAGAAACAGGTTGATTCTTCTACCTACTTTTTTGCCACGTCAATAGTTCGTCAGTTTATAAATAGGCGTATTGCCAAAATGCTAAAAAATGGAGTTCAGAGCTGAGTTGGAGCTTTCAGATAATTAAACTCCACACTAGGAATTTCTTTCTGTATTGTGGGTGCGTTTACAAACACATAAACTCACATACACAACACCCAGAGCCGGAACAACTATCTGTAGGTCATACAAATATTTGTTCCGTGCGGGAAACGAACCCGCTTCACGCAGCGCAGCAGTCAATCGCTCAACCACTGCGCCAACCGTGCAATATGCTTACCAATGGTTTAAAATTTCGGTAAAACGCGTTTATTCACCAGTTATTAGTCTGACAAATGGTCAAATAATTAACTCTCCAAATGATGCTAACAATTGAGGTTAAGTTAACTATGTATCAAAAAAACTGGCCCTTAGTAACACATAAAATACCTTCGAGTCAATAACATTATTCACCACATAAATCAAAAAAATATTTTTAAGCCGACCATATTTCAAACTTAACTTTTACACAAGAACAAATCCAAACCAATCCTTTTCACATAAATTCAATCTGCCCGACACATTGAAGCTACGAATAAGTACAGTTTAACCAAAGTCCTGTGGGACCGAACTCACGCTGTAATGCACCAGAGTGTACCAGTGTCTTGAAACATATATGGGGCAAGACCGCAAGTCGGATGGATCATAATAATCGCAGAAGCATGCGGGATGAATACGAATGTACTTGCAAGTACGACCAGTACGTAGGTTCTATTGCTACTTAAATAAAGCACGGGGCAATTGGAACGCCAATAAATAATTCAGAATTTGACTAATGAATGCTTAGGCAATTAGCGGAATTTCCCTGTTTAATTTTGCCTCTGAAGTGAAGACACTTTTATGAATTAATTGAATTTGGATTCGACTAATTAGTCTGTTAGTCTTAACATATAAATAATTAATTATCACTATCCCGGGGAGAAGATGGTACAGGAGCGTGTGGATTGGCATAGAAAAGAGAGGCTTAGTGGTAGTGGGATAAGTCGGGCTGTGTGTGATGAATCATCATAATGCCTCATTAAAGGAATGGGTTATGAATATGATTTCCGGGGGTAATTATTCAAAACGTTTACCAACAAATATGCTTCAAAGATATTAACATTAAAAAGAAGCCAACAAAATGAAATAACTGCCCTCTAAAAGAAGCACAAAATTGAAATGAAATATTAATATTTAAAAGATAAAGTTGTTATTTTTACTCTTATTCTTCCTTCGCTCAGATTTCCTAAGATTAATTAAAAAGCCGGCCAAGCGCGAGTTTACCGCGAGTGCTAAAGGTCAGTACGCCATTTTAACTCTGAAAAATGCTGACATATTGACCTCTGACCTTTTTGCCTACTTAATGCCTTCACTCTTCAGCTACAGTTACGTAAATATAATTGAAACAGTTTCTGCATAATAATAGGTTCTGGGCCTAGAACGGAAAATGAAAATTAATTTGAGGCGCTAAGTACTAAAATCACATTATGATGTGAGTACTAATATATCATCTAGTATAGTAATTTTGTAAATAGAGTACACTTACGTGACTAAAGTCCATTAAAACTAGTTTATAATGTTTTTAATAAGTATAAAGTTTTTCAAGTCGTGACACAAATAGGTAGGTTCCCAAGACATAAAACAAAGAATAAAGGATTGCAGATACTACATGCAGTCTCAGACATACGAGTGTATATCTGAGAGTTTTCCACATTTTCAATTTTAGCAGAGAATTGTAAAGTACTTCCGTGAGTAATTTCCTGGACATTTGCTTTTCTCAGATAGAAAAGGAGATTTATTCTAGATTGCTTGCAGTTTTTCGTATGTCTATATTTTATAGAACAAAGCATGTTCGTTTTATGATATAGAATCAAGCTGGGTAAGTGCATAAAACTTGGATCTACTAGCAAAGAACCTGTCTGCAATTTCATAAAAATGGTTCATATTTACTTGTTCGACTTATTACGAACTATGTCATAATATTTATAATTAATTTTTGTACTGATTAATTAGTAGAAAACTTATTGAATACATTCGGTAGTCATGTGATTACTAATCAATCAGGTGAGTAGTCTAAGTACATTGTTAAACAATTAATGTACTTTGTAGTTTAAAAAACTGGCCAAGTGCGAGTCGGACTCTCGCGCAAGAAGGGTTCCGTACCATTATAGCAAAAAACTGCAAAAAATTCACGTTTTTGGTGTGGGAGCCCCACATATATGTTTGTTTTATTCTGCTTTTAGTATTTGTTGTTATAGCGGCAACAGAAATACATAATCTGTGAAAATTTCAACTGTCTAGCTATCACGGTTCATGAGATACAGTCTGGTGACAGACAGACAGACAGACAGACGGATCGCGGAGTCTTAGTAATAGGGTCTCGTTTTTACCCTTTGGGTACGGCACACTAAAAAGGCTTCGCCCACATGAGTAAATAAAAAACCGGCCAAGTGCGAGTCGGACTCGCGCACGAAGGGTTCCGTACCATTTTCGTAAAAAACGGCAAAAAAATCACGTTTGTTGTATGGGAGCCCCCCTTAAATATTTATTTTATTTTGTTTTTAGTATTTGTTATTGTAGCGGCAACAGATATACATCACCTGTGAAAATTTCAACTGTCTAGCTATCACGGTTCATGAGATACAGCCTGGTGACAGACAGACAGACAGACAGACAGACAGACAGACAGACAGACAGACAGACGGACCGCGGAGTCTCAGTAATAGGGTCCCGTTTTTACCCTTTGGGTACGGAACCCTAAAAATGATAATAATGCCCTACGGACACTTAAGTAGTTCCTGGATAACACATCCTATACCTATCCTAATCCAGGTCATATCATACGTGCGCACCAGTTTTATTCAAAATTCAACCGTTCATACTTGATTGACTTACAAACATCTAAATATAGGTACCTAATTTCACATTAATTAATTAATGGGATTCAAACCAATCGAAAATCAGATATTCAATAACCATTCCACTTGTAAATCATCTAATTATATCGTGATTCGTGTTACGGGGACTTTATCAATGTGCGCTGTATCGACGGTTAGTTAGTGCGGCAGGCGACAGTTTAATAAGCGAGGGGGTATCCGGCCGCGGGCGACACCTGGTGGCGCGAGTATCGAACTATCGACCACGTACTAGTTATCAACATTTTGTACCAGGATGACATACGACTGAAAATATATTGTGACTTTTAATAACGATAGGAATTTACTTTTTATGCGTTTCTGTGATGTATGCCATAAAATATAGATATATCATCTTTTCAAACAGACCACCTTTAGAACACCTGCCACCTGGATGTGAACTTCTGCAAACTCAATTTTGCGCAAAATGGGGTTCTATAAAGCAGTATCATACCTATTTTGACTGTTCAGGATATGACACAATTGCTAAAGTGCCCAAATTGCGAATACACTTTAGAAAATGTAATGAACTCCAGTAAACCTAGAATTAACGTGGCCACCTACTGAGACTAAAATATTGAAAGAGCTTTTCATGGACTCGAAAAGAAGAGAGAGCAGTGATAGCCCAGTGGTAACGGCCGCGACTTACTGGTTGAAGGTCGAGGTTTCGAACCCAGGCAGGCGTTTTAATTTGTGTAAATTATGTCACCACCACTGCTTTCAAACTGGTGAACGAAAACATTGTGAGGAAACCGGCATGTCCTAGAAACAAAAATTCGAAGACATGTGACATCTACCATCCCGCACTGGGCTTGGCTGGGCTCGCTGGATTTCGGTTCATTCCCTCTCGCAGTGAGGAGGCCCGTGTCCCAGCAGTGTTAGCATTAATAAGCTGATGATGATGAAAAGAAAAAGAAGCAAGATTTTAACTAGAAAGCTCTCCGCTCAGCAATCACAGTTGTTTTAAAATGGCCATGAAAAATATCCATAAGAAGTAATATAAATCATGGGAAATTTAAATAGTAACAATACCCTTTTTCTAACAGAGAAACGAAAAGCGCGTCAAAAATAACACAGCACTTATAATTCTCCAAAGAAAAGCACTTGCTCGTTTTCATTAAATAATCTCTGTGGACTTATAAAAATTTATAACAAAATTCAAAGAAGTCATAATTAGCCCATTAATATTCTTTTAATTACGCAATAAGAAATTCGAGGCATTATAGGTAAATTATTAACTCAGATTTTTTGTAAAAAAATACACGACTGAAAGAATTTTATATTAATTTATTTATCAGTTTTTTTATTCAAAAAACGGCTCTTCATATTTTTAAAGTACTCCTTGAAACAGCGTCACGGATATATCCCAGATATTTTAATTAAGAATTATAAATTGAGTCTTTGTCAAACTCTACGTAGGCTGAAAACCTGTCAAACTTTGGCAATATAGCACGGCTTGACACGTTCTTAACTTAAAATTATCAATTCAGAAAACGGTAACTGAGGTACCAGATAAACAGAAATACCCAGGAGATTGTTGGCCTCAATATCAACAGACATCATAGCGGCTTCATTATCATACGGACTAATAACATCCTACACTAGGCAATCTAGGCGTACAATGAAGCCGGGACTCTGCGGCGAACAATAAACGACACATATATTGAGACCTAAGCCGCCAAACAATAGTTTAGTATCTACTAAACAGTGCTAAAGTGGAATCAGTGGAACCAATATTAAAGTTCAATAGTTATTTACATACCCTATTTTACTACAACTGAGGCGTTCTTAACTCAACATCTCAATTCAAAAATCGCCCATTGATTACCAGATAAACATAAATTCCCAGTAGATGGTTGGCTTCAATATCAGCAGACATCACAGCCGCTTCATTATCATACGGACTAATAACATTCTACACCAGGCAATCTAGGCGTACAAGGAAGCCGGGACTCTGCGGCAAACTTTAAGCGACACATATATTGGGACTTAAGCTACCAAACAATAGTTCAGTATCTACTAAACAGTGCTGAAGTCGAAACAATGCTATTGAATAAAACACATATTTTTTTCTACCTATATCCGTTATGGACATTGAAACCATTGAACCGATGTGCCCCAAACCGGTTTCATTACTAAGGCAATAATGCAAAGATGGGTTTAGACCACTAAAACAAACAAAAAATATTAAATAAACAAAATTATTTTTTTCCAACTAATAAACAAAGTGTATTTGTTTTTTACCCGACTACCGAAGGAGGTTAATGTGTTTATCAGTCTATGTATGTATGTATGTTTGTTCCTATGTGGCATTCTAGAGACCAAACAGGATAGCCGGTTTTGATGATTCTTACGTCAATCGATTCGTCTTAACATTAAAATTGGAGAATAGAAAAATGCCGAATTTTGGGCGCCATTGTGTGAAGGCCTAATTTTTTTTATTCCGTTCCTATCGTGTTGTGTATCAAAATAAAGGTAAGTATTTAAGAGGTGATTGCAAAAATATATAACTCTTATATGTTAAATGTTACTAATTCGAAAAAAGAAAGTAAACTAAAAAGTTGTATATAAAAAGTTATTAAAAAAAAACCCGGCTGCTTAAGAAGCGAACTAAAAAGGTTTCAGGTTTACCCTTTGGGTACGGATCCCTAAAAAAGAAACAGTGTCAAATAATCATCGTTAGTTTTCCACAAAAATGTTTGTTACACAAAAAATATGGTTTTCTAAAGGAAAACCATCATCTACGAGTAGGTGGGTTTAGGAGGCCAAGAAAACTCGGAAGTCTAATATCATGACGTAAGAGTTACGGTAAATTGTTGATAGACTTAAGAAACTTGTACCACCAAAGGGCTTAAATATAGAGCAAAAGCGATTCTTAAAAAGTGCAAAATGTATGTGTAACATTGAATAAAGATCCCGATATTTCACGCCAGTAGATACTGAACATTTTGCACTTTTGACAATTGTGATCCCTGATCACCTATCACTTTGCCTGGAGCCACAGGGGAACCTTAACTGACAACAAAGAGAGAAAGCTCAAAGTGGTGTGTGTATAGACTAGTATAGAGTCTATCAACCTACATACTAATTGTCCGTAAGACCAGACAAACTACCGTTTGCAGTAGCTATCAGCAGACTGTAGCCCCTCAACAATTGCGCTACTCTAACATATAATCAAAGCACAAGCTGCAGTGACTATCAGTCTATAGAAAGTCGTCGGTCAGAAGGCGATCTGCCCCATTGTCTATCAGAACAGGCGTTCTATTGTTCGGAGTATCTGTGATCGAATACTCTCCGTTAGCTGTGACTATAGTGAAAGATATCTTATGAATGGTATTCAGTAGCAGATAAATTAACTGATATCTTCAGCGTGTGCTATTTTAGTGTACAATAAAGTATACTCTATTCTATGCCCGTAAACATTTTGTGTGCAACGGATATAATACAAAAAAAAATATCTGTCAGACAACTAAGGTTTTCGCACCACAAAAATTACTTGAGGTAACCTGTTTCATAATTTGCCATGATAGAGTCATTGTAACACATAGGTACCTTTACAATATTATACCCCGAAATTTTCATACAATAAAAACATAGAGCCCAGTAGAACACATCATGTATAGGAACCACCAGCCTTGAATTTATGATTCAAATTTAAACAACGGTATTACTTAACTTTATTTTTGATAACCCAAATACTGGTTCTGTCATGAAAACCCCTTATTTAACAGTACGACGAGCAAAAGCGTAAATAACACAATTCCGTAAATAAAACTGTTTTAAATCATTACAAGTGTGTAAAACAACACTTTTACGTAGTTACTGTAATTGTACAGTCGTACAAATAATTGGATTCAATGAATTCGAGTCCAATCAGCAGGAGTAATCGGAGCTTATGATTGTATAACTTTTAACATAATTGCTCAACACCAAATGTATGCAAATGTGTAATTTATTTTCTGAATTTAAAGTTAACCTGAAAAATTATAAATGAGTTCAAAAAATAACAATGTATTTTTATGGTCATTAAAAAGATTTATTTCTCGTATGTCTAATATCCCTTGTCCTAGAACCAAAAATTCGAAGACATGTGACATTCTACAACCCACACTGGGCTCGCGTGGTGGATAATGGCCCATTCCCTCCCTCACAGAGAGGAGGCCTGTGTCCAGCAGTTGGAACGTTAAAAGGCTGATGATGACGATGAGGATGAATACCCCTTTTAAATACATATCCAATGAGCTCAATCCTGATGGTGCTATTTTTTTAGATTGAGCAATTCCTATGAACACCTTTTCGGCTGCATCATCAAACCAGCTTCACAGTTCCTTATCATTGTATTGTCCCTAAGTTACAGAAGTATACCAAGTGTCAGTTTAACGTTACTAAACAGCACGTTTCGTGAAAAGGTTAATTTTTGCCCATAATTATGTCGCATTAATAAACAGGGCAAAGGAAGTACTTGATATATAGATTACTAATTTTTACCGGACACATATACGAAATAAAAATTTTGTATAGGGTATGTCAGCGGTTGTGTTTCTGGAGGTGAACACATAATTGCGTTAACTATACTTCATAAAAGATAGCTTGATCTCTGCGACAGCTGTCACTGTCAATACAGTAACAATAGCGCTTGACAGACTAACAAAACTGTAAAACATCAGTTTGACATATGTCGCAGAGATCAAGCTGTCTTTTATGAAGTATACTACTGTCACTGTTACTGTCACTGTACGTTTACTGTCACTGTCATTATATTTTTCATTTCCCTTTGAGTTTTAAGCGATATGAGTCAGTGCTTTTTGCCGTGTAAGCGTGTAGGTATACCTTGTTTATAATAGAACAATCATTGCACTACACATATTTTTTAAAGTGTGAGTCTTGAGTTTATTTTATCCATTGCTTAACATACAATCTATTTGAATAGAAAGTAGAATCAATTATTATTATTTTTAACTACATCTTTTGACATTCAAATGTACTGTTTAATTGCTTAGTTAAATTTATGATTTGACTTTGACTACATAGCCTTAAAAAAATTACTAGTTATTAGATGATGTTTTCAGGATAACTTAATTAAGCAATTCAAACATGAACCAATCTCAGACATCGTCTACCTTATTAATAGAACAAACCTATTTAAAGGCATCATTCTGCGTAAATTATCAGAAGCAAGTTCAGCTTGAACTAATAGCGATGAACAAATTCATAATTAAATTATATATAGGCATTTGGCGCGAGAAACTTGGTACAACAATGATAAGGCCAAGATCCGTGGAGATGAATGGCTGCCTACGTGCTACGCCGTAGCCGCCTACGCGCTACGCCGTACCCCGCCTACGAATCCGACGGTATAATCTTGAATGAGACGATGCCGTAGTCTCACTCAATACAAAGGCTTTTGAGTGCGTTGTCTTAAAGGCTTTGTTCAGCGTTAAGAGGTGCCGTAAATTATTTTATCATGAGCATACCTACCTACTGCGGACAGTAATTCGTTGCTAAGCGAATTAGCGATAACGCAAAATAACGCTTTATTTTCTTATTTGTCCAGCATCTGTTTTTTTTAATTTATGTGGCCGTCTGCTATTCCCGTTATATAAAGGAATGTTATGTAATTTTTTTCCCACTATTGTCTACGCCACTTTCAGCGCCAAATAATATCACACCGGAAAATTCGACGTCTCCACGACGTCATACAAACATTTCCTTTTGTCCCGCATCTCAAAAGTCTTCTGTACTTCCTGTACTGTGCCCCAGTACAATGTGCATTTGTGGGTGACCGCCGCACCCCACTCGACGAACGTGACTCGTTTGATATCTCGATCGTTCGTATGAGCCGAACAAAGAACAAATTATTCACGAGTCCGGTCGAATTAGCCGCCGTATTGGGTATTTTGTTGCGTGGTTCTAATTTATTATTGCTTTTGAAGATTACTTTTGTTTTGTCGTTGCTTCGAAACTAAGATAAAGATGGAATATTTTTTGGTTGTATGTTTGAAGAAGGCAATGTCTAGAAGTACTGGACTGTACTTTAAATTGTCAAGGCCATAATTTCCCCTGTGAACAAGGGATATTGCACTTCGCCTAGTATAGCTATTACATGTGTACTCTCATAATGGAACCATGATAATTTTGTCACGTCAGAGTAAGGCCCCTGATCAAATAATAAAATTCACTTACTGATAGAAATCTATAGTTTAGCTGAGTGCCATAGCCTACTTTTTATCCCGGAAAATAAACGGTTCCTCAGGGATAGATAGGCCACAGGAGAGAAGCCGCTCGAATAAGCTAGTTTAAATATTGCGTTAAGTACAAAATTATAATTACACAAATAAAACAATAAAACTCTTTCACAAAAAATACAATCTACCGTCTTCAAAATGAGAACACTACATTTGAAAAATAACATTCTTTTTGGTCTTTGGTAGGTACCAATTTATTTTCGTTATGGACGACAACATATTTTTCACTTTGTCGTGTTTTAATTTTGAAGTCGGTTGTATTTTTTTGTAAAAAAGTTTTTTATTGTTTTGTAAAATAGTGTTTTATTTTTTACTTTTTAACATATTCGGTGAAATGAGAGTGTACCAAGGTGAACTGTACACATCTGCGTTCCCCTTTAGAGCTTACTGGCGTGATGATATGTTATGTAATGGTATAAACAATAAACAGACATACGATTGCAGCAATCCCGAGAGATTTGCCGTCATTTATTGAAGAGTTCTATTGTATATCTCCGAAGTTCTTCACCATATCTTTACCAAATTAAAACCTATTTCGGAACATATACTTTCAAACAAAAAAAGTTTTTTTTTAAATCGTACCGCAATTGACGGAGTAATCGGTGAACAAACAAAAAAACCGACATAAAGTCGAACATAGAACCACCTCCTTTTTCGAAAGTCGGTCAAAAATCACAGGAAAATCTTTCCAGTCTCTACAATACAAAATAAACACTTTTCGTATTTCACTAAAATACTAGCACCTATTTACAAATTGAAATTGTTTTCTATCGATACACTTAATTAATTATCTTTCCTACAGATCACGAAAAGACTTTTAATTACTACCGGAATCGCCGGTAATGTCTGTGGGGTGCTATTGTACCCCGGTACACCGGGTGCAATGTCTTGTCGGAAGGAAGGCGTACAGGGTACAGGGGTCAGAGATATCATCAATCTTGTCAGATTTACGGCTTCAAAACGCACAGTTTATCTCAGAATCCCGACTGCCGGATTACTACAGCCCACGTACGTTCATGTATTCATACAAATGTATATTATAAATCTTTGGTTTTTCGGTAAAAACACTGGCGGAATTGAGAAAAAGAACTCGTATTTTATTGTTTTCTTGCTGTACCTATAAATATTTTTCAAAGGAAAGTTTGAGTTTACGGCTAAACGAAGTGTTAACTGTTGATTGCGGTCCTTTCACTAGCTATCAATAAAAAAAAACGATAAATGTATTTTCACAGGGTCATGTTACTTAACCTCATTACGGTAGATTAATCTTATGAATTTTGTTTATTTTTTTGCCGCTTCAGTTTCACTCATGTACAAATTAACGCTGCAGATAAGATCGTTAACTACGCCTAGGTCCATAACTATTTACATTGGCCAAATTAGGCCATTACAGATTGTATATATTTATTTATGTATACTTTATTGTAAATACAGTAATTTCTGAAAACAGTAACAAAAGTAATTTAAAACTAAAAATATGCAACGGGCGGCCTTATCGCATTCCGCAATCTCTTCCAGGCTACCTGGAACTGTATGTATGAACTTTAATAGAGACTTTGACTTCCGAGTTTGTTTCGGTGATCCATCTTAGAGTATTTAGCTAGAAAACACCTGCCCCATTAGTAATAAATAATAATATACCTAAACTAGGGTTTAATGTATTTTAAATTGACAAAAAGATTATCATATAAAAGTGTTATTTTTAAGCAGTTTACAAAATAAATTTCATTTATCAGTAACAGATTGCAATATAATAGAGACTTAAAACAATAAAAAAGTTATTGTGTGTAACCATTCCTCTTTCAACGATATATATTATACTTTTTTTGATTTTTTATTATTATATACTAATTTAAATAAAGTTTCTGTTCGTTTGTATCCTAATCTTAAAATCAACAAACAAAGAAACACATGTCCTTATTACACACGAAGTAGGTCGGCATCGGCGGCGGCATCGTTTTGTCAAGGGTAACACATGCCATCGAAACCGCACATTTTTCCGTCCGCCATTGGCCAGTCTACTAATGTGCAGGCCTTATTACATCCCATTTGTATGTAACGGACAAATAAACGTAACAAATTGTAATGGTGTTTGTTTTATTACTTTTTTTTAGCTCCGGTGTCCAAAATTAAGGCAACATAAATAAAAAATTAATGCTGAATAATGCTTTTTCGTTCTTTTCTATTTTTCTTTATTTGTGTAAAATTAGGTAAAGTGAAGTGGATAAGGGTCATACTACTAATTGATGTGATAAACAGCTTCTCGGCATAAGCTAAAATTAACAACTTCAGGACGAAGATTCTAGGAAAATTGATCGTTTAATCCAGCTTTTAGTTATACTAATCGGCCGATACTTGTAGTTGTGTAACTTTCAGCAAACAGGAGCGTATTCGTTAAATAAAACAAGTAGGTTATTTCTTCCTTAATTTCCTGTTTTTATATAGTAACTCACATAACATAACATCACGCACGAATACCCGAAGGGTAAGGTATAGTATGATGTGTATATCTAATAATGTTTGTAATAGATAGACAGAAAGAAATAGAATAATTTTTATTTGTGCGCCAAAATTGTAACACAACTCTTTTACAATATTGATATTTCTATGGGTACGATGGTGGTATATACCTATAAGACAACCTTTAGGAAGTATTTCAACCCCGGCCGGAAAAAGAGGGGTGTTATAAGTTTCACGTGTGTTGCTGTGTATCTGTGTGTCTGTCTATGCCATCATAGCGCCTAAGCGGATGAACCGATTTTGATTTTATTTTATATTTTTGATTTAAAAGGCGATTTTGTCGAAAGTATTTTTAGCTATGTTTGAATAAAAACAGTTCAGCCGTTCAAAAGTTATGGGCCATTTTACTGTTTGAATCGGGGTGTTTTTGCAAGATAAATGTGTCGGGGGTTTTCTTAAATTTGAAATTTTAGTTGTTATAAATTATTTTATCAAAATGCACTCCTTCTCTGTATGAGAAGAGGCCGTTGTCCTGCAGTGGAACAGTAACAGTCTGGTAATATCATATTAAAACTAGCTTCTGCCAGCGACTTCGCCCGCGTGATCTATCAATATATCCTATGTGGTGCTATTCCGGACTATAATCTATCCCTGTGCTAAATTTCACTCAGATCCGTTCAGCCGCTTGTGCGTGAAGAAGTAACAAACAAACAAACACACACACAATCTTTCGTCTTCGTAAAATTAATAGTGTGATTCTATATCCATGTTTTCCTAGCCTTTACGAACCACAATATCTTGGAAGTAAATCTTCTAGTCATCCCAACATCAACTACTACGTCGCCCGCCGAGATCTGTTCCTAACATCACGGTCTTAAATAGACGTCCAAAAAATAGCTTAGTATTATTCAAGCGTTCAAAAACCTTTTCATTCACAAAGAAATCTATAGTAACCGACTCCAAACAAAAGAAAACTATGCCTTGTTTTATACAAAAAAAAAACAGAAAACCATTTGTCGTACTTAAAACACTCAAGTTCAAATCACAATCTTGTCTTGTGCGGTTTTTGAAATGAAATTTTGGAAATAAGAACGTGTCAAACACTACCTTCATGAAAAAATTTGACAGACTTTTTGGCTAGTTTGATAAATGCTCAACGTCAAATTCTTTTATAAGAAATCGGGGGCCAATGTCGAAAAATGCAGATAAGACATATTGAAGTAGCGAATGGAATACGAATGTTCTTAAAAATACCGTAATTTACCCCTAAATGAATAATATTCATCATAACAAAGTTGTTAAACACTCAAATGTGAGTATCGACTTTATACTCAAACTTCGGTGAGTTTGTTGAAAAACTTTGTAAAACAGCAGGGGATCACCTGCTGTGTGATCAATCAGTATCGATCAAGAAGTATCATATATGATTAATGGAATCAGAAATAAAAAATAAAGTTTTTAATGTATTATCATTAGCTAAGCTTTTCCCCGCGGTTTCGCTCCTGTGGCCACATGAAGCGTGTATTTTTCGGGATAAAAAGTTTTTTTTTTGTAATTGTCGATAGTCTCGCGCTTAACCACTATCTCACCTGATGGTAAGCGATGATGTGGCCGACGGTGACAAACGCTCGCCTAGAAGTAACCCGTTCACTCTTGACTTAAAGATCCCGAGGTTGTAGCTATCGGGCAATACAAACTCTGGCAAGGAATTCCATTCCTTAGCTGTACGTATAATGAAAGAATCATAAGTAAGTATCCTATTCCAATCAGCAATACAGTCTATCAGTTAAACGATCTTAGTAATCAGAGAAGTACTCCCAAAGGTTTTCCTTTTTAAATACTTTGCCCCACGCTAGGAATTTCTCATGTATCGTGGTTGCGTTTACTCTAGAAAGCCACATAGGAACAAACATACATACACTGATAAACACATTACCCTCTTTCGGCAGTCGGGTAAAAAGGCTGATGGTGATGATAATGATGACTACACTACATTCTACACAACTACATAACAAACGCTTGTATTCCCCGAAGGGTTCAGCAGAGGTGCACCACATTTATTTCGCCAATTTATGTTTAAATACAATGTTATACACAACCCCATATAACACAGAACCCAACATCATTTTACCAGTTCCGGGAATCAAACCCAAGCAGCGGCAGCGGCAATTAGACCAACCAGGCAGACCATTTTTTTTTTTCAACTGATAATAATTAGAAATATTAAACTACACTCCACAAATCTAATTAATAAAATTATAACAATGAAGACAGACTGAAAATTAATTTCCAGAAAACAAATAAATTAGAGTCTACCTAATTGTATCACAAAAGTCCTCACCTAATTATATACCGATGCCTAAGTAGGTACTTGTAGACACAAAGTGCTAGGTTTCCAAGTAAATTCATGTTCTGAAAACTCGGGCTCAAAGTAATTAGGTAATTACTTATTGAATTAGGTACAAGATATACCGTTACCGCATACTTACTTTAAGTGATTTTGTATTTACATAAGATTTGGGTTCCGTGTAATGTAGTGATGGGTTTACTAGAAATGCCTATGTAACGATACTCCTACACGTTCCTTTGAAAACATAATAAGGTTTAAATTAGTTTCGTGAATCATATGAGGGATTGGCTGTGTTTAGGCGTGACATAAGTATAACCCACGTAATTAATTAAACAAAACTTGAATATAAAATTCTTGTAAAATTGAATGAAACAATAGTTTGTTATTTTATATAAAAAAATATTATTCACTTCATTAACGATAAGTTACTATTTAAATACTCAATCTCACTCAAAAATACCTAAACTACTCAACTAACAAAATTTGGGGTCGAAAAAAGAGTGTTGGAAGCCTGTATCTCGAAGAGTTCAAAGTTTTCCTCCTACTATTTCTAGCGGAATATGTACAACTTGTTGTTTAGTTCCTTCTCTTATATCAAAAATAATTCTCCTACTTATAAATATACTACTTACGGTACGTACAGCTATATGCAAACTTATAGTAACAATACAAAAAATAATTCTTACTTTTCTGTTTTTAGTTTTGGTAAGTATTCTATAATACCATAATACAATGGTAAGTATTCGAGCCCAGGCAGGCGCTTTACTTCGTGTAAATTATTTCTTCACCACTGCTCTCAAAACGGTGAAGGAAAACATCGTGAGGAAACCGGCATGTCCTAGAACCAAAAATTCGAAAACATGTGACATCCACCAACCCGCACTGGACCCGCTTGGTGGATTACGGCCTATTCTCTCTCACACAGAGGAGGCCTGTGTCCCAGCAGTGGGAACATTAATAGGCTGATGATGTGATGTGATGTGAAGCGCCATCTGGTGACGGTAAGGAGAAACCACTTTTTTTGTTTACATTTTGATATAAGAGATAGTTTACGTTATCACGAGTGAGTACGTTAAAAAACTCAGAATAAGCAGACTGATCAGTTCGATGGTACCATTTTAATTAGAACCATTTTTTTTTTAATTTGCGCCATCACAGTCATTTAACTATTCAAGATATCTTATACCCAAAAAATACTTATCATTGAGAAGTTTCAGTGGCCATCTGTGGTCTTCTTCATCAGTTCCACTTCACCAAATGATACTTTCTGATTGTCTTACCATGATGATGGCAATATCAAAATCGCTATGTACATGTCTAAATATAATCAGAATCAGAAACATTTATACATAAAACATAGGTAATAATTACATACAAGATAATAGTCTATACAATTTTAGGAGTGCCCAGGATTTCCATTGGATCCCCCACCTCTTGACTTGGTGACAGTGGGACTACCTCGAGAGTATACAAACCAAAAAATAAAACAATTAGTTTGGTCCATAATTGACGGAATCATCAGTGAAAATAAAAAAAAGTACATACAGTCGAACCTCCTCCTTTTTGAAAAGTCGTTTAAAAAGTTTGAAGAGTTACGTTTATTTTTCCACAAAGTTATACTTAACCAAGTGAAAATTATCTGGAGTTGGTCCCCTGTAGTCCCGTTTGGTCACTATGCAATATCTCGCGGTCCACGGGACCCGGCGCGCCGCTACATGCACTATTCATTACATGGGCTCGCCTTAATGAGACAATGTATTCCAAGTTTGTGTTTCCGCGGCAAGGACTCAGCTCTCGAGGTTTACCTAGTTGGTATTCCAATCGTGTGTGTTTACTGTGCCACCTGTATATGTATACCTAATTATAATGTGCGAGGAATGCGACGCAAATCTTCCCAGAATTTGTTATGCAACAAGGGTTGGATAAATGGGAGACTTAAGGAGGAATAACGTGTTGTTTTCGGTGTGTGGGCTGCCCAATGAATTATACAGTTGTTGCAGTTATTAAAGAATTTTCTTTTCGGTTGTTGTTGAGCTAATATATATTTAGAAAACAGGTTGATTCTTCTACCTACTTTTTTGCCACGTCAATAGTTCGTCAGTTTATAAATAGGCGTATTGCCAAAATGCAAAAAAATGGAGTTCAGAGCTGAGTTGGAGCTTTCAGATAATTAAACTTAGGCCCAGTTTTTGATCCGTAATTTTTTAACCAAGTAAGTGTTAAATATCCTTAAAATTAAAGTTTGAATGGTTGGTGGTGGTGGTGGTTGGTTGATGGTCGGATTTAAAATATTTTGCTGATTTATGTGGTAAATAATGAAGATGACGAGTCATTTGCATTATTTACCATATAAATCATATAGGCATTTTATGTGTTACTAAGGCCCAGTTTCTTGATCCGTAGTTATTCAACCAAGTTAGTGTTAAATATCTTTCTTCTTACTTTCTTTCTTTTAAAAGAAACGTTGCCCCACACTAGGAATTTCTTTCTGTATTGTGGGTGCGTTTACAAACACATAAACTCACATACACAACACCCAGAGCCGGAACAACTATCTGTAGGTCATACAAATATTTGTTCCGTGCGGGAAACGAACCCGCGACACGCAGCGCAGCAGTCAATCGCTCAACCACTGCGCCAACCGTGAAATATGCTTACCAATGGTTTAAAATTTCGGTAAAACGCGTTTATTCACCAGTTATTAGTCTGACAAATGGTCAAATAATTAACTCTCCAAATGATGCTAACAATTGAGGTTAAGTTAACTATGTATAAAAAAAACTGGCCCTTAGTAACACATAAAATACCTTCGAGTCAATAACATTATTCACCACATAAATCAAAAAAATATTTTTAAGCCGACCATATTTCAAACTTAACTTTTACACAAGAACAAATCCAAACCAATCCTTTTCACATAAATTCAAACTGCCCGACACATTGAAGCTACGAATAAGTACAGTTTAACCAAAGTCCTGTGGGACCAAACTCACGCTGTAATGCACCAGAGTGTACCAGTGTCCTGCAAAATATATGGGGCAAGACCGCAAGTCGGATGGATCATAATAATCGCAGAAGCATGCGGGATGAATACGAATGTACTTGCAAGTACGACAAGTACGTAGGTTCTATTGCTACTTAAATAAAGCACGGGGCAATTGGAACGCCAATAAATAATTTAGAATTTGACTAATGAATGCTTAGGCAATTAGCGGAATTTCCCTGTTTAATTTTGCCTCTGAAGTGAAGACACTTTTATGAATTAATTGAATTTGGGTTCGACTAATTAGTCTGTTAGTCTTAACATATAAATAATTAATTATCACTATCCCGGGGAGAAGATGGTACAGGAGCGTGTGGATTGGCATAGAAAAGAGAGGCTTAGTGGTAGTGGGATAAGTCGGGCTGTGTGTGATGAATCATCATAATGCCTCATTAAAGGAATGGGTTATGAATATGATTTCCGGGGGTAAATATTCAAAACATTTACCAACAAATATGCTTCAAAGATATTAACATTAAAAAGAAGCCAACAAAATGAAATAACTGCTTTGTAAAAGAAGCACAAAATTGAAATGAAATATTAATATTTAAAAGGTTAGTTCATATTTTTACTCTTATTTTTCCTTCGCTCAGATTTCCTAAGATTAATTAAAAAGCCGGCCAAGCGCGAGTTTACCGCGAGTGCTAAAGGTCAGTACGCCATTTTAACTTTAAAAAATGCTGACATATTGACCTCTGACCTTTTTGCCTACTTAATGCCTTCACTCTTCAGCTACAGTAATGTAAACTGTTTCTGCATAATAGGTGCTGTGCCTAGAACGGAAAATGAAAATAATAGGTAAATTTTAGGCGCTAAGTACTAAAAAAAAAAAATACGTAAGTACTAATATACCGCCTAGTATAGTAATTTTGTAAATAGAGTACCTTTATGTGACTAAAGTCCATAATGTTTTTATTTTTTAAATCAGTAGAAAGTTTTTTAAGTCGTGACATAAGTAGGAAGATTCCCAAGACATAAACATAGAATAAAGGATTGCAGATACTACATGCAGTCTCAGACATACGAGTGAATGTCTGAGAGTTTTCCACATTTTAAATTTTAGCAGAGACTTGTAAAGTACTTCCGTGAGTAATTTCCTGGACATTTGCTTTTCTCAGATATAAAAGGAGATTTATTCTAGATTGCTTGCAGTTTTTCGTATGTCTATATTTTATAGAACAATGCATGTTCGTTTTATGATATAGAATCAAGCCGGGTAAGTGCACAAAACTTGGATCTACTAGCAAAGAACCTATCTGCAATTTCATAAAAATGGTTCATATTTACTTGTTCTACTTATTACAAACTATGTCGTAATATTTTTTAATGAATTTTGGTACTGATTAATTAGTAGAAAACTTATTGAATATATTCGGTAGTCATGTGATTACTAATCAATCAGGTGAGTAGTCTAAGTACATTGTTAAACAATTAATGTACTTCGTAGTTTAAAAAACTGGCCAAGTGCGAGTCAGACTCGCGCAAGAAGGGTTCCGTACCACTATCGCAAAAAACTGCAAAAAATTCACGTTTGTTGTATGGGAGCCCCACTTAAATGTTTATTTTAATCTGTTTTTAGTATTTGTTGTTAAAGCGGCAACAGAAATACATAATTTGTGAAAATTTCAACTGTATAGCTATCACGGTTGATGAGATACAGCTTGGTGACAGACGGACAGACAGACAGACAGACAGACGGATCGCGGAGTCTTAATAATAGGGTCTCGTTTTTACCCTTTGGGTACGGCACTCTAAAAAGGCTTCGCCCGCGTGAATAAATAAAAATGATAATAATGCCCTACGGACACTTAAGTAGTGCCTGGATAACATCCTATACCTATCCTAATCCAGGTCATAGCATACGTGCGCACCAGTTTTATTCAAAATTCACCCGTTCATACTTGATAGACTTACAAACATCTAAAGATAGGTACCTAATATCACATTAATTCATTAATGGGATTCAAACCAATCGAAAATCAGATATTCAATAACCATTCCACTTGTAAATCATCTAATTATATCGTGATTCGTGTTATGCGGACTGTATCAATGTGCGCTATATCGACGGTTAGTTAGTGCGGCAGGCGACAGTTTAATTAGCGAGGGGGTCTCCGGCCGCGGGCGACACCTGGTGGCGCGAGTATCGAACTATCGACTCCGTACTAGTTATCAACATTTTGTACTAGGATGACATATACAAGAAATGTTGTGACTTTTAATAATGATAGTAATTTACTTTTTATGCGTTTCTGTGATTTATGCACACACTTGCTAAAGTGCCCAAAGTGAGAATACTTTTTAGAAGACGTAATGAACTCCAGTAACGCTGGAATTAACGAGGTCACCTACTGAGACTAAAATATTGAAAGAGCTTTTCATGGACTCGAAAAGACGAGAGAACAGTGGTAACCCAGTGGTAACGGCCGCGATTTACTGGTTGAAGGTCGAGGTTTCGAACCCACGCAGGCGTTTTAATGATGAGGAAACCGGCATGTCCTAGAACCAAAAATTCGAAGACATGTAGCATCTACCATCCCGCACTGGTCCGGGCTGAGCTGGCTGACTTTCGGCCCATTCCCTCTCACAGGGAGGAGGCCTGTGTCCCAGCAGTGGGACCATCAACAAGCTGATGATGATAAAAAGAAAAAGAAGCATGATTTTTTACTAGAAAACTCTCAGTTCAGCAATCACGGTTGTTTTTAATGGCCAAGAAAAATTTCAATAAGAAGTAATATAAATCATGGGCAATTTAAATAGATACGATACCGTTTTTCTATCAGAGAAACGAAAAGCATGTCAAAAATAACACAGCTCTTCTATTTTATAATTCTCCAAAGAAAAGGACTTGCTCGTTTTCATTAAATAATCTCTGTAGACTCATTAAAATTTATAACAAAATTCAAAGAAGTCGTAATTAGCCCATTAATATTCTTTTAATTACGCAATAAGAAATTCGAGGCATTATAGGTACATTATACTAAATTATTAACTCAGGTTTTTATTTAAAAAATACACGACTGAAAGAATTTTACATTAACTTATTTATCAGTTTTTTTATTGAAAAACGGCAATAAAGATTCCTTGAAACAGAGTCACAGCCATATTTGAATTAAGAATTATTATAAATTGAGTCTTTGTTAAACTCTACTTTAGCCTGAAAACCTGTCAAACTTTCGCAATATAGCGTCTTATAATTAAAATTGGAAAATAGAAAAAATGGCGGATTTTGGGCGCCATATTGTGGAGATCCCAATTTTTTTCTTCCATACCTATCTTGATAATGGTGGTTATCAAAATAAAGGGTTTTTAAGGTGATTTCACAATATATAACACTTATAATGTTTAAATGTACCTAAATAAAAAAGTTAATTAAAAAAATCAAAAAACTCGACTGCTTAAGAGGCGAACTAAAAAGAGGTAAATAAGAAGAAAATCATGCTGTGCAGTCAAATTCAAATTCAAATTCAAATTCAAAATATTTTATTGTGGGCATATGTTAGTAATTACAGGTCTTAAGAATAAATTAGAGTTCCAATATGTCCTGCCTAATAGGCATACAATAATTATGTACCTAGTGGAATTACATTTGAAATTGTTTTACATGTCAAATTTAGTTATTATAAATGTCAAAATATCAATATACAGTCAAATTAATACATGGTCAAAAATACAATCAATAATTCAAGAAATCTTGGATCGTGTAGTATGCTTTATCAATTAAAAAGTTACGAAGTTTATTTTTAAATAGTGGAACTTCCCTAGTGCTCAGAATGTCAATAGGTATTTTGTTGAATATTTTTGATGCCATGCCAAAGAAGCTTTTGTTAAACAGAGCCGTCTTATGTGGTAGATTAGAAATTTTAAACATGTGTCTTTTCGATTTGAGTTTACCAAATAGATTTTCATTTGTCTTTATAAATACGGCTACTTCATATATATAGATTGCAGGAAAGGTCAATATTTTTAGTTCTCTGAAATGTGGTTCACATGAGTCAGGAACACGGATACCAGCAATCGCACGTATACACCTTTTTTGCGCTTTAAACACTAAATCTCTATTAGTGGCATTGCCCCAGTATATGACTGCATACCTCAGTGTAGACGAAACATAAGCATGGTATGCGGTCAAAAGAACTGATTGGTCAACAATTTTGGATAATTTATATAAAGCATATGAGTACTGATTAAGTTTGTTGCATATTGTGTCAATGTGTGTTTGCCAAGTCAGATCAGTATCTATCCACAGCCCCAGAAATTTAACGCAGCTGACTTGTTCAATTTTCGTCCCATTATAATGAACATTGATTTTATTATTTTTATTGTTTCGCCCGAAATTGACTAAGTTAGTTTTTCCTAGATTGATAGTTAAGTTATTAATCGTCAGCCACTTAATTATATTTCGAAGAGTGGAATTTATGTCATTTTCAATATTTTGACCTGTAAAGATGGCTGTGCTGTCATCAGCAAAAAGGATCAAGGGATGCTGTGAAACTTTGGGCAGATCATTAATGTAGATCAAGAATAGCGGTGGACCTAACACGCTACCTTGAGGCACTCCATATAGTACTTTTTTGGGCATGGACTCATTTTTTTGTTCGGTATTATTTAAAAGATTAATATTATTTATTTCTACTACTTGATATCTGTCATTTAGATAAGATTCTAGAAGTTTATGGACGTTGCCCCTTATTCCATAACTGTACAGTTTGTTTAAAAGTGTTCCATGGTGCACACAATCGAACGCTTTTGTCATATCCATAAACATTGCAGAGACAGGAACATGTTTATCAATATTAGTATACACTGTTTTTAAAAGGTCATAAATTGCTAAATTAATCGACTTATTTTTCCTAAAACCTTTTTGTTCCTTAGCAAATAGGTTGAACTTCTCAAAGTGAGTATTAATTGCATTATATATAATTTTTTCAAATATTTTTGAAAAAATAGGGATAAGTGCTATTGGTCTGTAACATGCCATGTCTTCCTTGTTATTTTTCTTAAAAAGTGGCTTAACTACGGATTTTTTAAGTTTAGTCGGAAACACACCATGTTCAATACATAAATTAAATATATGACTGAGTACTGGGCTGATGATTAGAGCCACTTCCTTTATTGAGGATGTTGTTATGTCATCATAACCAGTACTTCTGGTATTTTTAAGTGATTTAATTATAATATTAATGTCATAAGGTATTACAGGATTTAAATACAGAGATTTATACGAGCTACTGGGTAATGTCAATTTGTTATTAATAGATGTCAAATTTATATTAGGATTATTGTCATTAAAATTGTCCGCAATTGATGAATTATTATTATTGAGTACATTTATTGGTTTTATTAAATTGATATAATAATTATTAAATTCTTCAGCAATTGCTCGTGGGTCTGATATTAAATTATTGTTTACTTTTATTTTATTAATATTTTCTTTCGGAAGTTGGGTTTTGTTTGAGTTTATAATTTTCCATATGGCTTTCGATTTGTTCTCTGCATTGGATATTAAGTAATTATTTTGAGACTTTTGGGTAAGTTTAACAATTTTTTTGAGACGATTACTATATTGTTTGAGAGCAATTTTCTTGTCTACACTAGGACTGAGTCTATACTTCCATAGTTGTTTTCTTTTTTGCCGACAACATTGGCTTATTCCCTTAGAAAGCCATTTCGGTTTTTTAATAATGGTGTTTTTAATTTTTATAATTGGAAAACAGAGGTCATAAAAAAGTTTATAATGTTCGAAAAATATGTTGAATGCTACCTCTGGATCATTAGTTGTGTAGACATCATCAAAATTTAAGTTCATTAAACATTCTTTAAATTTAGTTAGGTTTTCTTTACTAAAGTCTCGCCTTTTTGTATACCAAAAGTTGACAGTACAAGTTTTTTTAACGGGGAATTTTAATAATTGTGCCGTGTGATCTGACATGCCTAAGTCAATGACGTCACATTTGCTACCTCTAATATTATGGAAAATGTTGTCAATGCAAGAGTTACTCTTTGGCCTTGTTGGATTGTGTGTGCCAATCTTCATATCAAAGCTGGAAATAGTATGTTTAAGTTTCAAAGAACTGGAGGTTCTTTTTAACAAATCAATGTTAAAATCACCACAAATAATAGTTTTAGTTAATTTTCGATTGCGTAATTTGTAATGGATTGTATGAAGTATGTTAAAAAACGTATTAAGGTCATTTTGTATAGTTTTTGGAGGTCGGTATATACATATAATCACCACATTATGATTCAGAAGTTCAATGGCGGAACATTCCACTACATTAGGAACACTAAGGCTAACTAAGTCTTGAAGAACTTTATATTTATGAATATTTTTTACAAGTACACACGATCCACCATTTCTGTTATGTCTATTACAACTTGCCGCTAAAGTGAAATTTGGGATGGTCAGATACATAAGGTCTGAGTCAACCATATTATGTTCTGTAATACATAAAATATCAACTTCCTTCCCAGATTTTTCTAGGTTTTCCATAGTTACACATAATAAATCAGATTTGCTTATCAATCCGTTGAGATTTTGATGCATGACAGTTAGATTATTATAAACGAAAAAAATGTTTGTTACTATCCTGGTTTCCCAAACCAAAACTATGACAACCATCTTCATTCGTAGTCAGAACAGACTCAGACTGTGGCAGAGTAACAATACTAAACATGTTTATCTCAGTTATGAGCTCCAGAGCATCATGAAGATACATATTCGCGAACTGGCTGACCAAATAAAGATGTATCCTCGGACAGCACAGCATGATTTTCTACTTGTTTACGTCTTTTTAGTTCGCTTCTCAAGCAGTCGGGATTTTTTATATTTTTAATTCACTTTTTTAGCGTAGTAGCACATAAGTACTACAATATATCAGAAAACGAAGTTTAATAGTTCAGTGTTTTGCTATGTCAATCATCGTTAGTAACATAATTTCACGCCTGTATTTCCCAACGGGTTGAGCAGAGGTATTCTGTATTACACCCACATTCCAGTTATGTTTAAGTCTATTGCAAAAATCTATTGGCATGAACCGGGCACAAATCCAGACTCCATGCTGCTACTCAGAAAATTCCAGATGTTAAACCCTAATAACACTTTCATGACCCAGGAATCAAACCCAGGACCTCATACTGAGCAGTACCGATTTAAAATATCCGGCCAAGTGCGAGTCGGAATCACGCACGAAAGATGCCGTACCATTATCGAAAAATAGTCACGTTTGTTGTATGGGAGCCCCACTTAAATATTTATTTTATTCTGTTTTAGTATTTGTTATTATAGCGGCAACAGAAATACATCATCAACTGTCTAGCTATAACGGTAAGTGAGATACAGCCTGGTGACAGACAAACAGATAGACGGACAGTGGAGTCTTAGTAATAGGGTCCCGGTTTTACCCTTTGGATACGGAACCCTTGAAAAAGAGTAATGGAAGTATGGAGTGAAGTTGTGAAAGAGTATCAAATAATCATCGTTATTATTCCAAAAAAAATTTGTGTTATGCATAAAATATGGTTTTCTAAGAGAAAACCACAATCAAGGTGGGTTTATGAAGCCAAGAAAGACTGGACAGTGTAAGATCATGACGTAAGAGTTACGGATAATTGGTGATTGATGTCTAACAAAACTACACCCACCAAAGAGCAAGAACAATTCTCAAAAAGTGCAAAATGTGTATGTAGGATTGACAAGCGCTCCCGAAATTTCACTCCAGTAGATCCAGAACATCTTGGACTTTTGATAATCCCTGGTAAAATATCAATTTGGTTGGAGCCACGGGTGGAACGTAAACTGACAACATAGAGAGAAAGCTCAACGTGTGTGTACAGAGTCTAACAACCGACATACTAATTGTCCGTAAGACCAGACAAACTATTGTTTGCAATAGCTCCTCAACAATCGCGCTACTCTGACATATAATCAAAGCTCAAGCTGCAGTGACTATCAGTCTATAGACGGCCGTCGGTCAGGAGGCGATCTGCCCCATTGTCTATGAGAACAGGCTATTGTTCGGAGTATCTGTGATCGAATACTCTCCATTAGCTGTGACTATAGTGAAAGATATCTTATGAATGGTATTCAGTAGCAGATAAATTAACTGATATCTTCAGCGTGTGCTATTTTAGTGTACAATAAAGTATACTCTATTCTATGCCCGTAAACATTTTGTGTGCAACGGATATAATACAAAAAAAAATACCTGTCAGACAACTAAGGTTTTCGCACCTCAAAAATTACTTGAGGTAACCTGTTTTATAATTTGCCACGATAGAGTCATTGTAACGCATAGGTACCTTTACAATATTATACCCCGAAATTTTCATACAATAAAAACACAGAGCCCAGTAGAACTCATCATGTATAGGAACCATGGGCCTTGAATTTATGATTCAAATTTAAACAACGGTATTACTTAACTTTATTTTTGATAACCCAAATACTGGTTCTGTCATGAAAACCCCTTATTTAACAGTACGACGAGCAAAAGCGTAAATAACACAATTCCGTAAATAAAACTGTTTTAAATCATTACAAGTGTGTAAAACTACACTTTTACGTAGTTACTGTAATTGTACAGTCGTACAAATAATTGGATTCAATGAATTCGAGTCCAATCAGCAGGAGTAATCGGAGCTTATGATTGTATAACTTTTAACATAATTGCTCAACACCAAATGTATGCAAATGTGTAATTTATTTTCTGAATTTAAAGTTAACCTGTAAAATTATACACGAGTTTGTTTTGTTTGCTGTCTTTTTTATTGAGCAATTCCTATGAACACCTTTCCGACAGCATCATCAGATCAGCTTCACAGTTCCTTATCATTGTATTGTCCCTAAGTTACAGAAGTATACCAAGTGTCAGTTTAACATTACTAAACAGCACGTTTCGTTAAAAGGTTAATTTTTCCCATAATCATGTCGCATTGTCCGTTATATTAATAAACAGGGCACAGGAAGTACTTGATATATGGATTACTATTTTTTAAAGGACACATATACGAAATAAAAAGTTTGTATAGGGTATGTCAGCGGTTGTGTTTCTGGAGGTGAACACATAATTGCGTTAACTACTACAGCTGTCACTGTCAATACAGTAACAGTAGCGCTTGACACGCTAACAATACCGTAAAACATCAGTTTGACATATGTCGCAGAGATCAAGCTATCTTTTATGAAGTATACTACTGTCACTGTTACTGTCACTGTCATTATATTTTTCATTTCCTTTTGATTTATAAGCGATATGAGTCAGTATTTTTTGCCGTGTAAGCGTGTAGGTGTACCTTGTTTATAATAGAACAATCATTGCACTACACATATTTTTTTAGTGTGAGTCGGGAGTTTATTTTATCCATTGCTTAACATACAACCTATTTGAATGGACAGCAGAATCAATTATTATTATTTTTAACTTCATTTTTTGACATTCAAATGTGCTGTTTAATTGCTTAGTTAAATTTATGATTTGACTTTGACTACATAGCCTTAAAAAAATACTAGTTATTAGATGATGTTTTCAGGATAACTTAATTAAGCAATTCAAACATGAACCAATCTCAAACATCGTCTACCGTATTAATAGAACAAACCTATTTAAAGGCATCATTCTGTGTAAATTATCAGAAGCAAGTTCAGCTTTAACTAATAGCGATGAATAAATTCATAATTAAATTATATATTTGGCGCGAGAAACTTGGTACAACAATGATAATGCCAAGATCCGTGGAGTTGAATGGCCGCCTACGTGCTACGCCGTATCCGCCTACGCGCTACGCCGTAGCCCGCCTACGAATCAGACGGTATAATCTTGAATGAGACGATGCCGTAGTCTCACTCAATACAAAGGCTTTTGAGTGCGTTGTCTTAAAGGCTTTGTTCAGCGTTAAGAGGTGCCGTAAATTATTTTATCAAGAGCATACCTACCTACTGCGGACAGTAATTCGTTGCTAAGCGAATTAGCGATAGTAAAGTTTACGTGGAAAAATAACGCTTTAATTTCTTATTTGTCCAGCATCTGTTTTTTTTATTTATGCGGCCGTCTGCTATTTCCGTTATATAAAAGAATGTTATGTAATTTTTTTCCTACTATTGTCTACGCCACTTTCAGCGCCAAATAATATCACACCGGAAAATTCGACGTCTCCACGACGTCATACAAACATTTCCTTTTGTCCCGCATCTCAAAAGTCTTCTGAACTTCCTGTACTATGCCCCAGTACAATGTGCGTTTGTGGGTGACCGCCGCACCCCACTCGACGAACGTGACTCGTTTGATATCTCGATCGTTCGTATGAGCCGAACAAAGAACAAATTATTCACGAGTCCGGTCGAATTAGCCGCGTTAGAAACTAAGATAAAGATGGAATATTTTTTGGTTGTATGTTTGAAGAAGGAAATATCTAGAAGTACTGGACTGTACTTTAACGTGTCAAGGCCATAATTTCCCCTGTGAACAAGGGATATTGCACTTCGCCTAGTATAGCTATTATATGTGTTTCTCATAATGGAACCATGATAATTTTGTCACGTCAGAGTAAGGCCCCTGATCAAATAATAAAATTTACTTACTGATAGAAATCTATAGTGCAGCTGAGTGTCATAGGCTACATTTTATCCCGGAAAATAAACGGTTCCTCAGGGATAGATAGGCCACAGGGGAGAAGCCGCTCGAATAAGCTAGTTTAAATATTGCGTTAAGTACAAAATTACACAAATAAAACTTTTTTACAAAAAAATACTATCTACCGTCTTCAAAATGAGAATACTACATGTGAAAAATATTTTTCTTTTTGGTCTTTGGTAGGTACAAAATTTATTTTCGTTATGGACGACGACGTGCAAAAAAAAAAATATTTTTCACTTTGTCGTGTTTTAATTTTGAAGTCGGTAGTATTTTTTTGTAAAAAAGTTTTTTATTGTTTTGTAAAATAGTGTTTTATTTTTCACTTTTTAACATAACCGGTGAAATGAGAGTGTACCAAGGTGAACTGTACACATCTGCGTACCCCTTTAGAGCTTACTGGCGTGATGTTATGTTATGAAATGGTATAAACAATAAACAGACATACGATTGCCGAGAGATTTGCCGTCATTTATTGAAGAGTTATATTGTATATCTCCGAAGTTCTTCACCATATCTTCACCAAATTAAAACCCATTTCGGAACATACACTTTCAAACAAAAAAAAGTTTTTTTTAAATCGGCCCGCAATTGACGGAGTAATCGGTGAACAAACAAAAAAACCGACATAAATTCGAACATAGAACCACCTCCTTTTTCGAAAGTCGGTCAAAAATCACAGGAAAATCTTTCCATTCTCTACAATAAAAAATAATCACTTTTCGTATTTCACTAAAATACTTGCACCTATTTAAAAATTTAAATTGTTTTCTTTCGATACACTTAATTAATTATCTTTCCTATAGATCGCGAAAAGACTTTTAATTACTACCGGAATCGCCGGTAATGTCTGTGGGGTGCTATTGTATCCCGTTACACCGGGTGCAATGTCTTGTCGGAAGGAAGGCGTACAGGGTACAGGGGTCAGAGATATCATCAATCTTGTCAGATTTACGGCTTCAAAACGCACAGTTTATCTCAGAATCCCGACTGCCGGATTACTACAGCCCACGTTCATGTATTCATACAAATGTATATTATAAATCTTTGGTTTTTCGGTAAAAACACTGGCCGAATTGAGAAAAAGAACCCGTATTTTATTGTTTTCTTGCTGTACCTATAAATATTTTTCAAAGGAAAGTTTGAGTTTACAGCTAAACGAAGTGTGTTAACTGTTGATTGAGGTCCGTTCACTAGCTATAAATAAAAAAATCGTTAAATGTATTTTCACAGGGTCATGTTACTTAACCTCATTACGGTAGATTAATCTTATGAATTTTGTTTATTTTTTTGCCGCTTCAGTTTCACTCATGTACAAATTAACGCTACAGATAATTTCGTTAACTACGCCTAGGTCCATAACTATTTACATTGGCCAAATTAGGCCATTACAGATTGTATTTATTTATTTATGTATACTTTATTGTAAATACAGTAATTTCAGAAAATACAGTAACAAAAAAAACTTAGAACTTAAAATATGCAACGGGCGGCCTTATCGCATTCCGCAATCTCTTCCAGGCAACCTGGAACTGTATGTATGAACTTTAATAGAGACTTTGACTTCCGAATTTGTTTCGGTGATCGTTCTCGGAGTATTTAGCTAGGCAACACCGGTCCCATTAATAATTCTAATAATATACCTACATTAAGGGTTAAATGTAGTTTAAATTGACAAAAAACATTTTCATATAAAAGTGTTATTTTTAACCAGTTTACAAAATAAATATCATTTAGCAGATTAGATATATAGAGTCTTAAAACAATACAGAAGTTATTGTGTAACCATTCCTCTTTCAACGATCTATATATTAATTTAATAAAAACAAATCAATTAGTTATACATTAAAATAAATTGAAAACAGTCAGGAATAGCACATTCGATATTTTTATCCAGGAATATATTCCCTCGTTCTAAATTTCGTCTTTCACGCGAGCGAAGCCGCTGGCAGAAGCTAGTGGCCAATATAAAGATAATTAAATATGTTTACCAGTACATCTTTAAAACCAGAAAATATCGTCAAATATTGCTGTTGTTTGTTTCTCATTAAAAACTTTCCCAGTGTTTTTCAACTCGTTCAAAAACACAATTTAAACTAAGCTTGTACCAACGTTGCAGTTCGTTCGTTATTTACTATTCGAGGGGTGAATGAGTAACAAAGGAAGAAATAATTCCTGACTCCGTATCCTTCGACGGTTCTAGGTAATTTTCTTAGCCTAGGTATTTGCCGAGTGGGTAGTCGAACTCACTAGAAGTGCAGTGCAGGCGTGCAAGAGTCGTTTTTTGTAAAGTTGTGCAAAGTTTCATCGACACACGTAGCTTTGAGAAGTAATTGAGTAGTAAACATGCTGCCTGACTTTCTAACGAATGCTAGTTAAAACATATCACGGAGTAGCAGTGTGAAACTTTAAGATCAAGATAGTCTTTATAACATTGCACTTTCTGAGGTCGGCGTGCAATTTCAGCCTTCGTTTCAGTAACGATGTTATGGCACCTATCACAGGTAACATGCAGGTCAATCATTTAATCAATCATTTATTTTGTACAAGTAAAATTTCAAAATTTAAAAAACCCCCGTCACATTTATCTTGCGAAAACACCCCGATTCAAATAGTAAAACGCCCATAACTTTTGAACGGCTCAACCGATTTTATTCAAACATAGCTAAGAACACTCTCGATAAAATCACCTTTCAAAAAAAAATACTAAATCAAAATCAGTTCATCCGTTTAGGCGCTATGATGCCACAGACAGACACACAGATACACAGCAACACACGTGAAACTTATAACACCCCTCTTTTTCCGGCGGGGGTTAAAAATGTTTCTGTTAGTTTGTTATCCTAATCTCAAAATCAACAAACAAAGAAATACATGTCCACATTAAACAATAGGGATCTCGAAGTAGGTCGGCATCGGCGGCGGCATCGCTTTGTCAGGGGTAACGCATGCCATCGAAGCCACACATTTTTCCCGTCCGCCATTGGCCAGCCTACTAATGTGCAGGCCTTATTACTTCCCATTTGTATGTAACGGACAAACGTAACAAATTGTAATGGTGTTTGTTTTTTACTTTTATTTTAAGCTCTGTTGTCCAAAATTAAGGCAACATAAATAAAAAATTAATGCTGAATAATGCTTTTTCGTTCTTTTCTATTTTTCTTTATTTGTGGTAAATTAGGTAAATTGAAGTGGATAAGGGTCATACTACTAATTGATCGTTTGATGTGATAAACAGCTTCTCGGCATAAGCTAAAATTAACAACTTCAGGACGAAGATTCTAGGAAATTTGATCGTTTAATCCAGCTTTTAGTTATACTAATCGGCCGATACTTGTAGTTGTGTACCTTTCAGCAAATAGGAGCGTATTCGTTAAATAAAACAAGTAGGTTAGACGTAAAACATTTCTTCCTTAATTTCCTGTATTTATATAGTAACTCACATAACATAACATCACGCACGAATACCCGAAGGGTAAGGTAGTGTGATGTGTATATCTAATAATGTTTGTAATAGATAGACAGAAAGAAATAGAATATTTATTATTTGTTCGCCAAAATTGTAACACAACTCTTTTACAATATTGATATTTCTATTGGCACGGTGGTGGTATACAGGGTGTTTGGAAGGGAGCTGTACATACGCCTAGGGTAGAAACTAGGGATAGTCTGCTACCTACCCCCGCCCATTATATTGACCTTGGCCTCAAGGTTTTTTTTTAATTTATTATTATTTTTTATTTGACTTTTTTATGATTTTTTGACTAAAACTACCTGTAGCTCAAAATCTATCCATGGGACCGGTCGGCTAATGGTCTTGTTTTAATCGTTAGAGTCTTAGGGTCCTGCAAAAAATTATTTTACACCAGAAAATTGTGGAGAAGAAAAGTTATGGGGCCTGAAGTACCGTAGTAAGGTAAAGAAATAATTTTAAGGGCAACTTTCTATGGGGTTTAAAAAAAAACTAACAGGGTTGGCGTTCTTCTGATTTTTTTAAAACATCCTCAGTCCATGCCCTTTCTAACGATATGCTAAAAGTGTAATTATCACTTTTAGTTTTAAAGTTATTAATTAATTTCCGCAACTAGGGCACTTCAAGCAAAAATTTCAACTAATGAAAATTAAATGTGTTCGATCGTAAAAGGATGGCAAATGAAACAAAAAATTTGGTAATGACTAATGTCATTAAATTACAAATTTTAATTAATTACTAATTTTAATAAATTACAAATTTTGTTCAAATTGATGACCATTGACCTGTAAACATGCTCGGCACCTCTTCCTCATCTCCACGGTCACCGTTCTAAGCAGCAGTTCCTCGCGCATTGTATCGAATGCGGCGTGGATCCTGTTAATTAGAACCTCCCTTGTTGGTACTTCTTCTGCGTACACACTTAAAACTACTTAGATTTCCTCGAAAACGATTTGCCTGATTTAGCGGAAGAAGTGTTTGACGAAGATCGGCCCATAGTCTTCCAGCACGACGGCTGTCCTGCTCATTGGAGCCTAGCAGTGAGGGAGCTTCTGGACAACTGCTTTCCTAATTCTTGGATTGGTCGGGGTGGGCCAATTCCCTGGCCCCCAAGGTCGCCTGACCTTACCCCACTCTACTTCTACGTCTGGGGAAGGGCGAAAGAGTTGGTGTACGCAGAAGAAGTACCAACAAGGGAGGTTCTAATTAACAGGATCCACGCCGCATTCGATACAATGCGCGAGGAACTGCTGCTTAGAACGGTGACCGTGGAGATGAGGAAGAGGTGCCGAGCATGTTTACAGGTCAATGGTCATCAATTTGAACAAAATTTGTAATTTATTAAAATTAGTAATTAATTAAAATTTGTAATTTAATGACATTAGTCATTACCAAATTTTTTGTTTCATTTGCCATCCTTTTACGATCGAACACATTTAATTTTCATTAGTTGAAATTTTTGCTTGAAGTGCCCTAGTTGCGGAAATTAATTAATAACTTTAAAACTAAAAGTGATAATTACATTTTTAGCATATCGTTAGAAAGGGCATGGACTGAGGATGTTTTAAAAAAATCAGAAGAACGCCAACCCTGTTAGTTTTTTTTTAAACCCCATAGAAAGTTGCCCTTAAAATTATTTCTTTACCTTACTACGGTACTTCAGGCCCCATAACTTTTCTTCTCCACAATTTTCTGGTGTAAAATAATTTTTTGCAGGACCCTAAGACTCTAACAATTAAAACAAGACCATTAGCCGACCGGTCCCATGGATAGATTTTGAGCTACAGGTAGTTTTAGTCAAAAAATCATAAAAAAGTCAAATAAAAAATAATAATAAATTAAAAAAAAACCTTGAGGCCAAGGTCAATATAATGGGCGGGGGTAGGTAGCAGACTATCCCTAGTTTCTACCCTAGGCGTATGTACAGCTCCCTTCCAAACACCCTGTATATCTTTAAGGCAACCTTTAGGAAGTATTATAACCCCCGCCGGAATAAGAGGGGTGTGATAAGTTTCACGTGTGTTGCTGTGTGTCTATCTGTGGCATCATAGCGCCTAAGCGGTTGAACCGATTTTGTTTTTATTTTATTTTTTTGATTTAAAAGGTGATTTTGACGAAAGTGTTTTTAGTTATGTTTGAATAAAATCGGTCTGGTCAAAAGTTATGGGCATTTTACTGCATGAAACGGGGTGTTTTTGCAAGATGAAGAATAGGACAATGTCGGTCAGTAAAAAATGTCGGGGGTTTTCTAAATTTTGACATTTTAGTTGTTATAAATTATTTTATCAAAATGCACTCCTTCTCTGTATGAGAAGAGGCCGTTGTCCTGCCGTGGAACAGTAACAGTCTGGTAATATCATATTAAAACTAGCTTCTGCCGGCGACTTCGCCCGCGTGAAAGTCGAAAATTATCCCGAGGGAACATATTTCCGGGATAGAAAGCTATATCTATCTATATATCATATGTGCTATACCGGACCATAATCTATTCCTGTGCTAAATTTCACCCAGATCCGTTCAGCCGCTTGTGCGTGAAGAAGTAACAAACATACAAACACACTCACAATATTTCGTCTTCATAATATTAATAGTGTGATTCTATATCCATGTTTCCCTAGCCTTTACGAACCACAATATCTTGGAAGTAAATCTTCTAGTCATCCCAACATCAACCTTCTCTATTTATTTATCTCAATCTTCTAGTCATCCCTACGTCACCCGCCGTGATCTGTTACTAACATAACAGTCTTAAACAGACGTCCCGAAAATAGCTTAGTATTATTCAAGCGTTCAAAAACCCTTTCATTCTCAAAGAAATCTATAGTAACCGACTCCAAACAAAAGAAAACTATGCCTTGTTTTGTACAAAAAAAAACAGAAAACCATTTGTTGTACTCAAAAAACCCTTAAGTTCAAATCACAATCTTGTCTTGTGCGGTTTTTGAAATGAAATTTTGGAAATAAGAACATGTCAAACACTACTTTCATGACAAAATTTGACAGACTTTTTGGCTAGTTTGATAAATGCTCAACGTCAAATTCTTTTATAAGAAATCGGGGGCCAATGTCGAAAAATGCAGATTTGACATATTGAAGTTGCGACTGGAATACGAATGTTCTTAAAGATACCGTAATTTGCCCCTAAATGAATAATATTCATCATAACAAAGTTGTAAGACACTCGAATGTGAGTATCGACTTTATACTCAAACTTCGGCGAGTTTGTTGAAAAACTTTGTAAAACAGCAGGGGATCACCTGCTGTGTGATCAATCAGTATCGATCAAGAAGAATCATATATGATTAATGGACTCAGAAATGAAAAAAATAGTTTTTAATGTATTATCATTAGCTAAGCTTTTCCCCGCGGTTTCGCTCCTGTGGCCACATGAAGTGTGTATTTTTTCGAGATTAAAAGTGTTTTTTTTTAAATTGTAGATAGGCTATCGCTAGACCACTATCTCACCTGATGGTAAGCGATGATGTGGTCGACGGTGTAGCACGCTTGCCTAGAAGTAATCTGTTCACTCTTGACTTCGCGTCCGCGCCGCTGGAGCGGCAGCCGACGCCGGCGACGCCGACCCGGCGCCGCCCACGCGACGCTGCTAGTGTCGGACGCGGCGCCCGAGTCAGCACCGTCAGCTCCCTCGCCGCTCACAGCGCGCCAGCCAGACCAGCAGCTGCAGGATCTCCATGATGAGGTGAGGCGATCCTTCGCCTTGGACTCGATGGGTGTATTCGGTAAGCCACGTCAGAATAAAAATGACTTACTTGCTGTAGCCAAGCTGGAAAAGACCGCCGTACTGGTCGATGGTCGCTGGTGGGTGGGGTTGCCGTGGAAGGACGAAGACTGCCGAATGCCGGATTCCTACCCGACAGCGCTGAAAAGGCTGAAAAGTATAGAGAGGAAAATGGGAAAGGACAAAGGTTTCTCGGAAAGGTACAGGGATAGGATTAAACATTTGTTAGAAAATAATTTTGCTCGGGAACTGACAGATACTGGTGCTACTACAAAGACGTGGTACTTACCACATTTTGGGATCGACAATCCCAACAAAAAGAAATTGCGGCTGGTGTTTGACTCGGCTGCGAAGGTAAATGGTTTATGCCTCAATGACTACTTAAATACAGGTCCGGACTTGCTGTCATCACTGCTTGGCATAATGCTGCGCTTTAGAGAAAATTCTATTGCAGTGACAGGTGACATTCAAGATTTTTTCCTCAGAGTCAAAATTCAGCCGGACGACCAGCATGCATTCAGGTTTCTGTGGAGAGACAGCCCCACAGAAAAGGTAAAAACCTACATTATGACATCTCTCATATTCGGTGCAAACTGTTCTCCTTTTGTTAGCCAGTTCATAAAAAATAAGAATGCTGAGCGCTATGAGTCATCTTTGCCCCTAGCTGTACATGCTATACGTAAGTCTCACTATATAGATGATTATATAGATAGTTTGCCCGATGAAGAGAGTGCCATCGAGATGGTAAAAAATATTTCTTATATCCACCAACAAGGTGGATTTCGGATCCGTAATTGGACCAGCAACAGTGTCCAAGTATTGAATTCTGTACCTAAAGAAACTTTAGGTACTGCCGCGGTCAAGTTCAAAATAGATAATCATTTCGAAGGTGAGCGCACACTTGGCCTAATATGGTTTCCCGGTACGGACGAATTAGGATTCGACGTATCCCTGAAGAAAATCCCAGATAACGTAATTCAAGGTAAGAAAATACCTACGAAGCGAATCATGCTTCAAGTAGTAATGTCTATATTTGATGTTTTTGGGTTTTTAGCGCCATTTACCATTCAGGGTCGCATAATGCTGCAAGATACGTGGCGGCTACATATCGGCTGGGACGATATCATACCTACGGATATCTACGAAAAATGGTGTAAGTGGATCGACTTGCTAAAGGTTGTCGATCGTATACGCATACCTAGGTGCTACCATGCGACTGCGCACGGAAGCAAGGCTGAGACACGAGTGCCAGTGGCGGCTACACCCCCCGCGCGCCCGCCCTCACCGCTGCCCGCTCCCGGCGCGTTATCAGTTGCGCGCACGACAGCAGCTGTGAGTACACCTCCCTGTTATAGCTACCTACAGTTGCATGTTTATAGCGATGCCTCCTTGAAAGCTATGAGCGCCGTAGCGTATTGGCGCTGGATAGATAAGAATGTTATTCATGTTGCATTTATAGCTAGTAAGTGCCGAGTGGTACCTGTAAAACCGCTGACGATACCTCGTGCGGAACTACAGGCTGCGCTGCTAGCTGCTAGATTGGCAGATACTATTATGAAGGAGCACAAATTGCCAGTCAAGCGACGGGTTTTTTGGTGCGACTCCACTACGGTCTTGCAGTGGATCAGAAACAATACGCGTACGTATCAAGTATTCGAAGCAAACCGATTAGGTGAGATCGACGATCTGACGCGTATTGATGAGTGGAGGTATGTACCCACGAAATTGAATGTTGCGGATTTGGCCACACGAGAGGATTTCGACCATGAGATTTTTAAAGGTGAGTGGTTTTCTGGACCTTCATTTTTACACCTAGATGAGTCTTCGTGGCCCGCTGATGTATGCCAATCTGAAACAAATAAATCGAACATTGAGAACGTTATGGTTACCAACAACTTACCTGTCCCGTGTAAATTACCGATTCCGGATCCTCACCGATTTTCTTCGTGGCTGAGGCTGCTGCGGTGCACGGCGACAGTTCTCATGTTCATTGATAGATGCAAGGGCCGCACCTGCGCTTTAGACTGCCACACACTGGAGAGAGCGGAGCATCTTCTTCTTCGCCAAGCCCAGGGCGAGACTTTCGCCGAGGAAATAGCTGCAATAAAAAACGGTAAATCAATACAAAAATCTAGCAAGCTACTTACCTTGTGTCCGTTCCTCGACGAACACGGTGTTCTCCGCGTAAGTGGCCGCATCGACGCTGCATCCGACGTGAATCTAGAAGTGAAGAGACCGGTCATCCTCGACGGTAGGAACCCTATAGCTCACCTGATCGTCCGACATTTTCATGTCAAGGCAGCTCATGGCAATCGGGAGACTGTAGTCAATGAGCTGAAACAAAAATATTGGTTAATTAGGCTTAGGCCTACAGTTAAGTATGTGGTTTCGAAATGCATGCTTTGCAGAATACGCAAAGCTACACCTCGAGTACCAAGAATGGGCGACTTACCTCAGGCTCGCATGGCGCATCATCAGCGCCCCTTTTCCTTTTGCAGTCTCGACCTATTTGGTCCCATGGAAGTTACGGTGGGTCGTCGCAGAGAAAAAAGGTATGGTGCCTTGTTCACATGCCTAACAGTCCGTGCTGTGCATGTAGAACTCGTATCTTCTCTCACCACGGACTCGCTTATCATGGCTCAGCGACGTATGGCGGCCAGACGTGGTTGGCCACGCCATCTTTACTCCGACAACGGAACTAATCTACGTGGTGCCGACAAGGAACTGCAAAAGTCAATGCTGCAGCTGGACAACGAGGTACTGAAAGCTGAAGCGGCGAACAATAGCATGGAATTTCACTTTATCCCGCCGCTGAGCCCACACTGGGGTGGGGCGTGGGAACGTCTCATACGAAGTGTGAAATCTTCTCTCAAGGTAATTTTAAACGAGCGTGCCCCAAAAGAAGAAGTTTTGAGCACGCTGATGGCTGAGGTTGAAAATATAGTCAACAGCCGTCCCTTATCTCACGTGTCTGTCGAACCAGACACCCCTGAAAGTTTGACACCTAACCACTTTCTCCTGGGTACAACTTCTAACCTACCGGTCATTGGAGCGTTCGATGATTCAGATCTGTTTCTGAATAAACAATGGCGAAAAGCCCAGAAGTTGGCCGATATGTTCTGGCAGCGATGGCTCAAAGAAGTTCTGCCCCAGCTGCTACCTAGAAAAAAATGGAACGAGGAACAGAAACCTCTACAGGTAGGTGACCTAGTGCTAGTGGTCGATCCTGACTCTCCCCGGAACGTGTGGCCGAAGGGCGTTGTCCAGAAAGTTTTCCAATCTAAAGATGGACGCGTGAGGCAGATTGACGTGAAGACCAAGACAGGTACTTGGCGGCGTTCTGCGGCACGCGTCGCTCCTATTTCATTGGGAGATGAGTGCTGAGTCAGCACTAGGGGTGGGAGTGTTAGCGACGCGCGGCTCATATATATTATCTGTCAAACTTTAGGGTACTTATTTTTATTTTAAGGTAGATTAAGATTTTTATTGTAATAAAAAGGGTAGTTTTGCTACATGAACAGTCTAGGCCTAACACCCGACGAATGTGCCACGAAATATTTTGGAAAATAAAATTTGCTTACAAGTCAAAAGTGCGTTATCGTTTTGAACATACCTACCACCAGCTACAGACCCCAAGGTTGTAGCTATCGGGAAACACAGACTCCTGCAGGGAATGCCACTCCTTAGCTGTACGCATAATGAAAGTATTATAAGTAAGTATCCTATTCCAATCGGCAATACAGTCTATCAGTTAAACAATTTTAGTAATCAGATAAGTACTCCCAAAGGTTTTTTAGGAATTTCTGCTGTATCGTGGGTGCGTTTACAAACATATAAACTCACACACACAAGACACCCAGAGCCGGAACAACTATCTGTAGGTCATACAAATATTTGTTCTGTGCGGGAATCGACCCCCGACAAACAGCGTAGCAGTCAATCGGTCAACCACTGCGCCAACCGTGCGCCCGATGCGCTAGATTACTTCCTGTAAACCAACCCCCCCCTCCCCCACCCTATAATATAATGTTAGTTTAGATTAATGTCTTCTGTGGGTTATTTAAGTAACTAACTTTTCAGTTACATACAAGTGTCAGTGAGGCAATTGGTTTTTCATAAGCCCCAAGTCTGGATTTGTAAATGAATTTGAAACACACCCTTAATTACACGGAACTTATAACAATGTTGTGAATTATTGTGGCCACAGCAGTGTATACACTTCCATAAAAATCTGTAGGTACTGTGTTTATAAATAAATGTCTATAAGCATAATGCAGATAAAGAACAATGGCCAAATTTCTATAGGAACTGGACTTGAAATTTATTTTTCATATCCCAAAGTAAATTATAGCTAGATTCGTTTGTTTTTATGTTGTAAACATCCCCCCTTTGAAAATCATATCTAAATAGCCACGATTTTTTATAATAATGTAAACTATGTGTTTGAGGTTAGAATCAATAACTACCTTTTTATACCTGTGGCGTAGCTTAAAAAGGTAGTTAGCGACAACTCTACAAGCGAAGGTCAAAACAACAGAAGGAAATCCAAAATAGTACAGTACGTATCACAATTCACAACAACGAGTGAAGCTAATCGTATTAACGTACTCTGCCGATGCGAAGCGAATGATCGCCGGGTGTCAAATTGACATTTGACATTGATTGACACTCAATCAATGGCGCGGGTCGATGAAAAATAATGTTCCGTTCTAAGCAATTTAATAAAACGCATAAATACTTACTATGATCCTATATAATTATTTTTATGACAGGAATCCAATGCATAATAAAACAGCGTAGTAATTGATTTGATGCCTACATACTAATTAAATTGAAATACATTAACAACTATTCAGAAAAAACGTTAATAATTATAGTCTTTGAATACCAGTCATTTCATACGTGAAATGAATCGTCAATAGGTGCGTTCTGAACATGGTATTCTAAATAATTGCCAAATAATTACATAAACAAAAAATAAATGGATATCTTTTTTTGTGGTTACTTATAGAGACATTTCTTGTGTGTTTTTAAGACTTTTAAAAATAAGGGTATTTTGCATATATACGACAAATTCGGACGCCATCTTTTCATCACCTGGTACGATTTGGCCATCCTTCTTTAAATCTATAGGTAAGTATACAGTTCATTACCACAATAATCATCAAAATGACCTCTAACCGAGCATTTAATACGAATCGCACGCGGATTACGTTGAAGTGTTTAAAAGCTGAATCGAACCTTACCTATTTACGTTGCCTCAATGAAGTTTAAATTCGAACTCATTTGATGATTTCTATAACCCGTCATTGAAATCGGCCAACCATAATGTCGTTCAACAGCTTGGACAATTTGTGTAGTTATTTATAAGTTAACTATGACTGATACTGATGGAACATTCAAGGACTTCAAAATTGTACTACGGAAGTCGAGGGAAAAACTAATGTAGGTACCTAGTTTGAATCAAAATGACATTACTTTTTATTTTTACCTTAATAATATAATAATAAAGATAAGAGCCTTTATTCAGACATCTTATACAAAAAGTTTACAAATTGAGTTATTAAAAACATTGTTCTATTTTACACCTGTCTGTGTGTCTTTATGGGCAAAGGCCTCCTCCAACTGTTTCCATTTTCCTCTATCTTAAGCAACTGTTGTCCATCCACCTCCAGCTACGACCTTTATTTCATCCACCCATCTTCTTGGTGGCCTTCCTCGTTTTCGCTTAATATGCCTTGATTAGACCATTTCTCTTTTCCTCGGATTGTGTGTCCTGTCCATCTCCATTTCAGCTTTCTGATAGTAATAAGAACCACCAATATAAAGAATTGTACAAGAACAAAAGATGTCACAGTAACTATCAGAAAGCTGAAATGGAGATTTTTATCTTAATTAATGTTTAATATTTAAGTGTAGTCTTACTTAACCGCTCATTATTGAATAGGGATGCCCAAATGTAAGGAGTTGACAACGTGCCGCTTCGGTAGCATATGTCAATTCCATACTGAAACATTTTAGACTTTTCGACAGTTCTTATTGCTGATGAAAACTCACTTCACTTCACACCAGGCTATACCTACGTACTTCTGTTTAAAATAAAATTTTACGCACGTATTAGCTTGACAACCCCTAGGAAGTAATAACTCACTTGTGTCGTCGCGCGTCGCCGTAAAAATACAAAGTTAACAAACTTTCTTTATGAATATTAACGACTCTTACTTGGAACACAAATATGTATTTAAAAAGTAAATTAGATACTTAAACTCTCTTTGTTGTCTTAGTCTCGAGAGAATGTTATTATATTCCATTTTTTTAAACTTAACTGTGTGGTATGCACCGTGAATCATCATCTGCCTAGCATTTTCCCAATTGTTGCTGGGGTCGGCTTCCAGCCTTACCGGATTCAGCTGAGTACCAGTATTTTACAAGGAGCGACTGCCTATCTGTCCTCCACAACCCAGAAACTGGGTAACACCATACCCCTTGGCAAGACTGGTGTCAGATCTCAAGCTTCTGACTACCCGTAACGACTGTCAAAGATCTTCAAATGTAGATCTTCACAGGTATGCAGCGTGAATGAACACTTAAATAGCAACCACATTATTAAATGAAATATGATAGTATTGGACTTTCTTTACTATTAATCGATCTCATGTTACACGATAATTGACTTCTAAGCTCACTTAACTATGAAACTAAGTAGCAAAATAATTATGAACATTTGTTTACAAACAGAGTTATCCAAAGTCTTTTAATTCCAGAGCTTACGGTTTAACTCTGACAAGCTAGGTACATAAGTAAGTAGAAACTAAAACCCTGAAACAAACTGCTCCAACCAATTTCGTCGTCTCATACTAATATCAAAACTCATCCACGCCAGGCTATCGACACGGCAGTATTACGCACATCTCGGCAAATACACGGTTTAATCTCGCCAGGGCTAAAACAAAGCTACTAGTCTCCCGGGCCTCATATGACATAACGTGACGAATAGGCTCCGGCAGATCCCTTTAATTTAATACCTCTGCACGATCTAACGTTTCGCCGACCGCGGACCAACTAATTCTACAGTGTTGCCATTCCGTAACATAAATCTTTGGGATACACAACCTTTTTGGTGCGTTGGTTTTGCTCACGAATATTTCCGGGGTTAATAACTTCATAAGATTAGAGCTTACGTGGATTTATTACTTGCGAAGCATGTGTAAGAAGATTAATTAAATTAAATATTCCTTAATGCAATTAGTAGATTGAGGCCGTGCCTTTTTTTGCCTGTGCCATTTTATTTA
The DNA here is from genome assembly GCA_949775005.1 of Orthosia gothica. Taxonomy (NCBI): domain Eukaryota; kingdom Metazoa; phylum Arthropoda; class Insecta; order Lepidoptera; family Noctuidae; genus Orthosia; species Orthosia gothica. Next base: position 10,672,508 of record OX459049.1, read on the forward strand.
CGAAAGCTCCTTGACGTGCGTGTCAGAATGCGAGAATTCAGCAAAACTATTCATGGCGGTTTCGATATTTGAACACGTACAGAACAAAAACCGATGTGAATGTTTTTTCTAGTTTAGCGTGGAATCCACTGACGAACTATGATTCGATTTTTACTACTTCATGTAGAATTTCAATGAGTCTAATTAAACAATGCGAACCACTGAAATAAACTTATTTAGGTTAAGTTATAATCGCAATCTACATTGATTGCACAGAAAACGTTAAAAGTAATGAATGTTTATCATTACTATTTATCAAAGAAAAGTTTAAACTTACATTTGCATCCGACGATGCATTACTATTCATTTCCCCAACGACTTTGCTTGCATAGTGAGAACTGATTGCTAAATTCAGTCGTGCATACTTTATTGAAGTTTCGGTAAAGTTGGACATAATTTTAAAATAAGAGCAATCTTCTCCATCGAGCTTTGACACTCAAAGCCTCCGAGAATACACGAAAGATAAAACTTCTATCAACGGGGGAGACTCGGAATTATTTCACTTTACAACCTACTTCGTCATTTTGTACTAGCCTCCCTTAAACGTCTACTTTATTTTCTTTAAGTTCAGCAAAAGACCTTTTGAATATTTTATCCTTGTTTTATCTTTTGTATTATTGGCTAGAACAACCGGGACCTTGTCTGTACTCCCACAGTTGTTTCTTTTATAGACTAAAAATTGCTATGAAATATTTTTCAACTCCGGGAAGTTTATTCTGATTTGGACCAGAAATAACTATTGTAAGGTTATTTCCCTGTTTAAAATAGCTCCAAGATTAATTTTAAAATAGCTACTAGATTATTTAAAAAAACTTGTCCTGTTTTTATTACCTACAAAAAAATGGAGTTATTTTTCTCTAGGTCCGGTCAAAGTCCTTCACAATAATTCAAAGATTGAAACATATATTTATCATCACTTTAGTTTATGTTTAAGTGTTGGTATGTACAATCATTTCAGAATTACATGTAGAATGATGGGATTTATCAGAGGTTCGTTCCGATGCCCACTCTACTTACTAGTTAACTTAGCAATCAATAATAATTTTATTATAAAAAATAATAAAATGTTTATTTGCACCTTCAAAAATTAACATAAAGGAACAGGTTTACAATAAAATAGGCCGAAAGGTAGTTACATTATTTAACATGTTACGAGTCTCAACTAATACCTAAGCTAAGATAACTTAATATCTTGTAATATAGGTATCAGTGACCACCCTCATTTGTGTTCACATAATATTAATTGTACATTAGAGCCAAAAAGATAAATACAGTTCCATAATTAATACTTCAAATTCCCGGTAAACAATTAATCAAGACTAGGCACATTCTAAGTACAAAAATAAACCAGGCAAGTAAAACTGTTTCTTTCTCATTCTGCCCAAAAACAATTCAAATATAATTAGAATGCTTATAAATTTACAATACAAGAGGGAAAAAAATTGAAAATATAATAATAATAAGTTTGAGGTAATTATTTAACACTACTAAGGAAATTATTTGATAACAGGAAAAGAATTTAAGAATGATTGTGATTGTGTGTTGTGTTGTGTCATGCGAATAGAACTATTTAAAAATACTATTTGCTCGTGGTTTGTTTTAATCTTTGAGCTAAGAAGCCTTAAACTTCATCTCAATTTCCCATCCCATATAAATCATTTCTATTCCCACATCTTCTCTATGCAGGACGATTGTGGAACTCACTTCCATCTAAAATTCGTGACTCTCAAAATGTTTCTTTGTTCAAAAAACAAGTCAAAGCCTCTCCACCACCTTGCAATTTTGTATATTTTATGTACTTATATTTAGTTAAGGTATATGTGTAATTTATATATAATTAGTTAAGTTATCGTAGCCTATTTTAGATTTCCTTATTTCTTTCTACACACTCTGTCTTCGTCTATCATCCAACTTTCCTGTCGCAGGTCTGCTGGAAGAAATTTCTATTTAACTAAGCTGTACCTTTGTGCTCTTCTATCTGTATTTTTTACTTTCTCTTTTAAGTGTTTTGTGTGTGCATAAATAAATAAATAAGAAGATGATGGTCTCAGCAGATTAGCTACATAGTTTTAGTGTCGGCGTTTTCTGACTTCATCAATGCTGCACCGCGTTGTATTTACTCCCTGAGCTGTGGTCGGACATAGCGCGACTAAGGGCCCGAACACAAATTTGCGAATTGACGCGATGCGAATTCGCAACACAGAGAATAGCTAAGCAACAACAAGCAAGAAGCTAATAGATTTTTACGATGCGACGTCGCACCGCAGTGTTGTGTTTGGCCCACACAAAACCGCGATATCTATATTTATAATACGTGCAAGCTCGCAGATATTGCCGATGCGTTGCGAATTCGCAGTTATGTGTGGGAGCCCTTAGGTCCTAACATTTTGACGGAGATCAAACGTCAATCTAAATATTTACATAGCTTATTTACCCCTATCTTCACAATGAAATGCGCACATTTCTATCGAGATAAAAAAGACGAGAAGAAAAAAGAGCGTCTTCATTACGTTGCGGAGATAAGGGTCAATACCATGTGTACCAGCTCTTCTCTCGCGCGAGAACCCGCGAGAATCAATCATGAGGTATTTTGTTTAAATCTCAATGTACAGCGTTTCTTCGGGCCCTCGTGTGGGAGTGTACATGGTCAATACTTTATGTAGATTTTTAGATTGGCTTCTTCCCTGCGTCATTGTGACTAAAGACTCAACACTTATGCACTCACAAGCTAAATATTTTTACTATCGTTTGTATACTCATATAAGATTCATATTCTACCAAGCAGGCAACAAAAAAAGCCTCTTGAAATTTATTAAATACATGGTTCGTGGATGCGATGTAAGTAAGTGTGCAATAAAACAATATTTTATGCTAATAAACTTCTTGCCACTTCATTGATAAAATGATAGACACAATTGATATTCAAATGATAGACACAATTGTAATACCAGAAATAAAGATAAGTTAGATCAGCCTTCTTACAGACTAGCTAAAGTACAATCATCTTTTATGGGGTACTGTGTTAAATTCTATAACAAAATACCTTGTGATATATTAAAACTAAATGAAAGTAAATTTAAATCTTTAGTTAAAAGCACCCTTTTTAAACAAGCATATTACAAATTAGATGATTATATTCAAGATAAGAATGCTTGGAAACATGCTGGTCCTGCTCCATAGGGCAATCTTTGGTGTAGACAAAATCAAATTTGTTAATTTATATTCCCATTCATAGTTACTGTATTCATTGTTTATTTTTTTGTTTATTTTTTAAATTGACTCACACACTGTTCCGTTGTTGTTGAATTAGGTATTTTACCTATGTTTGTAATATTTGTAAGTATGTGAGAACCATGTTCCTACTTATCAAATTAATAAATTTTCCTGTTGATGCTTTTTAGGGTTCCGTAGCCAAATGGCAAAAAACTGAACCCTTATAGATTCGTCATGTCTGTCTGTCTGTCTATCCGTCCGTATGTCACAGCCACTTTTTTCCGAAACTATAACAACTATGCTGTTGAAACTTGGTAAGTAGATGTATTCTGTGAACCGCATTAAGATTTTCACACAAAAATAAAAATAAAACAATAAATTTTGGGGGTTCCCATACTTGAAACTAAAACTAAAAATATTTTTTTTCATCAAACCCATACGTGTGGGGTATCTATGGATAGGTCTTCAAAAATGATATAGAAGTTTCTAATATCATTTTTTTCTAAACTGAATAGTTTGCGCGAGAGACTCTTCCAAAGTGGTAAAATGTGTGTCCCGCCCCCTGTAACTTCTAAAATAAGAGAATGATAAAACTGAAAAAAATATATGATGTACATTAGTATGTAAACTCCCAGCGAAAATTGGTTTGAACGAGATCTAGTCAGTAGTATTTTTTTTTATTTTAATATTTTGTCGCCCGTGCAGTTATTTATCTTTTGTTTATATACTAGAACTCTTAATGAGCACTTTCATACTCTCTGCGATGGTTTTTTAGGGTTCCGTACCCAAAGGGTAAAAACGGGACCCTATTACTAAGACTCCGCGGTCCGTCTGTCTGTCTGTCTGTCTGTCACCAGGCTGTATCTCATGAACCGTGATAGCTAGACAGTTGAAATTTACTTCACAGATGATGTATTTCTGTTGCCGCTATAACAACAAATACTAAAAACCGAATAAAATAAATATTTAAGGTGGGCTCCCATACAACAAACGTGATTTTTTTGCCGTTTTTTGCGATAATGGTACGGAACCCTTCCTGCGCGAGTCCGACTCGCACTTGGCTGGTTTTAATACTTTATACCTGTACGTAGTATAGTGTGTAGAGCTATTCTGGGTGCGTCGTCCTCACATATATTAATGTATGTACCTACGTATGTAAATATTGTAAAACACCTATTTAAACAAAAAAAGAGTAAGTATGGAGTTTCTTGTGCGTTCTTCTCCATAACAATCTACTTTCCGAATGCACGGTAGAATCATTTTTTTTCTTTATTTTTTTATTACTTGTAAATTTTAATTTTAATTTATGTGACGTTCAAAAGTGCCGTTTATTGGCCTTATTGAATAAATATATTTGACTTTGACTTTGATTAGTTTCCTCGCTGGAAGTAAGCCAGACTAGTAGGTGAAAGTATTTATGAAGAAATGTTCTTCACATTCATTTAATAAGGCAGTTGTTGTTGTTGTTCCTCAATTAATAGTCAATTGAGGAACCTTGATAGTTCTTCTATGAAATTGGGCACGTTGAACCTACATGTTTTTACTTACCAAGATGTCTATGCTAGATGTTCAGTATTTAAGGATTTTAATAAGTAAATCTATTTCTGCATCTAAAATGTGATAATTCTCGTATTTCAAAATCAAGAAAATAATACCTTTTGTAGAAAAAAATGTCGTGTTATTTGCCTATCAATAGACGGTAACATTCAAACGATAATTGCAAAATTAACTAAAACGCTCACGTGACTTTAAATTAATAATCTCGAGCAACAACGAACACTTATTTTTTAAACAAAACAAACCTAAAGACAGTTAATTTCTGAAATCTACAGATCAACTCAAACAGTAGTAGTATACACAATCAAACCTAATGAAACAACAGAAACCAAGAAACATACAAAAAGAACGACCGATTCTTTCGCACACAAAGCTTCAGACAAAGGTATCTAACAACCTGCAGACTCACTAATTCACCCCAACAATTTGTTAACTTCCCCGGTTTCCTCACTCGCCTCCAAATAGAAGAATAATTCGAGACGGCACCATTTAATTCGTATAATTATTGTCCTGGCCCAGCTATCGGAGGTAATGTGGAGGTAATTAATTCACGAATCGAATGTACTAATGGTGTTCATTTGCTTTTGTTTGCAGTTGAGAATAATGTTACAGTTTATGTAAGCATGAAGCGTTGTCAGCTGTCGTTGTTATGAGCAAGTTGGATACGTTTGTTCTGGGTAAATAATACAGTAGGATACTGTTAACCGTGCGTTACTATCTAGGTTTAAGTTTCCGGCAAAATTCTGGTGGAATTACCAAGTGCCACGTGTAGCAACAACAAATAACTGTTGAAATACAAATAAAATTACATATTTGACTCCCTCTTTGTATGAAAAAACCCTGCACGTTCTCTACTAATACCCCAGTTCGCACCTAAGTTGAATGTGTTGTGTCGCCAGTTTAATAACAACTTTTCATCCAGGACCAAAGTTTTAGAAACATTTGCAAAGCCAACGCGCCAAAATGCCCCCACTTGTATTATGCAAACACAAAATTATACACCACTTTCAGGCTAATTTAATTCAATCAATACTAGAATAATGATAAATATACCTCTATCCAACGTGCTATTATGCCATTCTATAAACTTAAATAAGTTAATACAAAGCTCCCGTTTGTATGCTAATGTCTGGCAGTTTGATACCCGCGGCGTTACCATAAATAAAGTATTTAAATATTCCAAAACAATGACTAGCGGTGACGTCCCCGTACGTCACGGCCTTGACCGTCTAACCCTCTTAATTAAAGCAAATAGATGCACGAAGCTAATTATTAAGGTACAATCACATTATACAGCGGACATAAAAACTGTCTGTTTGGTGGTGTTATGACAGTTCGGCGGCGACCAGACCCGGCCAAGGACAACCATCAGAGGCCAACCTAGGCCACGCAATCCGGACACGCCAAAAGACAATGTCGTACATGCAAATATAGACGTAACGACAGAAACACAACATGCTCAGTATTGCGTGTTTGAGAAACTGCCAAAGTTTTTTATTGTTTCGTATAACTAAAAGGCGAACGTGTCCTTGGAGTTTATAGTCTTTTATTTTGTCGTGTCGTATTTATATTAATATCGCACCTAATTACAGAGCTTAGCGACAACCGAACAAGGTTATTAGGATTATCCAATTTTAGGGCAAAAATAAAGGTAAACTCTTTCGTTTTTGTTTTATTGGGTTAATTGAAAGGGTTATTTTAGCAATGGCAATCAAATAAATGTCAACCGTCTTTTTCAAGTAACTTTAATGAATTTCATTACTACCTACTTCAGCCACCACAGGCTTTGCATTGAATATGGTATTACAAGCTCATATTCATAAGCTTAGAATCCATAAATTGCCTCAATCAATTTTAGATAGCGTAGCAAATTGAATATCAATATTATCCTTACTCACACAAAAAATATATTACATTTCCTATAAATTAAGAACGATTCATGTGTAACAGGAAATTTCCTCATCAAGATCATAATTCATTATGTTAGAACAACAACAATTTATTACGAAGACATTCACTGTCAGACATAGTCGCGGTGCGAGTGTACTTCTCTTAATGAAATTCTCATGTGTTAAGAAATCTAAGCAAGTGACGCTGACATCAAAGCGTTGAGCGCTGAGGTCACATCTGCGCCGTCGTGGAAATTACGTGGAAATATATTAAGCTCACGAACAAAAAGCATTTCGTGGGAAAAACAAACCATAGACGCAAATAAGGAAAGTGAAGGCGCTTATTTTATTTACATTACGCCACTTTGGTAAAAATGCTAACGAAACTTCGTCGACGAAATTGGCGTAAATTACTCGATTACGATGGACACAACCCACATTATACGAAATGTCTATATTACGAGGTTTTCATACATCTTGTTTACGGAGTAAAGTATGTTTAACCCCGTGGGGTGAACGATATTCATATACTTTGCCAAAAATAAATCTGAAGTATCTTAAAATAGAACTGTATTTTTCCTTTCCCTCTGTGATATGGTAATGGAGAGCGGTATAAGTGAAAATAACATTGAAATTGATTCAACCTTTCCACAAGTAGCAGACTATTATTCATACAAGTTTTCGTGGCTTGAATTAGCGGGGAATTTGTAAAGAATGGAGCGAAGTGAATTCAATACTTTCCGCGCTCGGGTAGTAGAAAAGCTATCCTTCACTTGTGAAAGAAACGTGTTCCGCTGTGGGAAAATTCAAAGAAAGATAATAAATCAAGTCCCCGTTAGTATTGCGGACTATAATTAGCCGGTACTCAATTATGAAGCATGTGTTTACCGACGGCGGCGCTCGCTCCGTGTTACAACACTTTACAGCTCTTTTAATTAGTTTTATTTTACTCAAACAAATAGAGTCGTGCATGAGGCGCGCGAGGAGACATTACTCCCGGCATTGCGGCGTGGCGGAGCTCGACATAAAGAGAACGTTCCTTTTGTTTTCCGCTAACCTTTTATGATTTTAATTAAATGCACTAGTTTTTGTTAGCATTGCGTTCACTGTAATGCAGATTTGTGACTTTTAATTCTGTAAAGGTTGAGTTAAGTTTTTTCTTAATCCTCTGCCTTCTCTTGCCCCTTAAAGCGTTTAAAGCTTGCTTCACTAAGTTAACAGCTTGTAGATAATTAAAAGTTTCAGATTGTGTGTAAACATTGAACGACTGTGCATAAATTAGCGACGAAAAATAACCTCCTCTACATAATGACTTTAGTTTAATGTTAAGTAATTCTCTCGCGTACATGTAAATATAAAGGTTAATGCCAAAACTTGTAAAAGTTCAATTTGGCTCCAGGCGGGTTGATGGCGGCACTATCCGGGTGACAGGTGAACGATTGCATGGAGCAATTTAATACTTGGCCGCCATTTTGTTCGGATAGAGTAATTCCAATGACAAAGCAGTATCTGGCCGGAGTGTGGCCTTCGTTACCTGAAGGGGTCCCGAGGAATGGTGTAATTTTAAAGCACTAACTGAATACGGTGCTTCATCAAGCCGCGAGCTAAAAGGGTGATGTTGTTAGCGCAATTAATCTTAGCTTGAGGTGTGAGACAAAGGAGTTTATTTTACTTAACTGAATAAATTTCGAGCTTGTTTGACTATGTATCCGCCAGATTTATTGAATGGCTGGTAGGAAAAAGGATTTGCAATCTGATTGGACAAAGGCTTTATTGCCGGAATTTCAGTTTTTGATGGTTGTTATGAATTATAATTTGATTATTTAAATTATTTGATAACATCATTTGACAATGTAGCTTGGCAACTATAAGTGATTGAAGTAAATTTTATGACGTCATAATTCATGATGATCACGATTGATGTTCGTAGAATATTGGATAAGGTAAAATTAAAATTGAAAAAACAAAAGATGATTTATTACTGCTTAATACAATTAGTTGCTAACCACGCTATTAAAAATATGATCCACAAAGTGAACTTTCCAAAGCTCGTGTCTTCTAAATTGATATTTCATTAAAGTAAATGGAGATATAAATCACACGATTTAATTCCCTCGCGAATAAAATATAAAAGTCGCGGAACCAACAGTTTGGAAAAAGAGCTTCTTTCTTTAGTGTGAAAAAGCCGGAAGAAACTCGGCGCAGCGGTCTTTTTCTATCTCTCAAGTTTCCGACTATTTAGTTGCTCTCGTAACTATTTTATTTCTGGTCGGAGTTAGCAATAAATGTACCGTAGTTTCACTATGAAAAACCGGATGAGAAAATTGTGACAGGATTTTATTTACGGGTTAAACTCGTCTGCATTTTCTTTTGGTGATAAATGTGGTACAGGTACGTTTATTTTAGTAACGTACATAGTTGCTATCTGAACTCTTATCGTTGATTACTACGTACTTTCCGTAAATTAACTACGAAATTTTCACGTTTCATTTTACTTTTGCTAGTGAAAATCGTTAAAAGCTTATATTATGCTAACACTAGTCGTGGCGGCCCATTAGCTAAGATCTCGCATCTCTTGCTTGAGGTCGTGGGTTCAAATCCAACATAAATTCAATGTTTATAAATTCATTTGTACTTTCTAAGTTTATCTTGGATATCACAGACAACGGCGAAGGAGAACATCGTGCAGAACGCTGGACTTATCATATATAGTTAATATAAGTCTGAAATCGCCAATCCGCATTGAGCAAGCGTGCTGATCAATGCTCGTGCCTTCTCTGTATAAGAAGAGGCCTTTGCCTTGCAGTAGGACAGTTACAGGCTGGTATTATTACTGGGATATAATATAGACGTCCCAGTATAGTTTTTTTCATTAATCTTTAGACTCGCGTTTAACCACTATCTCGCCTGATGGTAAGCGATGATGTGGTCTACGGCGAAGCAAGCTTGCCTAGAAGTAACCTATTCACTCTTGACTTAAAGACCCCAAGGTTGTAGCTATCAGGGAACAAAGACTCCGGCATGGAATTCCACTACACAGTTTCGTAAAATAAAACACATGATTTAGTTTAGCCTCTTGTTTATGATATCAACGCAAGCGCAAGTTAAGTGATGTGATTGGCTCTTGAAAATTCATCACAGCATCTAACGCGCGTTTGACATATTGTCACATTAATTTTCCGACAAATTACTTATGGCAAAATTAATGTCGCTCTGGAAACTGGGCCAAAGTCTGAAACTATTAATAAATACCATGAATACGGTAGCTTCTATGTACATACCATACATATAGGAACCGATACACCGCCGCCCCGTTAACCCGAGAGATAATAGTTGGATATAATTTTAGTGTAAGTTGTAGTAGGTACTCGGTAGTTGGCGGGCATCCGAGGCACGTAGCACCTTGCTGACAGAGGGTGCTCCAGTTAAACTGGTCCGCGATAACTTCGGCCTAACTGCTCTTGCGTCAAGTGCGCGCCGTCTTGTACCAATGGCACTTCAGATTTGGCTTTTGTGTACAACATGAGATAATGACCGTTGCTTCTGTAAGTTCTGTGTGAGTTTATTTCCTTTGTCAGTTTTATCGGCTTTCTTTGATGAGAAGAAAGTAATTACATGTTCGGCGGTTATCAGTTGTTTGAAGTTTGAGGCTGAGTGAAGGGTGATTGTTTATCGTGGAATAGAAATATGTTATCATAAATAGGAATGAATATGTAACTGTTGTTTTGAAGTAAATCCAACCATTGCATAATTGGAAAACTTCATTAAAGTTGTGTTTGCAATAAATAACAGCCTTGTCGCATGACGTGTTCGTTTATTTTCTTTATTTTGTAGCGACCGATTGAAATATTGGTGGCTCGTATTTTCCTAGAACGTCGCTGTTTGGCGAGACAACTGTCATACAAAATGACTTCTGGCTTCTACAAACATAAAAAGAAAACTATTTTCTTGGCCGTTTCTTTGCAAGCAAGAATTTCATTCAGTGAATAACTCGTCTAGTTAAGTGACGACTTATTTTTCTCGGTTCATAAATGGAGTAGAATTGTGACGTCACACATTTCTAGTAACATTAAATATATATATAAAGTATAGATTCATTAACCTCTGGCATATTAGACTAGCTGAGACCTTTCTAGATCATGAAAAATTCACCAAATGATATTTAGGTTGCGTCACGATGAACGTACGAACCACTTCTAACGGTGAACAAACAAACGAATATACTTTATATTTCATGGGGTAGGTAAAGAAAGAAAATTACCTCATTCGTTAAACTATATAACCTTCTATATATCTATATGTATAAGGGAGGGTTTACACACTTCCAACGTACCGAACATGCACGTGTTTCGTACTTTTATTGCCAAACAAAACAGATTCCAAACTTACGCTTTCGCAAATGTAAATGTACCTCTTGACTTTACCTACCTATAGGTAAGTGTAATTCACTTGCAATCATTTACAATATCTTGTGTAAATCAACAAACATAGCACAAATTCCGAGATGAGTTTAATTATGAAATTTACTAGCTCATGCAAGCAGTTATAGCCCGCGTGAAAGTACCTATTTCCTAATCAAGGACATGTCTACTCATGTACAATAAAATGTTTGCATGTATAATGTTAGAAAGATAGTAGGATTGTAAATGGACATGCGTTATTCCACATGTATGTGTTTCTGCTACTTAATTCATCGACAAGTTATGTATTGCTTTTGAATACTTTGATTCCTTCAAAGGATCTTCTTTGAACGCTAGACAAGACAGTTAGTTCTAAAACGCCATAGGCAAGACAAATTCCATACATATATATTGCTTCCTTCCCTACAAAGTTTGCCTTGTTCTCGGAGCATCTTAAACGGATATAGATATGCCATACTTCCTTTAAAACCGGATTACTCCGTTGTTGTATAAGTGACTATACACGACTTTACTACTACATATTATCTTCACTAATATTATAAAGAGGTAAAGTCAATTGTTTGTACGAGTTAATTAACCTCTAGACGTACTGATCCAGATAAAAGGATGATAGAGCCTGATAGAGCTTATCTATCACTGAATGCTGCAGGTTACTTTGATTTCAAATTCAAATTATTTTTACTGTGATAGAGGTCAGGGAAGCGAAGCCGTGGGAAAGAGTTAGTTAGAAACATACACAACTAAAAGGCTGATTGTTACAATACGAACAAAGGCAGTTGTAGATCCACAACTGTTTTAAACGCTCCGTACCTAGTGCCAAAGGATAATAGATACACAACAAAGAAATTTATCTTAAACAAAACAGAGGGTAGTAATGCACATACAGATGGATCATGCAATGTTGGAACAACATTTAATACCGAGAAACAATCTTTAGTTTGAGTTTACATTTCATGAGAGACAGACGTATTTGTGTTGCTGAATCCTGCGCTTTCACGACGTATCTGGTTCTTGTTCAGTTTTATTATTTCTATTTTCTGCATTATTTCTATTTTCTGAACAACCAGAGTGCCTTTGTTTATTTAGCATTGGAAAATATTGTTTTGAACTATCTTTAACCTGCTACAAATTTTATCCTATTATGAATTGTCGAAATTGTGACGAGGTTTGAAGAAATGTATTAAAGTATGGTCTGATGGAAGTGCAGTCTAGTTAGTAATTCAGATTTCTGATGGTATAAAACTGGCTAATAATAATAATTTATGTACAAGCAGGTATAAAAAGGGGAGTGAGATACCTTGGGCATCTAAGAATTGGTCTGCATAGCTTTCAATGAAAATTATAGTCTGCAAGTTTCATAGAAATAAAATCTATAACGAACTGACAATCTGAACATGGCAGTCCATCTAAAACTCGTAGATACTTCAGGGCGCCAACCCGGATGATGTGGCGTAATGGCGATGTGGGACAGCCCTATATCAACAGAGGGCTATTAGCAAAATGAGGTTTTACTATTGAAAACAGTCATTAATTATTTAAGCACTCACAAGTTGACGGCCTTTCCAAATAAACTATTGTTTAAATTATAAATTATCGTGGCTAGGCGGCATATGATCAAACTCTTCTCATATTCCACCTCTGAAGGAAACGATACGATAGCAATTAACGTAGTATAAGATAATCAATTTAAAATTACGTACAAAGGAATACACAGGGGGAGATATTTTCGCCCGGATATCTACTGTTTTACCCGAAATTAATCGAATTGGAAGCGTAACACATAAACAAGTACAGTATTACTATTTTCTAAATGTCCCTCTGCAAAATTCTTGTTTCGTCAGTCGACGGCTTTCTATCAGTTGCCTTTTGCACTCGGTGAAAACCGGTCGCTTTCAATCAACTTGGAAGTAAATAGAGTTGTTAATACTCTATTAACTTAATGTAATTTATATTTAAAATGGGCGGGCAGCTGCTGCGATTAAAAAGGAAAATAATTTGACAGTTCTATATAGTTCTCACGGACATCAAAACAAAACAACAATAACGTACTTAGTTCCGAATTCAAATTACTATACACGATAAATCTAATAATTGATGTACTTCGAAATTAGCATTCATTTGTATTCGGAGATGCGACGATTGCCGAGGGCATTAACAAAAAAGTTGTTCTGTACCTTTTTGCAATATCGTAATTAGGCCAATCAGTTATAGTTTACAATCTAAGAAAATCGTTGTAAGAGCGGGTTCGCAAGTACGCGAGACATTTAAATTAGTTGTGTAATTAGTAAATTAGCGTGGCTGGTGAAATTACGAGAGTTGAACATATGTTTTCGTTTTGCTCAAGTATCTCGGCGATAAATCATAAATGATTTTATTTCTGTAAGTTGGTTTGTACAAACGCTTTTACATGTCTAACATATTTTTTTTTTAAACTAGATGAGGTCGGCGTTTCCTATCTGACTACTCTGAGAAGAAAGGCCGAAACAAACTCAGAGGTCACAGTCTCTTTTAAAGTCCTGACAAAATCTTGGTTCGATCATGTGAAGACCATGTAGACTGATGTCTGAAATGGTCTTTTGAGGAAAGAACCAGCCAGATTGAGTGGACCTGTCCAGTCAGTGCACGCATTTGTCAATAACCGAGCAGCTGAACTCAGAATTTAAGGATCTCAACGATTCGACGAACAATACCAAAGAAAGGACATTCGGGTAGGCCGCATAAACTACTCAAACTGGCAGACCATGATTAAAAACTAAGATAAATTAAAAAAAAAAATATGATCCACATAGTCTTCGCATTCACAATAATTAAAATAAAATAATATAATACTTTAAAAAGTAAATATTCTTGTCATTGCAAGAAAACAAATAAAAAAATACATAAAAAAATAACAAAATTCATGGTGCAAAATATTTAAACAAAAAAAAAACTAAATGAATTTAATTGGAGCAGCTCACTCCCAAGCCGTTTTATCCTCAACGTAATCTTTAATGCTATAAAACGCTTTTTGGCACAACTTACGTTTAATGAATGATTTAAATTTATTAAGACTTAGATTTTGTACGTGGCTTGGAAGCATATTATAAAAGCGCACACATTGACATCTAAACGAGCCACCTATTTTCTTGAGCCTTGTTGTAGGTATTACAAATTTGTGTTTGTTCCTAGTATTTATATTATGGATATCACTGTATTTTTTAAACAATTTTATATTTTTATGGGCATATAAAAGATTTTCATAAATATACTGAGAAGGCACAGACATTACATTAATCTCCTTAAATTTCTCTCTGAGAGAGTGTCTCGGGCTTAATTTATAAATTGATCGAACAGCTCTTTTCTGCAAAACAAAGATAGTCTGGATGTCGGCGGCATTTCCCCACAACAGAATAAATACCGTACGACATTACACTATGAAAATAGCTAAAGTATACTAAACGGGCTGTCTCTATGTCCGTTAAAGTACGAATTTTTCTAACAGCATATGCTGCGGAGCTTAGCTTCTTTGACAATTTATCTATATCTGGGCCCCACTGAAGCTTAGCATCCAAAGTTAAACCTAAGAATACTGTGCTATTTTCAGGATTCAATTCTTCGCCCTTTATCAGCACGTCAGTTTTCACCTGCCTAACGTGAGGTAGGGTAAACTTAATGCATTTCGTTTTTTTTTCATTAAGAAGTAAATTGTTAACATTGAACCAGTGAACAACTTTTGAGATCGCGCTATTTAAATCGTCAGTAACCAGCTGCTGACGTTTAAGTTTAAACAAAAGTGAAGTATCATCCGCAAACAACACTATATTATGGTTATCCTTTATGAGGTAAGGCAAATCATTAATATAAATAAGAAACAAGAAAGGACCAAGAATCGAACCCTGCGGGACTCCCATTGCTACTATAGATCCAGGAGATCTTTTTCCATTAACGTCAACGCTCTGAATCCTATTATTCAAGTATGAAGTAAGAAGATCCAGAGCGCTGTTCCGGATCCCGTAGTGGCGGTGTTTCCTGATTAGGGTTTCATGAAGAACACAATCAAATGCCTTGGACAAATCACAAAAGATGCCCATGGCATCGCACTTATCCTCCCATGCATTATAAATATGTCCCAAAAGCTCAACACCGGCATCAGTAGTTGAACGACCCCTTGTAAAACCGAACTGTTTGATATGTAATAATTTATGTTTATAAAAAAATCTTTGCAATTGCTCTAAAATTAATTTCTCAAATGTTTTACTAAAAGTAGGTAGTACTGAAATACGTCTATAATTTGTAGGGTCTGATGTACTACCTGATTTAAACAAAGGTATTATTTTACTATTTTTCATTAGGTCAGGAAACTCCCCACATTTTTGGGTTTTTGATGTTGGGTTTATTAGCTAAAGGGTCTAGATACAACTCCGTTTGGCAAGCGTCTCGAGTGACGTGTTTCATTTACTTATCAAAGATGTGGGCTAATTTGTCATTTGATAAATGAGCAACACTGAATTTTAATGAGAACTTCATCTAGAACCCTAAATTCTATTTCAAGCTCGCTTATTACACTTTAATTGTGTAAAGTGTGTGCTAGATTGCATGATGCCAATGCGACATCTCGTAGCCAGCGCAGTAGCTTTTAATTATTTTCGTAGGAAGCGTAACCTTAACTGCATATCGTAGCAAGCGTAGCCAATCGCACATATCGTAGCAAGCGTACCCTGTACTGTATAACGTAGCAATCGTAGCTAATCCACCATCTCGTAGCAAGTGTAGCTTTTCGTACATATCGCTGCTGCAAGCATAGCCTATTCGACATATCGTACGAAGTACGCAGCCTGTCATATAACGTAGCAATCGAAGCTAATCCGACATCTCGTAGCAAGCGTAACCCAATGGTTACGCTTGCAATCTAGCAATCTACATGTCGTAGCGAGCGTAGTTTTTAACAAATCATGCATCAATCAATACTGCAGTGCGTTATATTTACTCCCTGAGCTGTAGTCGGACATAGCGCGACCAAGGGCCAGAACACATAACTACGAAATGGCGCTTATGCACTCACAAGCTAAATAATTTAAATATCGAAAAACAATATATCTCGGGCATTTAACGCGATGATTTCGATTGTTTATTTACCTATTAAAAATTAAAATTTCACTATAGTTTGTGTACTCCTAACAGGTTTAAATTCTTAAAAGCAGGCAACAAAAAAGTCTCATTCGGGGAGGCGATGTAAGTAAGTGTGCAATAAAACAATATTTTATGCTAATGAATTTCTTGCCACTTCATTAGTTTCCACGCTGGAAGTAAGCCAGGCTAGTAGGTGAAAGTATTAATGAAGAAATGTACTTCACATTCATTAAATAAGACAGTTATGAGTCTCAATTAATCGTCAATTGAGGAACCTTGACAGTTCTTCAATGAAATTGGGCACATTGAACCCATATGTTTTTACTTACCAAGTTGTCTATACTAGATGTTTAGCATATAAGGATTTTAATAAGTAAATCTATTTCTGAATCTAAGATGGAAACATGTAATTTTCTCCATAGACCAATTGGTCAAATTTGAATTGTCTACGGAGCAACGACGAAAGTGACTCGTAATTAAATCAAGAAAATAATGCCTTTTGTAGAACAAAATTACCGTGTTATCTACCTATCAATAGACGGTAACATTAAAGTTATTTTAGTTGTGTTGTAGCGAGCTCTGCACTCATTATAACGGCCCCAAATACAAACTTTTTGCAAAAAACTAAAAAGCGAGCAACTCCGAACACTTATTTTTTAAACAAAACAAGCCTAAAGTCAGTTAATTTCTGAAATGATCTACAGATCAACTCAAACAGTAGTAGTATACACAATGAAACCTAATGAAACAACAGAAACCAAGAAAAATACAAAAAAAGGACCCATTCTTTCGCACACAAAGCTTCAAACAAAGGTATCTAACAACCTGCCGAGTCACTAATTTGCCCCAAAAATTTGTTAACTTCCCCGGTGTCCTCACTCGCCTCCAAATAGAAGAATAATTCGAGCCGGCTCCATTTAATTCGTATAATTATTGTCCTGGCCCAGCTATCGGAGGTAATGTGGAGGTATTTAATTCACGAATCGAATGTACTAATGGTGTTCATTTGCTTTTGTTTGCAGTTGAGAATAATGTTACAGTTTATGTAAGCATGAAGCGTTGACAGCTGTCGTTGTTATGATTGATCAGTTTAAAATAACTCATGTTTTTTCTGGCTGGCTCTGCAGGGTTATAAGCAACAAAAGCTTCTTGTACTTATCTCACCTTTTCAATCCTTATGGGAACTCAACTTTCATAATATATACGAGAGCAAGATGGATACGTTTCTTCTGGATAAATAACACAGCAGGATAAACCGTGCTTTACTATCTAGATTTAAGTTTCCGGCAAAATTCTGGTGGCATTACCAAGTGCCACGTGTAGCAACAACAAATAACTGTTTAAATACAAATAAAATTACATATTCGACTCTCTCTTTGTATGAAACAACCCTGCACGTTCTCTACTAATACCCAAGTTTGCACCTAAGTTGAATGTGTTGTGTCGCCAGTTTAATAACAACTCTTCATCCAGGACCAAAGTTTTAGAAACATTTGCTACGCCAACGCGCTAAAATGCCCCCACTTGTATTATGCAATCACAAAATTATACACCATTTTCAGGTAAATTTAATTCAATCAATAATAGAATAATGATAATTATACCCCTATCCAACGTACTATTATGTCATTCTATAAACTTAAATAAGTTAATACTAAGCTCCCGTTTGTATGCTAATGTTTGGCAGTTTGATACCCGCGGCGTTACCATAAATAAAGTATTTTAATATTCCAAAACAAGGACTAGCGGTGACGTCCCCGTACGTCACGGCCTTGACCGTCTAACCCTGTTAATTAAAGCAAATAGATGCACGAAGTTAATTATTAAGGTACAGTCACATTATACAGCGGTAATAAAAACTGTCTGTTTGGTGGAGTTATGACAGTTCGGCGGCGACCAGCCCCGGCCAAGGACAACCATCAGAGGCCAACATAGGCCACGCAATCCGGACACGCCAAACGTCAATGTCGTACATGCAAATATAGACGTAACGACAGAAACACAACATGCTCAGTATTGCGTGTTCGAGAAACTGCCAAAGTTGTTCATTGTTTCGTATAACCAAAAAGCGAACGTGTCCTTGTAGTTTATATTATTTTATTTTGTCGTGTCGTATTTTTATATTAATATCGCACCTAATTACAGAGCTTAGCGACAACCGAATAAGGTTATTAAGATTATCGAATTTTAGGGTAGAAATAAAGGTAAACTCTTTCGTTTTTGTTTTATTGGGTTAATTGAAACGGGTAATTTTAGCAATGGCAATCAAATAAATGTCAACCGTCTTTTCCAAGTACCTTTAATGAATTTCACTACTACCTACGTCAGCCACCGCACGCTTTGCACTGAATCTTGTATTACCTTATTACAAGCTCATATTCATAAGCTTAGAATCCATAAATTGCCTCAATCAATTTTAGATACAGCAGGAAATTAAATATCAATATTATCCTTACTCACACAAAATATATTACATTTCCTATAAATTAAGAACGATTCATGTGTAACAGGAAATTTCCTCATCAAGATCATAATTCATTATGTTAGAACAACAACAATTTATTACGAAGACAACCACTGTCAGACATAGTCGCGGCGCGTCTGTACTTCTCTTAATGAAATTCTCATGTGTTAAGAAATCTAAGCAAGTGACGCTGACATCAAAGCGTTGAGCGCTGAGGTCACATCTGCGCCGTCGTGGAAATTACGTGGAAATATATTAAGCTCACGAACAAAAAGCATTTTGTGGGAAAAACAAACCATAGACGCAAATAAGGAAAGTGAAGGCGCTTATTTTATTTACATTACGCCACTTTGGTAAAAATGCTAACGAAACTTCGTCGACGAAATTGGCGTAAATTACTCGACTACGGTGGACACAACCCACATTATACGAAATGGCTTTATATTACGAGGTTTTCATACATCTTGTTTACGGAGTAAAGTATGTTTAACCCCGTGGGATGAACGATATTCATATACTTTGCCAAAAATAAATCTGAAGTATCTTAAAATAGAACTGTATTTTTCCCTCTGTGATATGGTAATGGAGAGCGGTATAAGTGAAAATAACATTGAAATTGATTCAACCTTTCCACAAGTAGCAGATTATTATTCATAAAAGTTTTCGTGGCTTGAATTAGCGGTGAATTTGTAAAGAATGGAGCGAAGTGAATTCAATACTTTCCGCGTTCGGGGAGTAGAAAAGCAATCCTTCACTATGAAACAAACGTGTTCCGCTGTAGGAAAATTCAAAGAAAGATAATAAATCAAGTCCCCGTTAGTATTGCGGACTATAATTAGCCGGCACTCAATTATGAAGCATGTGTTTACCGACGGCGGCGCTCGCTCCGTGTTACAACACTTTACAGCACTTTTAATTAGTTTTATTTTACTCAAACAAATAGAGTCGTGCATGAGGCGCGCGAGGAGACATTACTCCCGGCATTGCGGCGTGGCGGAGCTCGACATAAAGAGAACATTCCTTTTGTTTTCCGCTAACCTTTTATGATTTTAATTAAATGCACTAGTTTTTGTTAGCTTTGCGTTCACTGTAATGCAGATTTGTGACTTTTAATACTGTGAAGGTTGAGTTAAGCTTTTTCTTAATCCTCTGCCTTCTCTTGCCCCTTAAAGCGTAAAGCTTGCTTCACTAAGTTAACAGCTTGTAGATAATTAAAAGTCTCAGAGTGTGTGTAAACATTGAACGACTGTGCATAAATTAGCGACGAATAATAACCTCCTCTACATAATGACTTTAGTTTAATGTTAAGTAATTCTCTCGCGTACATGTAAATATAAAGGTTAATGCCAAAACTTGTAATAGTTCAATTTGGCTCCAGGCGGGTTGATGGCGGCACTATCCGGGTGACAGGTGAACGATGGCATGGAGCAATTTAATACTTGGCCGCCATTTTGTTCGGATAGAGTAATTCCAATGACAAAGCAGTATCTGGCCGGAGTGTGGCCTTCGTTACCTGAAGGGGTCCCGAGGAATGGTGTAATTTTAAAGCACTAACTGAATACGGTGCTTCATCAAGCCGCGAGCTAAAGGGTGATATTGTAAGCGCAATTAATCTTGGCTTGAGGTGTGAGACAGAGGAGTTTATTTTACTTAACTGAATAAATTTCGAGCTTGTTTTACTATGTATCCGCCAGATTTATTGAATGGCTGGTAGGAAAAAGGATTTGCAATCTGATTGGACAAAGGCTTTATTTCCGGAATTTCAGTTTTTGATGGTTGTTATGAATTATAATTTGATTATTTAAATTATTTGACTACATCATTTGACAATGTAGCTTGGCAACTATAAGTGATTGTAGTAAATTTTATGACGTCATAATACATGATGATCACGATTGATGTTCGTAGAATAATGGATAAGGTAAAATTAAGATTGAAAATACAAAAGATGATTTATTACTGCTTAATACAAGTAGTTGCTAACCACGCTATTAAAAATATGAACCACAAAGTGACCTTTCCAAAGCTCGTGTCTTCTAAATTGATATTTCATTAAAGTAAATGGAGATATAAATCACACGATTTAATTCCCTCGCGAATAAAATATAAAAGTCGCGAAACCAACAGTTTGGAAAAAGAGCTTCTTTCTTTAGTGTGAAAAAGCCGGAAGAAACTCGGCGCAGCGGTCTTTTTCTATCTCTCAAGTTTCCGACTATTTAGTTGCTCTCGCAACTATTTTATTTCTGGTCGGAGTTAGCAATAAATGTACCGTAGTTTCGCTATGAAAAACCGAATGAGAAAAGTGTGACAGGATTTTATTTACGGGTTAAACTCGTCCGCATTTTCTTTTGGTGAAAAATGTGGTACAGGTACGTTTATTTTAGTAACGTACATAGTTATTATCTGAACTATTTCGCTGATTACTACGTACTTTCCGTAAATTGGCTAAGAAATTTTCACGTTTCATATTATTTTCTCTAGTGAAAATCGTTGAAAGCTTATTTTATGCTAACACTAGTCGTGGCAGCCCAGTAGCTAAGATCTCGCCTCTCTTGCTTGAGGTCGTGGGTTCAAATTATACAAAAATACATTTTTTTTAATTCATTTGTACTTTCTAAGTTTATCTTGGATATCAATGACAACGGTGAAGGAAAACATCGTGCGGCAACTTGGACTTAATAAAGTTAGTATAAGTCTGAAATCGCCAACCCGCACTGAGTAAGCGTGCTGATCAATGCTCGTGCCTTCTCTGTATGAGAAGAGGCCTTTGCTCTGCAGTGGGACAGTTACAAGCTGGTATTATTACTAGGATATATAGCCGTTCCAGTATAGTTTTTTTTGTATAATCTATAGAGTCGCGTTTAACCACTATCTCGCCTGATGGTAAGCGATGATGTGGTCTACGATGAAGCAAGCTTGCCTAGAAGTAACCTATTCACTCTTGACTTAAAGCCCCAAGGTAGTAGCTATCAGGGAACAACGACTGCGGCATGGAATTCCACTACATAGTTTCGTAAAATAAAACACATGATTTAGTCTAACCTCTTGTTTATGATATCAACGCAAGCGCAATTTAAGTGATGGGATTGGCTCTTGAAAATTCATCACAGCATCTAACGCGCGTTTGACAATCTGCCACATTAATTTTCCGACAAATTACTTATGGCAAAATTAATGTCGCTCTAGAAACTGGGCCAAAGTCTGAAACTATTAATAAATACCATGAATACGGTAGCTTCTATGTACATACCATACATATAGGAACCGATAAACCGCCGCCCCGTTAACCCGAGAGATAATAGTTGGATATAATTTTAGTGTAAGTTGTAGTAGGTACTCGGTAGTTGGCGGGCATCCGAGGCACGTAGCACCTTGCTGACAGAGGGTGCTCCAGTTAAACTGGTCCGCGATAACTTCGGCCTAACTGCTCTCGCGTCAAGTGCGCGCCGTCTTGTCCCAATGGCACTTCAGATTTGGCTTTTGTGTACAACATGAGATAATGACCGTTGCTTTTGCGAGTTCTGTGTGAGTTTATTTCCTTTGTCAGCCTTATCGGCTTTCTTTGATGGGAAGAAAGTAATTACATGTTCGGCGGTTATCAGTTGTTTGAAGTTTGAGGCTGAGTGAAGGGTGATTGTTTATCGTGGATTGGAAGTATTTTTTCTTTAGGAATGAATATGTAACTGTTGTTTTGAAGTTAATCCAACCATTGTATAATTGCAAAACTTTATTAAAGTTGTGCTTGCAAAAAACAACAGCCTTGTCGCATGACGTGTTTCGTTTATTTTCTTTATTTTGTAGCGACTGACTGAAATATTGGTGGCTCATATTTTCCTAGACCGTCGCTGTGTGGCGAGACAACTGTCATACAAACTGACTTCTAGCTTCTACAAATATAAAAAGAAAACTATTTTCTTGGCCGTTTCTTTGCAAGCAAGAATTTCATTCAGTAAATAACTCGTCTAGTTAAGTGACGACTTATTTTTCTCGGTTTATAAATAGAGTAGATTTGTGACGTCAAACATTTCTACTAACATTAAACCGACATTTTATGGATTCATAATAAATTAGTCGTATAGATTTATTAACCTCTGGCATATTCGACTAGCTGAGACCTTTCTAGATCATGAAAAATTCACCAAATGATATTTAGGTTGCGTCACGATGAACGTCCGAACCACTTCTAACGGTGAACAAACAAACGAATATACTTTATATTTCATGGGGTAGGTAAAGAAAGAAAATTACCTCATTCGTTAGACTATATAACCTTCTATATATATATAAGGGAGGGTTTACACACCTCCAACGTACCGAACATGCACGTGTTTCGTACTTTTATTACCAAACATATATATTGAAATTTTTGCATGAATAATTTTAGAAAAGTAGAAGGAATAACGCATGGCCAATTATTAATTGGCCATGAGTTAACGCCATAGGCAAGACAACTTCCATACATATATATTGCTTCCTTCCCTACATAGTTTGTGTACGGGCAATAGCTCCGCACACTGAGATGTAGAATGTAGATGGACGAATCACACGGGATGTGTACAGGAAATAAAATCACTGCTATGTGTCCGTTTATGATTGACAGTTTATTAGGCAAAACAATAAATTATATAATACCTAAAGTAGGTGAGTTGTGGCGGGCGTAATAGCCTAGTCAGCGAATGTACATAAATAATCGGTGAATTAGCGACTGCTTGTTCAGGTAAAACTAAAACAAGTTATATCATGTGGCGATGCTCGTACAGTTTGTCTTGTTCTCGGAGCATCTTAAACGGATAGAGATATACCATACTTCCTTCAAAACTGGATTACTCCGTTGTTTTATAAGTGACTATACACGTCTTTACAACTACATATTATCTTCACTAATAATAAAAATAGGTAAAGAAAATTGTATGAACGAGTCAACTAGCCTCTGGAAGTACTGCTTCAGTTGCAAGGACGATAGAGCGTGATAGAGCTAATCTGTCACTGAATGCTGCAGGTTACTTTCATTTGTAATAAAAAAATATGTTTACAGTGAGAAAAGCGAAGCCGTGGGAAAGAGTTAGTTAGAAACATACACAACTAAAAGGCTGATTGTTACAATACGAACAAAGGCAGCAGTAGCAAAAGCACGGAGCGTTTAAAGCACTGTTTTAAACGCTCCGTACCTTGTGCCAAAGGATAATAGATACACAACAAAGAAGTTTATCTAAAACAAAACAGAGGGTAGTAATTCACATACAGATGGAACATGCAATGTTGGAACAACATCTAATACTGAGAAACAATCTTTTGAGTTTACATTTCTTGAGAGCCAGACGTATTTGTGTTACTGATTCCTGCGCTTTCTCGTATCTTGTTCTTGTTCAGTTTTATTATTTCTATTTTCTGCATTATTTCTATTTTCTGAATAACCAGAGTGCCTTTGTTTATTGGATAATTTAAAATAATAATATTTGTTGTATCTCAAGGCAATTTTTACGCCGATAAGTTTGATGCTAAGGTTTCCTCGTAGCATTTGAAAATATTGATTTGAACTATCTTTAACCTGCTACAAATTTTATCCTATTATAAATTGTCGAAATTGTGAGGCGGTTTGAAGAAATGTATTAAAGTATGGTCTGATGGAAGTGCAGTCTATTTAGTAATTCAGATTTCTGATGGTATTAAACAGGCTAATAATAATAATTTATGTACAAGCAGGTATAAAAAGGGGAGTGAGAGACGTTGGGCATCAAAGAATTGGTCTGCAAATTTGTCAACGAACTGACCATCTGAACATGGCAGTCTATCTAAAACTAAGTAGGTACTTGAGGGCGCCAAACCGGATGATGTGGCGTAATTTGGGACAGCCCTATATCAACAGAGGGCTATTAGCAAAATGAGGGTTTACTATTGAAAACAATCATTAATTATTTAAGCACTCACAAGTTGACGGTCTTTCCAAATAAAATATTGTTTAAATTATAAATTATCGTGGCCAGGCGACATATGATCAAACTCTTCTCATATTCTACCTCAAAAAGAAACGATACGATAGCAATTAACGTTAAATTTAAAATGACGTACAAAGGAATACACAGGGAGAGGAATATTTTCGCACGAATACCGAATATAAACGATTTTACCCGAAATTAATCGAATCGGAAGCGTTACACGAAAACAAGTACAATACAACTATTTTCTTAATGTCCCTCGGCAAAATTCTTGTTTCTTTAATCGTCGGCTTTCTATCAGTTGCTTTTTGCACTCAGTGAAGACCGGACGCTTTCAATCAACTTGGAAGTTTAAAGAGTTGTTAACACTCTTTTAACCTTGTGTAATTTATATTTAAAATGCGTGGATAGCTGCTGCGATTAAAAAGGAAAATAATTTAACAGTTCTATATAGTTCACACGGAAATCAAAACAAAACAACAATAACGTAAGTACTTAGTTCTGAATTCAAATTATTATACACGATAAATCAAATAATTGATGTATTTGGAAATTACTATTCATTTGTATTCCGAGATGCGACGATTGCTGAGCGACATTAACAAAATAGTTGTACTGTACCTTTTTCAATATCGTAATTAGGCAAATCAGTTATACTTTACCATCTAAGAAAATCGAGCTAGCGTTGTAAGAGCGGGTTCGCAAGTACACGAGACATTTAAATAAAATAATTAGTTGTGTAATTAGTAAATTAGCGTGGCTGGTGAAATTACGAGAGATGAACATCTGTTTTCGTTTTGCTCAAGTATCTCGGCGATGTTGGGTTTATTAGCTTAAGGGTCTTGATACAACTCCGTTTGGCAAGCATCTCGAGTGACGGGTTTACTTATCAAACATGTGGGCGAATTTGTCATTTGATAAATGAGCACCACTGATTGTAATGACAACATCATCTAGAACCCTAAATTCTATTTCAAGCTCGTTTATTACACTTTTATTGTGTAAAGTGTGTGCTAGATTGCATGCCCTAACTGTAAATCCAAGCTTAGCTAATAGTGTATGACTGCAAAACCGACATTTATCTGCACGGTCTTAGAAACGGGCGTAGTTTATAGTTCTGTTATTAGTCCAAGAATAACTTCATTTATA
This sequence comes from Orthosia gothica, assembly GCA_949775005.1. Classification (NCBI taxonomy): domain Eukaryota; kingdom Metazoa; phylum Arthropoda; class Insecta; order Lepidoptera; family Noctuidae; genus Orthosia; species Orthosia gothica. The sequence continues at coordinate 10,698,285 of OX459049.1, forward strand.
TACAATGGGTGAATGCGTGATACAGTCCGATGAAATAGTCATAATACTCTCACCGTTTCCTAAGTTATAAAATACAGAACACCACCTACTAAAATGTTGCTGTAGAAAGTGTAGCGTTTGCTACGACTCGTAGCAGGCGTAGTCGTTGCTACTTGCCATAGTAAGCGAAGCCAATCTGAAATATCGTAGCAAGCGTAGCGGTTGCAACGTCTCGTAGCAGGCGTAGTCGTTGCTACTTGCCATAGTAAGCGAAGTCAATCTGAAATATCGTAGCGATTGTAACGTTTGCTACGTCTCGTAGCAGACGTAGTCGTTGCAACTTGCCATAGTAAGCGAAGCCAATCTAACATTTCGTAGCGATTGTAACGTTTGCTACGTCTCGTAGCAGACGTAGTCGTTATAACTTGCCATAGTAAGCGAAGCCAATCTAACATTTCGTAGCGATTGTAACGTTTGCTACGTCTCGTAGCAGACGTAGTCGTTGCAACTTGCCATAGTAAGCGAAGCCAATCTAACATTTCGTAGCGAGTGTAACGTTTGCTACGTCTCGTAGCAGGCGTAGTTGTTGCTATTTGCCATAGTAAGCGAAGCCAATCTGAAATATCGTAACGAGTGTAGCGGTTGCTACGTCTCGTAGCAGGCGTAGTCGTTGCTACTTGCCATAGTAAGCCAAGCCAATCTGAAATATCGTAGCGAGTGTAGCGGTTGCTACGTCTCGTGGCAGGCGTAGTCGTTGCTACTTCACTTAGTAAGCGAAGCCAATCTAACATTTTGTAGCGATTGTAACGTTTGCTACGTCTCGTAGCAGACGTAGTCGTTGCAACTTGCCATAGTAAGCGAAGCCAATCTAACATTTCGTAGCGAGCCTATAATATATAAAAAAAAAAAAAAAAAAAAGCGAAGCCAATCTGAAATATCGTAGCGAGTGTAGCGGTTGCTACGTCTCGTAGCAGGAGTAGTCGTTGCTACTTCACATAGCTTGCGAAGCCAATCTAACATATCGTAGCGAGTGTAGCGTTTGCTACGTCTAGTAGCTGGCGTAGTCGTTGCTACTTACCATAGTAAGCGAAGCCAATCTGAAATACCGTAGCGAGTGTAGCGGTTGCTACGTCTCGTAGCAGGCGTGGTCGTTGCTACTTCACATAGTAAGCGAAGCCAATCTAACATCTCGTAGCGAGTGTAGCGTTTGCTACATCTCGTAGTAGGCGTAGTCGTTGCTACTTGCCATAGTAAGCGAAGCCAATCTGAAATATCGTAGCAATCGAAGCTAATCCGACTTCTCGTAGCAAGCGTAACCATTGCTACATCTCGTAGCGAGCGTAGTTTTTAACCGTAGCCCCATGTAGATGTATACTGTGTACATGATTTTAAATTATTAAGTAAAAATAACTACCGAATTCAGAATTGGTCACTACGAGTACCTCTATGTAGCATATTGTTTATGTAATATTACAAAGTCCTTTAAATCCACTTAACTTTACCTCAACTTCATCATCATCATGCTTTTACCTTTATTCCAATTTATTCAATTTAGGTACAGTAAAGTCTGCTTCTTCCTTGAACTCCGAACGAAGTGACTTTCAATCAGCAGCACCATGGCATTTTGGTAACGCATTTCCAACTATATTTTAGACTTTTCAGCAATAACGGTTATCAAAGGACAATTATTTTTAGGGTTCCGTACCCAAAGGCTAAAAAAGAGTCCCTATTAGTCGGACACCACTGTCCGTCTGTCTATCACCAGGCTGTATCTCATGAACAGTGATAGCTAGACAGTTGAAATTTCACAGATGATGCATTTCTGTTGCCGCTATAACAACAAATACGTGTTTTTTTGCCGTTTTTTTGCGATAGTGGTACGGAACCCTTCGTGCGCGAGTCCGACTCACACTTGGCCAGTTTTTGTTACTGATAGAATTGTACTATGCCTATTAATGTCAACTGTCACAAAGTTCATCCGTCTTAACCTGACACCGCGCACCGAAGCCTCCTTCACACTCTCTTTCATACCTTATATTCATTTTCGTCACTCCCACACATTCCTTTTCCAATATTTGAGAAAACATTGGACCAAATAAAGAGAAAGGGAGAAAAGAAACATACTTCCCTATGATAGATGTGAATAATAGTTAGCGGTAGTAATGCCAGCGACACGGTAGTTACGTCTCTGTGGAGCCTGCCCTGCCCACAATACCCACAGTGCCCACTATACCCTCACTATCGCTATTTCGCCACTTACTGTTACTTAAGACAAATAAATAAACCTATCCTATTTGGCCTTAAATATTCAAGTCCGGATTATGAACGTTGCAAGACTTGCAAGTTTTAAGAAAGTAAGTTGTTTGTTTTGCAAATACAAGTACAATACTTTCCCGAGCATAAATATGGGACCACTATGCAAAATAATTTGAAAGCGATATTCTCCTAAAACATTGATAGAAATTTTATGATATTACGAATATTGTTATTTGGGAACCAAACTATTATGAAATACATAGTCATTCTCAAAGTCATGACCTTTACTTCACGAAAAAATTGCTTTAAATTTAGCGTTAGTGCAAGCTATTTATGCTGGTAATTGTAAACGGTGACAAAGTGAGAAATCGTAAAAAGTTTAGCAGTATTTTACCAGTAGCCTAGCAAAATTTACATAATTTGACTCTAAAGCTTAACAAACACATTTTTTGTTGAGAAAATTACAAACATTAAATACTTATAACTAGATCACTCCATTGGAAATTATTTTTTATTTAGAAATTAATTTACTGTTTTACATTCACTGAAAAAACTATTTCACATAACTTTTTAATGGACAAACTTAATACTTGATCCCCAACTAGGGAATCGAATGCATGACTAACTTGTGACAGCAAAAACAATAAAGAGAATACAAAAAAAAGGCATAAATTTTAAATGCACTTCAGTTGCTTCTGAAACAACCTACTCGTAAAGTTTCTGTTGTTGGCAAATTGTTTACGGCACTATCCGATTGCAAACCCTTCTTGTCATGTGAAATGCCGAAGGCAAATTGACGATGTTACTAATCGAAAGCATTTCATCAACAGCAATTCCACAATTGTCGGAGATATCGGTGAACATACATAAACAAAAAAAAAAAAATACAAGAAGTCGAACATAGATCCTCCTCCTTTTTGGTAAGTCGGTAAAAAATTTGGTTCAAATAAATATCACTATATGGCACGATATGCACCGACTTTTTATTGAATTATGCGTAAAATTAAACTTTCTGGAATAGAACATAAAAAAATTATGTTCTTGTTTAATTAACTCTCCTAAGCACAATGTTATGGTATAATGTGAATTTTCACATTTCAAAGATTATTTGAACGGATCATTTAAAATTGATGCAAATAGATAGCGTGGTTTTAAATTTCTGAGGCATTTTACTCGAATGAAACTGTAAAAACGTGCAAAAAATACTATTAAACAAATCGTCAATGTAATTAAAGAAAAAAATATTCTCGTACCGAGTAAATACTTATAAAGTATACTTATAAAGTATAGTATACTTTTAAAGTCGCTGCTAACACCATCTATCTACCGCCGTAAAACGGAACCAAACGCGATCGATGTACAAAAAATAATCAGTTTAATCAGACGAAAAACGCCAGTTACGTCGGCACGGTTTCTTTGTATGGGATGAGGCATCTGTATACTAGTATTATGTTATCTGTGCAAAAGGGTTGGGCAGAAGTGTAGCTAACCCCCACATTTTTGCAGTTATGCTTAAACCGAATGTAATAGGAGACAAGCTTACTGCCGTCAAACGGGCACAAATCCAGATTCTGGCCCGTTACTGAGAAATTTCAGATGGAAAAACCCAAAACCACTATGCCTGATCCGGGAATCAAAGCCAGGAGGAAAAGAAAAGTAAGAAAGAAGAAAGTAGCGCTTGGTGCTATGGTGACCTAACATACCTTTTTCGTAATGATAGGAAATTGTAAAAGTTAGTCTTGAACTATAAGGGACACAACTACATATATTGAATCACTATATAACACTTAGATACACGAAATGGCAAACTATGGTAAACTATACATACACATACATAAACTCACGCCTTTTTCCCATGGGGGTAGGCAGAAACTACAGAACGCCACCTGCTACGATCCTAAATTAATGGTAAAAGTATGGTAAAAATGGTTTTGGTTTTGGTTATGAGTACGTGATGTCTCTGACGAGATCTAAAAGCGAACTCGCATGAACTTGCACTACTAGCCCAACGAGGCATTACACTAACCTACTTGATAATATCAAAGTAAAGTGTTCAAAACTTAACATAAGAGATGAGAGCTTCCAAAGCTTTTACAGGAAGGAAGAAAATAGCCTTTAGATACTTTGAAAGGAAGTAAGTAAAACAATGCTTTTTATACATAAAGGCGAGGCAAAGTGGGCGGAACACAATAAACTCATAAGGTTAAGATACAATTTCAACAACCTTTTCTTTTCTCTTCGTTATAAAAAACTCATTTCACTCACTGTTGCTCATGTGATGTCGTGTTGAAAAGAAACATGTAAAGGTCAAACTGAATATCTTACAGGACCTAAATTTTCTTCCTTATATTTTTCACGTATTCCAAAGTCTCAAAAGACTTCATGGAACATCGTTAACCTTGTATCACACGACACTTATATGATACCTCATAAAAATATCCTTAATATTAGCCAAAATGTTAACGTAGATAATTTTTAAACCAAACTTATGTAACCAGAGCCATTTTCTCGTAATAAAATACCTACACTAGTTTTTTTAATTGCAGTTAAACTGTGCATAAAATGTACAGCAATGGTTTTAAAGGCTATATTGGATTACCGCAGTTTCGGCTTCCAATTAACAAATAGGCCGGCTAATCCGCGCAGCACAATTCAAACTGCACACGAATACAGTAGAAATAATGAAATGTATTTGTCCATTAGCTTTTACCCGCGGCTTCGGTCCCGTGGTCTATCCCAAAGGAATCTTGGTTTTTTCCGGTATAAAAAAAAAGCAGTCATGGGGACTGCCGACAGAAGTCAAAACCTGAAAGCTTCATATGATCTGCCCCTACAAAAATCGCTCTACGCGGTTATAGAAGTTTCATTTCGATAAAACAGGCACGCGGCGATATTACGAATACCTATAGTCACACTAAGTTTTCTGTAAGTAAAGGTTATTTAATAATTGTATATTTATTTATTTTTGTAACTAGCTGACCCGGCAAACTTTGTTTTGTCATAAAAACACCGAACATTTATCTACCCTACCTACCCTACCTTACACTACCTACCCTACGCTACCCTACACTAACCTACCCTACCCGACCCTACACTACCCTACCCTACAGTACCCTACCCTACACTAACCTACCCTACCCTACCCTACCCTACCCTACACTACACTACCCTACCCTACCCTACCCTACACTGTTGGAACTATTTAGTTTTATAATAAACCTTCTTTCGTAGATTTTTTAGATAGGCCACTATAGTCTTTATTTGATCTTTTAAATTATTATATTTTTTGTTTCTTTTTTGTCACTGTCATTCCCTTGTTAATATTCATAGAAGTTCATTAAAATTACTTTACGTAATACATTATTTTATTTGGAGCACAGAAAATTCAAACATAAAACTATCTACAACCTTCAGGTTATGGGCCCAGAGCTCTAAAAGTCTAAACTCCTTATAATAGTGTGTTACAGAGATTCGAAAATAAAAATGGAGAGAGATTCTTGTGCAAAACCTCTTCATCATACGAATGCAAGTAATACTAGTGTAGTACCCTATGTTTCAACTACACACACAGTAAGTACTCCATCTTTTAATAAATTAGAAGGACGTTCGAACTACACGACATGGGCATTTTCAATGGAAATGATGCTGATTGATTGTGGACTATGGGATTGCGTGAAGCACCCACCTTTGGAAAATAGCTCACAAGAAATATTACGCTGCGATGACAGAGCCCGCTCTAAAATTGGCTTGTGCTGCCACGAAAGAGTCTTTTCTAAAATAATGGGAGCTAAATCCGCATTTGAAGCTTGGAATAACTTAAAAAAAACATACGCAGACAGCGGACTTATTAGAAAGCTCACGTTAATGAAAATATTAATGAACTGTCGTTATATTGATAACATGGAAATGTATGTAAATGAGATTATGTCGATACATCAACAATTACAGCAAATAAATCAAAAAGTTGATGATTCGTTTCTCGCAATTATACTGCTATGTGGTCTACCAGAGCAATTTAAGCCACTTGTCATGGCGTTGGAACATTCCGGCTCTGAACTGACATCAGATAATGTCATTGTTGCACTTCTGAAAGAAGACAGCCATAATCTAACCACCAGCAGTGATACACGTGAAGATAGTGCTTTAGTGATATCATATAATAAGTTTAATAGAGACAGCAAGAACATATTTTGCAATAACTGCCGAAAATCAGGGCATATAAAAGCAAATTGCAGAGTTCTCAAAGCTAAATTACAAGGGGAAAAGGCAGATATTTGTGAGGTAACACTTATGGTTGATGATCAGTCAATAAGTAATTCTAATTTTGATAATTCTGAAGCTAGTGAATCTTTTGTAAATTCTTTTGTTTGTAAACCAATTCTTAATATGTCGCCTTTTGTGAAGAGTGATGACTGGTTTATAGATTCCGGGGCTACGAGTCATATGACCAATAGACGTGATTGGCTACATGATACTGAACCTGTCAAGAAAAGTATTAGAATAGCTAATGATCAAATAATTCTTTCAGATGCCATTGGTACTGTAGAACTAAACACTTCCAACATTACCGAAGTTTTGCATGTTCCGAACTTGTCAACGAATCTGCTTTCAGTGAACTCATTGGTAAAGAAAGGAAATGTCGTACTTTTTTCTAAATCTGGCGGAAAAATTATTGATGGTGACACGTGTAAGGTATACGGAAAAGTTTTATACACAGCCTCAAACGTCAATGGTATGTACAAACTTGATTTACCAATTGCTCAGGCGAATTTAACAGAAGTTAAAGATAATTCAGCTGATTTATGGCACAAACGCCTTGGTCATTTGAACTTCAGATGTATGGAATTACTAAGATTACACTTAGCTCATGGGGTCAAGTATCCAAAACCTGCTGGATCTATTAAAGATAATTGCATTGCTTGCGTGGAAGGTAAACTTTCTAAGCAACCTTTCAAAATGTCGGATTCAAAATCGTCAAATTTACTGGAAATTATTCACAGTGACGTTTGCGGACCTATGAGTACTCAATCTTTGGGAGGTGCTTCATATTTCGTGACTTTCACTGACGATTTTTCTAGAAAAACATTTACCTACCTAATTAAACAAAAATCGGAAGTTGTAGAAAAGTTTCGCGAATTTAAAAATTTAGTCGAGAACCAAACTGATAAAAAGATTAAAATTTTACGTTCTGACAACGGTGGTGAATATTTGAATTCCGAAATGAAAGAAATTTTGAAACAGTCGGGTATAGTTCACCAGACAAGTGTTCCTTACAATCCAGAGCAAAATGGTTTAGCTGAACGAGTTAACAGAACTTTAGTTGAGAAAGCAAGATCTATGCTTTCAGAATCTTGTCTACCTAAGACTTATTGGGGAGAAGCCATTAATACAGCGACTTACTTGAAAAATCGCTCACCTACTAAATCAATTAGAGGGAAAACCCCTGAAGAAATCTGGACTGGACGAAAAGTGAATCTATCTCATTTACGTATTTTTGGATGCAGAGTATATGCGCACATACCAAATAATCTTCGAAAGAAATTTGATGCTAAGGCCAAACTGTGCATATTTGTAGGTTATTGCACTGAAACTAAGGGATACAGAGTAGTTGATCCCGAACATCCAAAAATTCTTATCAGAACAAGAGATGCCAAATTTTTTGAAAACGATTTTCTGTTCAAATCAAAGTCTACTTACCAAAATAATATTGTTGATAAAGTTGGAACTCAATTAACAGAATCCATTCCTATTATAATTCAAGAAAATTCTGAAAGTACACCAACTGAAGGAGAAGCCAACAAAATTATGACTCAACCTTCAACACAGCTCACAGAACTTAATGTACCTGAAAATGACAACACTGAAGAGGAATTTCATGACAGTGTAGCAGAGATTCCAGATAATACAAACAATCAAGTTTCACAACCCGTTACGAGATATCCATTGAGAAACAGAATCCCGAAAAAGTGGCCAGAAGATATAGTTCTGTACAAAGCTGTAGAAGATGATATGCCTTCAACTTATAAGGAAGCTATTTATTCTGATGATAAAAATAAATGGCAAGAAGCTCTTCAAAGCGAATATGACTCACTTGTAAATAATGAGACTTGGATCCTTGTTGATAGACCTAAAGATAGGAAAACTGTTCGTTGTAAATGGGTATTCAAGATTAAGAAAAATGAAAACGGGGAAAACGTACGCTATAAAGCGCGATTAGTAGCCAAAGGGTTTACACAAACTTATGGCATAGATTATGATGAAACATTCGCACCTGTCGCACGTCTTTCAACGGTAAGATTACTACTTGCTTTCGCAGCACAATGGAATATTAAAATGGATCAAATGGATGTTGAAACTGCGTTTCTCAACGGTGATCTACATGAAGAAATTTTTATGGAACAACCTGAGGGTTTCACCAAAGAGTGCAACAAGGGGAAGGTATGCCAGTTAAAGAAAGCACTTTACGGCCTGAAACAAGCGCCTAGACAGTGGAACCTCAAACTTAACGAAGCAATGATGCAACTTGGTATGAAAAGGTCTGAACATGATCATTGTCTATATTATAAAGTTAAAGGAACTTGCATTTTAATTGTCGCAATCTTTGTTGACGATTTTTGCATTCTCAGCAATAATGCTGACATGAAAGAAAACTTTAAAAATAATATTAAACAATTCTTTAAGGTCAAGGATTTGGGAAACTTAAAACATTTCTTAGGAATGAGGATCATTCAAGAGGAAAATGGAATAACCATTGATCAAGAAGAATATATTAAAAAAATACTAGATAATTTTGCAATGACTGATGCAAAACCTGCTAGTACACCCGCTGATCCTAATCTGAAATTAGTGAATCCCTCAAATGAAGAGAAAGAGGGTGCTCAACATTTACCTTATCATAGACTGGTTGGATCTCTAATGTATCTGTCTGTAGGAACTAGGCCAGACATTACACATGCTGTAAGTGTGTTAAGCCAGTTTAACAGTAACTTTGGTACAATCCACTGGAATGCAGCAAAAAGAGTTTTACGTTATTTGAAAGGGACAATAAATCTTAAACTTAAATTCCAGAAGAAAAATACACTAGCACTTACGGGATATACTGATGCAGATTATGGCGCATGTCTAAATGACCGGAGATCCTACACTGGATATGTATTTTACTTAAATGGACCTATTTCGTGGGAATCTCGTAAACAGCGCACTGTAGCCTTGTCAACGACTGAGGCCGAATATATGGCTCTTAGTGATGCTGCTAAAGAATCAATATATCTTAAAAACTTATTGAAGGAAGTGTTTGGTTGGGACAATGGTGTCTGTATTTACAGCGATAATCAGGGAGCTCAAATGCTAACAAAAAACAACATTCATCACTCGCGAACAAAACACATTGATGTCAGACATCATTTTATAAGGGATACTGTTGCTAGTGGTATGATCAGTATAGAATATGTACCCACAAATGAAATGAAGGCTGACGTGCTAACTAAGTTTTTATCTAAGCAAAGACATCTGTGTTTAACGAAAGGATTAGGTTTAGTTTAACGTTTATGATGGCCTATTATCTATTCAGAAGTAGGGGAAGTGTTGGAACTATTTAGTTTTATAATAAACCTTCTTTCGTAGATTTTTTAGATAGGCCACTATAGTCTTTATTTGATCTTTTAAATTATTATATTTTTTGTTTCTTTTTTGTCACTGTCATTCCCTTGTTAATATTCATAGAAGTTCATTAAAATTACTTTTCTCAAAAATGGTATGTAATGTTGACATAACATCTCTAAAAAGTATCCAGAAAGTGAACTCTACCGGAGACTATTCACAACTGTCCGGTAAGAAGCGAGATTTTAAATTTGGAATCTCCTACTGTCCAGTAAGTAAGTATGTAATTTACTTACTGGACACTTGGTCATCCTTCATCCCTTTTTTTTTTTATGGCTTCGCACGGTTTAGGTCATCCTCTTTAGATCTGCTTAGAAAAAAAAAACATAGTACCAGACACAGATTAGAGTTTAGCCATTATAACATGGTTAGAGGGAGGCTCCAAATATATATCTATCTCTTTTTGGTATGACATTTTATGAGATACATAATATATTTTGGAGCCTTAAACATCCATTTTATTGTCTGTGACACTTTTTTTTTTTTTTTTTTTATGGGTCTGTGACACATAACGCGACGCAGAAAAAGTATGCACGTTGCGTTTTGTACTTAGTAATGTTGTAGAAGTATAGTGTGGGATTTTATGTTTGTATTTAGTCATTTCAGTTTATAAATCATGTTGGATTAAAGAGTCCGTTAATCAAGATGTACAACAAACAAATATAAATGCCCCCGGTAAATCGATCACAATATCTATCAGTAATTGCCCTAATATGAATGTAACCTTCAATATTAATTAAACGAATTTGTTGTTAAACTTTCTTTCATTTTTGAGAAAAGCATTATACAAACCTCAACCAGTAAGAAAGCCATCCTGGCCTCGTATATAACCGGACCTCACCTGCGGTTCGGTCCGGTTAACTCATACTCGGCCAGGAAGGCTTACTTACTGGATTCTGCTGTAATGTACTATTACGTAATACATTATTTTATTTGGAGCACAGAAAATTCAAACATAAAACTATCTACAACCTTCAGTACCCTACACAAAGCAAAAATAGCTTATACAATAGCAATAAAGCTCAAATTGACTCTACGTTTTAGTTAGAAAACTTTTGTATGGGAAAAAGAAAAGGGCTGTTTTTATTTTTTTCCGGCAATTACTATATTTTTTCTCCCCGTAAAAACCATCTTTGAACTTCAACGAACATTTAAAAAAAGAATTGGCCAAATTGGTCCAGGCGTTGTTGAGTTATGCGCTTACCAACACATTTTGCGATTTATTTTTAGGGTTCCGTAGCCAAATGGCAAAAAACGGAACCCTTATAGATTCGTCATGTCTGTCTGTCTGTCTGTCTGTCTGTCCGTCCGTATGTCACAGCCACTTTTTTTCGAAACTATAAGAACTATGCTGTTGAAACTTGGTGAGTAGATGTATTCTGTGAACCGCATTAAGATTTTTACTCAAAAATAGAAAAAAAACAATACATTTTGGGGGTCCCCATACTTGAAACTGAAACAAAAATATTTTTTTATCATTAAACCCATACTTGTGGGGTATCTATGGATATTCAAAAATGATAATATTGAGGTTTCTAATATATATTTTTTCTAAACTGAATAGTTTGCGCGAGAGACACTTCCAAAGTGGTAAAATGTGTGTCCTCCCCCCTCCCTGTAACTTCTAAAATAAGACAATGATAAAACTAAAAAAAATATATGATGTACTTTACCATGTAAACTACCACCGAAAATCGGTTTGAATGAGATCTAGGAAGTTGTTTTTTTTAATACGTCATAAATCGTAAACCGCAATTTACCAAGTACGGAACCCTTAGTGCGCGAGTCCGACTCGCACTTGGTTGGTTTTTTATATTATAGATTTCTCCCCGTAAAAACCATCTTTGAACTTCAACGAACATTTAAAAAAAAGAATTGGCCAAATTGGTCCAGGCGTTGTTGAGTTATGCGCTTACCAGCACATTTTGCGATTCATTTTTATATTATAGATAACATCAGTACTTTCAAAGATTAACTACCTAATTTCAACAAACAATTTCACGTTTTTATAAAATTAAAAAATATATAAGTAATAATAAATATATTAGTAATGGTGGGCGACCGAGCTCTGCTTGGGTGAAAATAGAGAAAACGGCATTTTCTAAAAATGAAACCTAGCTAGATCGATTTATAAACCAACTGCATACAAAATTTAATGAAAATCTTTGGAGCCGTTTCTGAGATTCAGATTATATTCATACAAGAATTGCTCGTTTAAAGGTATTAGATAAGTTTAGATTAAAATTTATATTTATATAACATTGTTTAAGCAGGGATTAATCAGTTAAACTATCTTTGTAATTAGATTTTATTTACAGAGAATGATCTCCTGCAAACAAACATATAAACTAAGCTCTGTATAATATTAGTTCAGATTAAAAATTCACATTTTATACTACCTTGTGTAAGCAAAGATTTACGGTAAATTTTTCCGATCTAGGTTGAGGTCAACTTCGAGACTTAACAGATGAGGCTGAATATCAATATTTTATATGGAGCGAATTCTAATTGACCTCCTTTACACAATTATAGTTCTCGCCAAACTTCTTGGCCGCCCTGAAGTTGTCTACAATGGCTGCGCAGTAGTAAATCTCATCCAAAAACAGTACCGTTTCGTGTCTCGCGCATCCGATAAACCAACTTCAGGGCGGCCAAGAAGTTTGGCGAGGACTATACTTGGTAATACTCATATTTCAAGGTAAGACGACCGATCAGATTGCCGGGTTTCTGAGAAACTGTATCAACTGATGAGAACTGGGACATATTGTTTTACGTAAGTAAGAATACATCATACATCCATTCTAAACCAACTATTGTGAGTCAAAAATATTGCTTATTTATCAATCTCTCCAAAGATTATTGATAAACTATTGTTTTGTTAAGGTTGATGATTTTAAGAAAGATTTAGATAATTTGCATTATAAGCGAGTAGTTAGCCTAATGAAATGTTAAAAAGTAATAAAATATCACTTTATTAAATAACTGAGTAACTTTGCCCTATTCGAGTTTAGGAAAAGTAAATTTTAGTAATATTTATTTTTTTACAAATCAATGTCGATCTGATGATGAAGTCGATCTTCAAGGCTAAGCTTCACTTGCCGAGGTCGGTCTGTGGATGAGTGACGATGCATTTCATACCAGTGATAGATCTATGACAGTCGTAATGGTAGTCAGAAGCCTGAAAAAGTTTTGCCAAGTTTCTCTAACCCAGCTACTGGGTTGGGGAGCCAGATAGGCAGTGGTTTCATGAAAAGTACAGGAATTCAGCTGGATCTCATCATCATATAATCCGAAAGACGTCCACTGCCGGGCACGAGACCGGTTAATGTGGCGACGCTTGCGGGACCAAGCGTTGACCGGTACCGTGCGTCTCGCATCCAGTGGACTCCCGCTACCCTCACCAGGTCATCTACCCACCTAGTGGAAGACATTTCAACGCAGTGTCTTCCGGTTCACGGTCGCCACTCCGGAACTTTTAGGTCCCATCGACCATCCGTTCTGCGAGCAATGTGCCCTGCCCAGTGCCACTTTAGTTTGGCTGCATCTAGTTGCGACCCCAATAAAGTTAGGAAACATTTGGCACATATGTTTACAAGCCCACATAGAGTAACATATGTGAATATTGTGCAATTCCAACAGTATTACATACATAAGTATCGAATTGATAATCTTCTTTTTTTGAAGTTGATTCAAAAGCTGAGCAGATTGATTGTTTACGCAGCTTTAGGCAGATAAAGGCAAATCTAGAACGAGGTATTTTCTAGGGTGTTGTGTATCCTGTTCTGAAGTTTCATTTTTATCGTGTATTGTACCTAACCTTCACAAAGATTTAGAAGCAATGAAAACACTAGGCTCATTGTATTAGATATACGGCTTACCTATTAGCGCTTCGGTAAGGCGATTATAATGAGCTCCCGTATAAATACAGGGAACATACTTAGATCTTGTTATAACTAAGTGGATTAAATGGTAATTACATGTTTCGTATCGTTAACTTTTTACTTCAAAATGCCTTTTCTCACTGTCGTGAAGTTCTTTTGAGGAAAACTTCCTCCACTCCAATCGACTCCTCGCCATGACAAAGAAAAATAAGAGGGGACTCTAGTGAGACTTTCTCCATACAAAAACATTCTGCTGTTTTCTTCGTGGATAATGCCTCTATAGCAATGATATTTTCCCATAAAATCTGGGTCTAATTAGTACGTGCCCCTATCATTTCCTTTTTTCAAAAACATAATCACTAAAATAAATATGACAATCCAAAAACCCGAAAAAAATGCCCGTTTTTACCGCCATGTTCAGACGGCTTTCAGACAAAATTGATAGGTTTTTAAGAAAAAAGAAAATGATAGAGGCATAGATATACTATTCCTCTAAATTTTGGTTTTCGAAATCGCCAGTTGACATTTGTAATAGGATAGGTTCTCATGTTAACGACGTTTGTTTCTCCCGTGGGTGGTAAGAAATGTAACTTGTCACTGTCACCAAATGTATTTTTAGTGGGAAGAGTAACTTCTACAGAAACGATTTCAGTAGTAGGTAGTAAACGTACTGCAAGATAGACAGCTATACTCTGGCCGTGATGAAGGTACAATATTTATTAACAAAACACTGACAGCTGAATCAAGTGACAGCTATGACCTTGGATGTTTTGTGTTCTGATACTATCTTTCATCTGTGCTGGTAGGGAACCCATTACTGTAAAGTTTCATAAGATAAGATATATTTATTTGCTAAACATGGGTAACACATACAATATGCATGCAAGATTACAAAAAATAACAAAAGATTCCGACGTGTTTGCCACATGCTATGGCGTGCAAATATTATGCAAGTTAAATTATAGACGAAAACAATGAATAAGCAATTATAAATTAACTCCACAATTATCAATGCCAACAATAAAAAAGTGAAAATCAATAACATATCATATCATTTATATAGTTAGTAAGAATTTTAAATGTTAAATTTTATTGTGCACTTGAGTATGCTGTCCTCATTCAATAAAAAATCCCTATGACAATGAGGTTTGCTGTAAGAGAACCCAATTATGGGTTAAGCTCGCCTTTGTACATAAGCTGTCCTTTTGTATTTGTATAAATGTGTTTTGTGTACAATAAACAATAAAGAAAGAACAGTTATCTTAAAATATCAATGAAATTAAAATAATAATATCAATCAAAAATGTTAAATAGCAATAACGTATAATTGTAAAATCTATGCAAAGAATATAAATCAAATGTCAAAATGAAAATAGTGCATGTCAAATCAATGCAAAATGAATAAATGCAAAATAGCAACAACGCATCACTATCGAAATTATGCAAAAAAAAAAAAAAACAAAATATAATTCATATTTCAAATAAAATAATGCATATCAAATATAAAAAAATTACAAAATGAAAATATCAATCAAATGTCAAAAAGTAATCATCAAAATCCATTTAGTTGGTTTTGTGTGAAAGTGTTGCTATCAGAGAACCCAATTATGGGTTAAGTTAAGCCTTTATACATAAGCTGTCTTAATGCAGTCCGACAACAATGTGATTTCTTTTGTAGTTTTCGAACGTCCTGCTCCGGCTCTTGTTGAAGGCATCTTCTTTCTTGAACCAAATCCGGCTTCTCGAAGGACCACCGTTGATGACTGTTTGTCTGGATGTTACTTGTTGACTTGATAGGGTTCACTGGCGGGAGAACTTGAGCGGCGTTCGTTGTAGGCACAAAAGAAAGCCTTGTTGGAGTAACTACTTCTTGTTGTTTATTTATCTTATATGATACGCTGGTGACACTGCTGATTTAGGATACTTGACCACAGAAGTGTCTCCTCTTTTAAACAGATTTATCCCCACGTTTACGCGGGGAAATGTGGTCTGTGCTGACCCCTGACAAACCACAACACTGCAATTCGCGCGGGAATCTGACCTTACGACCTTTGACCAATCCGCCCGGATTTACTTTTTAGCGCGAAAGCCGTGCAGTGTTGTATGGGGCACTTTCTCTGGCTCTTTGCTGTGGTAAAATATTGACAGGTTGCTTTTTGTTTTTTTTTAATATAAAAAACGGTGCCCAACACTAGGCATTTCTTCCTGTACACCACCATCACCTGTGTGTTTTCTAGGCATTCGTTCCTGTTTTGTTCCTGTGTCTTGTGTGTGTGTGTTTTGACAATTAGGTATAGCTTGTAGTCAACAGGAATTTGAAAAATAAGAGGGGACTCTAGTGAGACTTTCTCCATACAAAAACATTCTGCTGTTTTCTTCGTGGATAATGCCTCTATAGCAATGATATTTTCCCATAAAATCTGGGTCTAATTAGTACGTGCCCCTATCATTTCCTTTTTTCAAAAACATAATCACTAAAATAAATATGACAATCCAAAAACCCGAAAAAAATGCCCGTTTTTACCGCCATGTTCAGACGGCTTTCAGACAAAATTGATAGGTTTTTAAGAAAAAAGAAAATGATAGAGGCATAGATATACTATTCCTCTAAATTTTGATATAAGAATTTTTTAGATCAGACCAGTTTTCATGAAGAAAACAGCAGAATACGAAACGTCTTTTAGTCAAAGTTTTTGTAGGTAAAATCAGCCTGAGCTGCAGTTGTCCCTTTCGCACTTTACGGGGTGAGGGTGGAGGTGACGCGACGGCAATAGTTTCTTCAAATACCTATTTTTCAAATTCCTGTTGACTACAAGCTATACCTAATTGTCAAAACACACACACACAAGACACAGGAACAAAACAGGAACGAATGCCTAGAAAACACACAGGTGATGGTGGTGTACAGGAAGAAATGCCTAGTGTTGGGCACCGTTTTTTATATTAAAAAAAAACAAAAAGCAACCTGTCAATATTTTACCACAGCAAAGAGCCAGAGAAAGTGCCCCATACAACACTGCACGGCTTTCGCGCTAAAAAGTAAATCCGGGCGGATTGGTCAAAGGTCGTAAGGTCAGATTCCCGCGCGAATTGCAGTGTTGTGGTTTGTCAGGGGTCAGCACAGACCACATTTCCCCGCGTAAACGTGGGGATAAATCTGTTTAAAAGAGGAGACACTTCTGTGGTCAAGTATCCTAAATCAGCAGTGTCACCAGCGTATCATATAAGATAAATAAACAACAAGAAGTAGTTACTCCAACAAGGCTTTCTTTTGTGCCTACAACGAACGCCGCTCAAGTTCTCCCGCCAGTGAACCCTATCAAGTCAACAAGTAACATCCAGACAAACAGTCATCAACGGTGGTCCTTCGAGAAGCCGGATTTGGTTCAAGAAAGAAGATGCCTTCAACAAGAGCCGGAGCAGGACGTTCGAAAACTACAAAAGAAATCACATTGTTGTCGGACTGCATTAAGACAGCTTATGTATAAAGGCTTAACTTAACCCATAATTGGGTTCTCTGATAGCAACACTTTCACACAAAACCAACTAAATGGATTTTGATGATTACTTTTTGACATTTGATTGATATTTTCATTTTGTAATTTTTTTATATTTGATATGCATTATTTTATTTGAAATATGAATTATATTTTGATTTTTTTTTTTTTTTGCATAATTTCGATAGTGATGCGTTGTTGCTATTTTGCATTTATTCATTTTGCATTGATTTGACATGCACTATTTTCATTTTGACATTTGATTTATATTCTTTGCATAGATTTTACAATTATACGTTATTGCTATTTAACATTTTTGATTGATATTATTATTTTAATTTCATTGATATTTTAAGATAACTGTTCTTTCTTTATTGTTTATTGTACACAAAACACATTTATACAAATACAAAAGGACAGCTTATGTACAAAGGCGAGCTTAACCCATAATTGGGTTCTCTTACAGCAAACCTCATTGTCATAGGGATTTTTTATTGAATGAGGACAGCATACTCAAGTGCACAATAAAATTTAACATTTAAAATTCTTACTAACTATATAAATGATATGATATGTTATTGATTTTCACTTTTTTATTGTTGGCATTGATAATTGTGGAGTTAATTTATAATTGCTTATTCATTGTTTTCGTCTATAATTTAACTTGCATAATATTTGCACGCCATAGCATGTGGCAAACACGTCGGAATCTTTTGTTATTTTTTGTAATCTTGCATGCATATTGTATGTGTTACCCATGTTTAGCAAATAAATATATCTTATCTTATGAAACTTTACAGTAATGGGTTCCCTACCAGCACAGATGAAAGATAGTATCAGAACACAAAACATCCAAGGTCATAGCTGTCACTTGATTCAGCTGTCAGTGTTTTGTTAATAAATATTGTACCTTCATCACGGCCAGAGTATAGCTGTCTATCTTGCAGTACGTTTACTACCTACTACTGAAATCGTTTCTGTAGAAGTTACTCTTCCCACTAAAAATACATTTGGTGACAGTGACAAGTTACATTTCTTACCACCCACGGGAGAAACAAACGTCGTTAACATGAGAACCTATCCTATTACAAATGTCAACTGGCGATTTCGAAAACCCTTTTAACAGGGCTTTGTTTAGTTTCGCTTGTTACTCTGTAAAAGTGGCTTTTTAAGAGCTTGTTTCGAAAAAGGAGAAAGTAGAAGAATCTGAGGGAGGCCTATGCCCACGGGTTGGAAAAAAAAACAAATAATTCATCATTCAGTTTTAAGCCAACCTTTTATTTTAGGTGATGTCTAGTGTTACCGTAAAAAAGTAATTTTTCCCTCTCAAGTTAATTTTCAATCGAAATTATTGCTAAGATTAATAAGGGAAGGAGCAAGCCAGGCCCAACGCAAGTATTGTTAATTACTTTCTGGGGTTTGCCTCAATTTTATATGTAATTGCAATAATTTGAAGCACAATAAAAGTTTTGTTTTTATCATTTAGGTTTCCTCACGATGTTTTTCTTGACCGATGTCAGCGATGTCCAAGATATACCAAGTTTAGAATTCAATAATGTCATAGGTAGTATATTGCGGCAAGCATAACTCTATTAATCGTAGCTGGTATCGTAGTGGGATACTAAAACGTTATCAGTGATGACATACATTACTTGGTAGATATGTCGTCACTGATAACGTTTACACGTTACATAGGACATTTTTCTAAAATCCTGAAAAGAAAACCTAAAATTATTCACATCAATTTTACTTAAGACTTGAGCCTACTCATAACAGTAACTTAGAATAATTTATTTCAAGGAAAGTCGCATTACTACAATCCTTCAAGGCTACAGCGGAACTGGGGCCCGTCGGCTACACTTAGCTACCTTTAGCTACAGTTAACGAGTGCGATGTTGTTGCGATAACCGCTAACCGCGATAACTGCGAAAGCCACTACTGTCGGCTACTAGACGATCAAGTTTACATTGTACTTCGTAATTCGAACTTCGAAGAATTGTGTTGTTGGCAGATAAGGTTGTTTGTATTTATAATTAACACGGTTCTACGTAGAATGCTGCAGTTTTAATTTGTATTTTCTAGGGGTAGGGGTTTCCAGAGGCGGCTTAAATAAACGAAATTAAATCTCGAAACCAACACCAGAGGTGGCCACATCGTCACACGAAAAATAAATTTGTTATGTAAATTTCAGCCGAAAAACGTCCACTGCTGGACATAGTCATCCCCCAGGCGTCACCACATTGACCAATCCCGTGCGTCTCGCATCCTACGCATTCCCGCAAACTTAACCTTCCTCGTTTCTCACTGAAGTGAAAACCGCATGAAAATCCGTTCAGTACTTTTTGAATTTATCGCGTACAGACGCGACGGGGGACTGTATTTTATAATGTGTAGTAATAGATATATGTTCTTGAGTGAAAGAGTAACAAATACCTTAGCAAACTTTCACATTCACCTATAATACTTACTATAATATAATTCACAAATTTTCACCCAACTAAATACTACATAGAAACGTAATCGTCATACAGAAATAGCCACATCGTTTGCAGTCCCGTAAAAATCCTCTTGGGACGTAGACGTGTCTAGCGAAATAGCTAACTATTACACGAAATTATTTCAAGTATGTGTCCATTACCTTTATACGCAAACGATTTACATAATACACGCATTGATTTTTATTGACGTTTTTATGAGGCTGTAAATATTTAACGGCAAGTATATTGTTAATACAGTGCCTATTGATATAAAGGGATTATATTCGTTATTTATGAGGATTATTAAAATATAATGCGATTGGTACAGTAAATGTTAGGGCTTGCCTAAGTGCCGACTTTTTCGGCTATATGCGATTTAATGCTAAATAGTGTAATTGCCTTGTTTTAAGACAGTCCTGTAAATTACAAAATTACTGATTTGCAAAGCCTTCAAAAATGTGGTGCAGGTACCAGGTATTTTTTTAGGACCCCATGAACAGATAAATAAATGGCCCTCAATAATCACAGAGCTACAAACATTCTACTTAGCTAAGTAGACAAGCTACATAAAAGCCGAAAGCTTCCCGACTAACTCCAGAACATAATAGAGACCTGATTTACGTAAAAAATATAGCAGGTGGAGTGCTGCCATTCAGTTGTGAGTGGTTTGTCCGTCCGCCGCTGTTTGTGTCGAGTTTCACTTCACATTCAGATATAGAACAATACGACTTGATAGCTTCGAGCATGACATCACGTATGGGGACACAAATTCGCGCCGGGAGAGGTAAAGTCATCTATTTCAGTGACGTTCAAACAGTTCCACAAATTACTACCGATTTCAGTTACCATCAATTATTTCCTGTATACACAGCTGCCTATATACATATACGTATATTATCTACTATTTGAAGTTGAAATTGGAAATCCTCCCGGTAATTGGCATCACAAACGAATCGGGGATATCATTTCCAAACGCAATAACGGACAGTAAGATAATCACAGTGTGGCTACGTATATCTCAGTTATCGTCAGAGTTTAAAGACAATCGAGTTAACTTTAACCATTTCACTAACAGAATGAACGTAACGAGAAGGGGTGGTTGAATGAACTTTGTAAAACATTGCAAACAACGTCCACTTGGGAAATGGCCACCTATTTCTATTAGAGAAATGGCAGTACAGTGCATGTCGGTACAAATAAGGTAATAAACGAGAGGGATGGATATTGTTGAGGACGCAGAGGGCATCCATCACGGGGCGGTGGTGCAGCTGCCGACGTGCGCTATTTAATTGATAACCCTCCGCGTCCCACCTCGGGCTCTAAACTTCAAACGTACAGACACCAGGGTTTTGTTCTGCTAATTTATTGCGCTGTTAAGCCTGTGTATAACGTCGATGAATAACATTCAACTTGTTGTTTGCAGTTTCAGTAGTGTGGGTAATTATATCGCTAGTGAAACGTAACTAAATTCTTTTTTTTTGGATATACACTACATTAACCCATGTACTTTACTTTAGAGTCCCTATAACATTCGAAACAGAATAAAGATTGCTATATATATTCCTCACTAGTTGTGCCAGCGGCTTCGCTCCCGTCAACTGCCTACCCTACTTACCTTCCTACCTACCTACCAATTTATTTTCTAGGTTCATTCTTTCGCGGAGAATCTTAACAGGCGGTGTTAAGTGTACGACGCCTTTTGACGTCATTTAAGAATTTTAAATGACGGCAAATACACAACGTCATCTATCAAATATGGAGTTCAACTGTCTAAGTACCGTTTAAACCGGGTTACATTGAGATCTGGGGTAACTTTGATAATAAAGTTTTTTTTTTAAGTTTTTAAAGCTAACTCCGTGAAAACGGAACGCACCCCAATTTTCTTTTTAAAATTTGCAACACTGACATGTCAGTCATGTTTTGCATCAGCCTAAGCGCAAGAACAAGTTTACTTGTTGCAGAAAAAAATAATAATTTTACAGTGTGAATTCATTAAAAATATATTTTAAATTGGGGTTATTTTATATTGCAATGAAACAACAATGGAGTATCAAAGTAAACCCATTTTCATTTTAGCGTTCATAAGCTCGTTTTTTTTATTTTCTCCCAAACTATGGAAGTAAAAAAAAATTTTGTAGGGAGTATAATTTCTTTTGTGAAGTCGCCAACACTGCATTTATTCATATTTTTTTAAATATAATTGAACTAGTTATGTCATTTTAATTTCAAAATTAATCAATTTAACCTGAATTGCGTGTGTTGTAATATAATATTTCTTGAACACTTTAAATTCATCTAATTTAACGTATCTAAGAGGCGAAGCTACGAGTACATAATACTGACAGTTTGATTTAGACAGAGAACGGGCGCCGCAAGACGTGAATTCAAATCGACGCGGTCCCAATACAAATATCGTGGGCCGAGTTTCTAACAATATATCTACTCATATTTCAGAAGATCCTCTACTTGAATATTTCACTGTTACGTGGTTACGTAACCCGAGCATGTTGTAATTTGTATTTATGGTGATGTAACTTAAGCACCGGTGAGAATTGAGGTGACACTTCGGTTAACTAAGCTTCGTTACGCTTCGCTCGTATTTTTATTTCCATTTAGTTTGCCTCCACTTTACGTTGTCATCCGCCCCTCTCGGATCCTTTAAAGTGGCTCAATGTTAGACAACGTTTTGTTACTTTTTTACAAGTATCACTTGATAGATGACGTATCTACTTCATAAATATCGTGAATGTATCTATTGTTCATTTCATTACAATGTCCAATTAAGCTACCTATTATTCTGTAATCCTAGCTTGATGAACACAATTAAATATTTGTGCACGTAACAATTCAAAATGGATTCTGAATTCAGAGTTAAACAAATACTAAATGAAAGTAATATTTTGCACGCGTTCGTGTGGATTTTGCCATTGATAAATAGGAATTCAGTGAGTGGGTAACTCGTTAAAAATTTTAGTATACCAACATGATGAATATCATATTCAAATCCATTATTCGACTAGAAATGGTATTCGGTACAGGACTAAACTTCTATTTTTACATTAGATTTTTACCTATGGAATTGCTGTTTTTATTAAATAAGTTAACGGGCAAACCAATATCAGGTGGTGCGTTCGTTTGTAGTGTTCGCTCAGTAAACGTCGTTGATGTTGCGTGCCGCTTGTGCCGCGTTGCTGCCACGACGGTACTCATACTCCATAATTACTTGAATTTTAACGGATCCATGATGTCGAAAAACATTGTGATGATAAAATAACGCTAATCAATAGACAAATTACTAATTTTCACTATTATTTCAATGAGTAACCTTTTGTTAACTACGAATTTTTAAATCATTTTTTTTTTAATTAATTAGAAATTGCAAAACAGCGTGCGTCATCGTTGACCACATCATCGCTTACCATCAGGTGAGTTAGTGGTCAAACGCGAGCCCATCAATAATAAAAAAGGAAACACCAAAGAAAAGCCGTATGTATGCCTCAATCCTAACTTTAGTTTGAAAATAAATTTCTCTAAAATTCCGTCAAGTTTGAGTTGGCGCTGAAGTGGTATCTAAATACGTGCTAAGAAACGATCCGGCCGCTAAAAGCACAAAAATGGATAAAAGAGAAACCGTCGTTTCAGTAGAATACATTCACAAAACGATCAAATATCCTCTCGATACACGCCACTATACATTTCACACACAAGCATTTCATATATTCCTATACTTTGAGTATGTCATGCTGGAATACCTAGCTCGCAATAAAAATTCGATGTCCGCCAATCACGAATAGACCATGAGAATAAAACAAGCATTCGCTTTGCCACAGGGAGGGAGGGGGTGGTGGGGGAGGGTGTTACTGCAAAATACGATAACGTCAGTGGAATTGTGTCTAGCCGTTCAGTTTCATGTATGTGGAAATTTTGCTTAAATTTTATACCTACATCGGGTTGCACCGGCCGATACCAACAGCTGCGGCAAATTTCATATGGTTTTTTTCCCGTTCCAAAACAAAGGGATGCTTCCAAATTGTCGTGTCTAACCAATGTATTTCCCTTTTATTTTAATATTGCTGCAATGAAGCTTGGCGTTTCACACTGCCATTCATTTATAATGCGACACAGCTTTAATCGAAGTGCATTCTTGCCACATTATTGCTTTTTTGTAATAATTTCACGTGTTTCTCGATAACCTCAAATCATTCCCATTAACTTTCAAGCCGGCGCGGCGCGCGCTTTATTGAAATGGCAGCTGTCACACGTAACCTAAAGGACCTTTGGAAGTTTTCAGGAATTAACAGCATCGATAAAGCGGAAATTATTTACTATTTATATTCACACATTATCTTTTTTTCGTGCTAAAATTAGTTTGTATAAGTTAAAAACAAAATCGTAGAATTAAACAACTTTCTCTGGATCAGGAACCAATGTTGCACATCAAAAAAATATTTTTATTTGCTTCTTTTTTAGGGTTCCGTAACCAAAGGGTAAAAACGGGACCCTATAACTGAGTCTGTCGGTCTGTCTGTCTGTCTGTCTGTCTGTCACCAGGCTGTATCTCATGAACCGTGATAGCTAGATAGTTGAAATTTTCACAGATGATTTATTTCTGTTGCCGCTATAACAAAAAATACTAAAAACAGAATAAAATAAATATTTAAGTGGGGCTCCCATACAACTAACGTGATTTTTTTTGCCGTTTTTTGCGATAATGGTACGGAACCCTTCGTGCGCGAGTCTGACTCGCACTTGGCCGGTTTTTCATTATTATTTAGATTTAATTTTTTAATTACTTGAAATCAAATAAAAGGCATCAAGGTGTGTATTATGAACTTAGGTCTACATTTATTTAAAATCTGTATTTTCTTAAAGGGCAGGCGCGCGTAGTCTTTTCGACGCCTGCGCTGAGACTGAAAAAAAGGCTTTTTGTGCCCCTCGGGAGGCGCGAAGAAGAATAGAATGGAGTGGTTTTCGTGCGTAGTGAACCAATTACAGGCTATTAGAAATGAGAAATATTTGTGATTAGAAATCTTGATATTACGAACGAAAATGTATTGAGCGCGACCGCTTCAAGGTTAATTGTGATACGCACATGTTTTTAAGTGTCATGTACTTGTTAAAAATATCTATTAACTACTTCTCAAAACAATCTAACGCTCACCTTTAACTAACAGAACTGCAGAGCACGAAATAAACATTAGATATTTCCACAAAACATTTCCGTTTACGCCGAAGTAATGAAGCAAATTAAAAACTAAATAACACAGGTGGTCTGCGGATACCTAGTACCATCTATGTAGCGATCCGATGTCTAGCAGCGGAGGTAAATAATTGAGGCCTTCCGGCCATGCTCCAGTTTTAGGAAACAGGTTTAAAAACATGCTAGGTACGTCATGCAGCCTGTTACGACCAATAAACCAAGAACTTTACATCCTCATAAAATCTCATACTAGACCGACACTCTCCACGGTTCATTTACCCTGGTCGTTCCGAGAGAAGTGAGATTTTACATACTTTATATAGAATAGAATAGCCGACCGAGGAAAGTTTAGACAACTGATAGAGCCCTAACTTTGTCTGATAGTAGCTAGTAGCTCACTGTAATGGTGAATTTATATTGGATAAGGTGTTACGATAAGAACTCGATATAAAGTGAATTTGAGTGAACTCGAAGTGTGGGTGCGGTAAAGTTTAAGCGTACATTGGCAGTTTATCCAAGCGGCAATCTTTCAATTACGTAGAAAAACCCTTTCATAAGATCTTTTTACTTTTGTGATATTTGTGAAACACAGAGTTTCACTAAAAAGTTTTTATATTTATCGTTGCTGTGGTCAACCAACATCGCTCAACTCGAGCCATCCATCGCCCGCTGACCGCTCGTCGCTAAGCCCGACCGCGCAGAGTCATCCTGTTGACACTAGCAATTTCCCGGCGTACCATGCTAATTGTTTTCATTTTAAATGACGGTAGTTGGACCACACAAGGACGCCAGTCGACCTCGTGTCACACGACTCGCGCGGTGTAGAGGTTTCAGCCGGTAATTTGGCTGTCGCCAAGCGATTCGTTAACGATAAAGTGTGGGGAAAATAAGTGATATTTGTATAAGAAGTCGATTTAGGAAAGCCAATGTTTATTTAATTTAATCATGTGGCATATCCAAAAATAGTTAGGTACTTTCTCAATTATAACGATAAAAGTTTATGGCCCAGTTTCTGGAACGAAAATGATCGCAAAATTAATGTGACAAATTGAAAAAAGGCGGGCACTGATGTGGTTGGTTGAATCAATACCAATTGCATGACTACACTCGAGTTTAATTTGTGACAGATCGATAATTTCTTTGCAGAAACTGGATGCTAGAATATCCTACTAATAATATAAATGTGGAAGTTTATGAGGAGAACAACGGATTTTGATAAAATCCTACAGGAATATAGCTTATTCATCAGAATAACTCGTTTGGTATAATTTATAAAGATATCAGGCACTAAAACCACAAGGGTGGAGCCGCGGGCGGCAGCTAGTCATATATAAATCTCGTGATTCGATGCGTTAAATGCATTTATATATGTAATACAATTTAGTTCACAATTCACATCCTCCACAAAGCCTTTGTCCACAAGTAAACTTATAATTCGCATAATGACATTTCCACTAACTATTCGCCACTTTAATCCTGATTTCCCGATTGTAGTTGGTCGTGCCTTCGTCCAAACAAATTCTCCGGCGCCACAGAGAGGGAGGGTTCATGCAATTTAACTTTTTACTGAGCGAGCAGGCGACAACTTTGTCTTTGTCTCCGCTTATTTGATTAACTGTGGGAATCATATTATTTTTCAAATCGGAATAGTGATTTGCTTTCTGCTTTATGATAAACCTGAGAGGTTTTATGAGTATGTAGATTAATGCCTGATTCAATTTAATCTGCTAACATTTACAGTTGTATTTTTAAAATCACGAGAAGCTGAAAATTAAGAACGTCATGCGAGAAGTGCCTCATATTTAGGGCAACTGTCAACAGAAAAAGGCAGACACAAAAATAAGCTTTATCGTCGTACTTTTTCGAAGCTCTTACTGAATAAATTTGGATCAATGAAAACCCGGCTGTTCATTAAGTGTTGTATGTAAATAAATAAAGCTATTGGAAATATACTGCAAGAGCTCGGGCTCGTTTGATATCAGAGCTCGTTACACGCTCGTAGGCAATTTTCATAACTTCATCATAACCGTCAAAAATACCGCCTATAATGAACACAGGTCATCGACCTCAAATAAACATTACACGAAAATTTTCCAGCGAACTGAAACAGGTAGTTCTTTGTAAATTGTAATTGGTAAGAAAATGAAGAACTAATTAATTTCACGCAAAATCGGTGGTTAGTAAAATTTCAGGATAGCTCACAGATGGCAGTTTCGCGAATTACAATATCGGTCTAAAATTTTGTAAAACTAAATAATTTTCCGGGACGTTTCTTGGAAGGCTCAAAAGTTTTTATACTGCCCTAGTAGGTTCTGCATATTTCCTTGTAGAATTATCCGTGTTTACTTAGTACTTCTTTGCATTACAAAACCTTTTCTAACGGCTTATTCAATAAGACAATCTTATACAACAAAGTTGATAACAAGAACTGCGAGAAAACACAGACCTCACTGTACGATTAGGTAGTTAAGGATAACTACTGCTAATCTGCCAGATACATTCAACCAATTAACTTGAACAGTGCCGTCACTCGACTGGGGATCGTTACTAGTACTAAAACGAGCACTAAACAAAATGACTAACCTGCATTTAAAGTAACACACTTTGAATTTGCATTAAGGTTATTTCGCATCGAACCACAGCGTAAAGAGATGTTACACTGCGTTCAGACTTAACAAACAAAGACAGTTGGCGTTTGTTAGGTGTGAACGGTTAGGAATGAAATGATTAATTCAAATGAATGAATCAAATTAATGAATGAATTAAATGAATCAATCAAACAAATGAATGAATGAATTAAATGAATCAATCAAACGAATGAATCAAATTAAACAATGATTCATTTGAATGAATCAAATTAATGAATTAATAAATTTAATAAAAAAAAAAAACAAATAACGAAATGAATGAATGAATCAAATTAATCAATGATGCAATTGAATGAATCAAATGATCATTATTTAATTCACAATCAAGTGCTGTATTATCAAATATTAAGCCGAACCTTCGTTGACTCTCGCCTGATCTCAGTCATTGGCCTTGACGCTAGTAATGTTGGTCTGGATCCGCCATTAGGTCGTTACACAGACAGTCTCCCGATTTACTGCTCAGCTCAAACTTCGGCGGAAGTGTTCAATCTGAACTACGTAATCTACGTAATTTTCCTTACCGCTTTTATGAAATGAAATTTGCATAGCTGTGAACTTGAAACATTACTATTTATACCTACGTTTTTTACGGTTGCATGAATGTACGTTCTTTGTAATAGAGAGTGTGTTATAATTTACTCTTGAGGTGAGGGTATTTTTCTTTTCAAGTCAGGTGAGCATAGTTTGATGTTTTAATAGTGTTGATATTTACTAGACAATATTGCCATTGCGGGTAGAACACACGCTCCTGTATATATTTTATGAAAATGACACAGGGGCGTGGGCACAAGATGGACAAAAGAAAATAATGGCACGCAGTGTGTGAAGTCGGGCTGGGATGACGATGTTGATGATGATGACATATAAGTATACCACAGATGTGATGGGCTTGCTTGAGGTTAGAAAGATCAAAAGAGTACTTACGTCACAAAACAAATTCAAATAAAATCACAGGACAAATTCGCCCAGGATTTGTTTTATTAAATGATGATTTAATATCATAATATCTTTATGACAATATTTAGTAAATAGAGAGAACTTCGTGAAAACCCCACGATACTCAACAAATTCGCCAAGTGGAAATCTTTGTGAAAATAAATATTAAGTTTTTTAAAGTGAAAGGTATGAAATGTAATATCACTTGTCAGTACACATCGAATGAGCCCAAACACGTTGGTGCTATCTTGTCTGGTTGAGGAGTTGTTATAGCAACCTTCTGGCTTCATCATGAGACCAGCTCTATAGCAATAATAATATATATCAATGTTTCCAAAGTTACATAAGTACGTCAAGTTTCAGCTTATTCGGAAGCTAGGTATTGCCTAAAAATGGATAACTAGTTGCGAAAGGAATGTATAATAGTATAAAGATTTTAATAAAGCTTGTTATAAAAAAGGGCATAATCCAACAACGCTTCATAACAAAGGCTATACTCAAAATTAATACACACCGCTATTTAGAACACGCGAATATAAAATTGAATATCTGTTAAATGGGACGGTCATTTACATTATATTTAGGGTACATTTTATAAAGGCCTAACAACTGTATCAAAATAATATAGCTATCGTGGTAACTCACAATTTAAATAAACCTCTTTGATGTCTACAGAGTTGTAGATACAACCACAAAGTACGTAAGCGGCGGCGCGATTCTTTCTATTTTGTGATACAACATAGTAACAGTCCAATGGTAATCCTGTAGGAAGTGGTGGTCCAGTAGTAAATGTATGATTGATATTACTATTTTTTTCTTTTTTAATAAACGTTGCCCCTCACTTGCAATTTCTTCCTGTGCTCGTATCGTGGGTGCGTTTACAAACACACACAAGACACCCAGATCCGGAACAATTATCTGTAGGCCATACAAATATTTGTTCCGTGCGGGAATCAAACTTGCGACACGCAGCGCAGCAGCCGATCGCTCAACCACTACGCCAACCGTGTCGTCAAAATGAATCCTATATTGCTAGAATTTACTTCATCATCATCATCATCTTCCTGCCCTTATCCTTGTTACTTGTGGTCGGCGCAACACGATTTCTTCTTACATACCGTCCTGTCCCCCGTCACGCCATTACTAATTCCCTTTTCTCTCACACAAAACACGTAAATTAAATAATGGTTATTATTTATTTATGGCCCTGAGATCAATATTCCATTTGAAGACTCGCTTGACTCCGTCGCCATAACAATGGAAAAATCCGCACGATTGATGTCAATAAAATGCAAGCTTTATCTGTCAGTTTGGTGATTCGAGGTGAAGTCGAGTTGAAGGAGATGACTTGGAATTGTGTGTGAAAGTGACGGTATACTGCTAAGGCATCTTGGTTCACCTGATTGATGGCGGCAAATCACCAGCAAAGGAGTGTTGGTGTCAGGCGGAGGGCTGACTGTAATGTAATTTTCCTTCCTGTCCTTTGCAACATAGTAGATATGATACAATATCACCTATGTTCACTACCTAATTTTTTGTTATCAAATAGTGAGATTGATGTGTTCAATCTCACTATCTGATAACAATTAAGCTCAATCACAGTTTCAATTATTCATATCGGAGCCTGTACTAGGTTGGTCGGGGGAAGGGCCCCGGTAATCAATTTAAGGGCCCCCTGAAACCGACAAAGTTTCGCCCGTCACGTGCCCCAGTGATCGTCGCTAACTATGGCGGCAAATTGTCTTGCCGACTGCTGGCTCGTTAGTGTTTTAAGCCGAAACTACTAATTGAATACGTTCCGGTTAAGCACGAGTTGTTGATGAATGAACATGTGTTCATCAATAAAAAGCCTTATAAATATCTTAAATTTTACAATGTTGATTAAAAAAAGTTATCTTATTTGGTTGAATTTTATTAAGGAACCCCTGTGGTGAAGGTCTCACATGATAACCCATCTCGGGTTGCATATAGAATAGATAAATCTTTTCCCTACATAAATATTTTCTGATAGCAAATATCATTCATAAAAATTAAGTTTAATCAAAAAATACATGCAGATTTTCGCAATGGGATCTTGGGCTATAACGTATGATGTCATGTCATTCTGTAGCAAGTGTGGATTTAAGCACAGCGAAGAATGGAGAGTGTTCTTTTGTCAGGACATTTGCCCAAGGCTTGACCTGCATGCTACATGTGATAGATGCCATAAGAACGTTAATTAAACAAAGGCTGAAAGTTCATGCCGACCTCAGCAAGAGCAATGTTATAAAGTCTAGCTTAATTTTCAAGTTTCACACTGCTACTCCGTGATATGTTTAACTAGCGTTCGTTAGAAAGTCAGGCAGCATGTTTACTACTCAATTACTTCTCAAAGCAACGTGTGTCGATGAAACTTTGCACAACTTTACAAAAAACGGCACCTGCACGCCTGCACTGCACTTCTAGCGAGTTCTACGCACTCGGAAAATACCTAGGCTAAGAAATTTACCTAGAACCCTCGAGGGATACGGAGTCAGGAATTATTTCTTCCTTTGTTACTCAATCCCCCCTCGAATGTTAAATAACGAACGAAGTGCAACGTCGGTACAAGCTTAGCTTAAATTGTGTTTTCGAACGAGTTGCAAAACACTGGGAAACTTTTTAATGTGAAACAAACAACAGCAATATTGGACGACATTTTCCGGTTTTAAAGATGTACTGGTAAACATATTTAATTAGATTTATATTGGCTACTAGCTTCTGCCAGCGGCTTCGCCCACTTGAAAGTCGAAATTTAGCCCGAGGGAATATATTCCCTGGATAAAAAGTATCTAATGTGCTATTCCTAACTATCTCTGTGCCAAAATTCATCCCGATCCGTTCAGCCGTTCTGGCGTGATTGAGTAACAAACATACATACGATTTAAAATATTATTATTAAGTAAGATTATTTAAACCTGTTGGTGTCTTAAATATTGTTCATATCTGTATCAGCCTGTTAATCCTAGTGCACATAAATCTGCAATCTACCGAAAGTTTATTAACTTGCTAACATTTTGCCACAGATAACTTATTTATTTTCGGATTGCGGACATCATGTTCGCTCCAAAATTCGTTTACCAGCTACAAAAACTCCATCCATTTTTTTCACGCGGACATTTTAAATTGTCACGCTTTCTGGAACACATGTGTTGATTAAAATATACGACCATAGGTGGCCAAGTTTGTTGTGCCTGCATATTCATAGGCATATTATATCTGTTGGACAAACAGACACATCGGCCCACCAATGGTGTATGTTTGAGGGATTATCATAACCAAATTGTATCAGAGAAGCTTGTCGTAAGCTTCTCTTTGTAGACTGGAATGCTTCAGAGATACCGGCTAGGGCTATATTAACTGTAGGACAGAAACAAACATTTCTGTTCACGCCTAAAGCCTATACTTAGGTGCTAAAGAGTATGTACCTTTATGAACGTTATCTAATACTTATTATTGACACAATAAGCACTCAAATTAAGCCTAGTCTTTGAAATATATCGCAACATTAGTCTTTCACATATTCTGTGAATTAAATGCACGTTAAATAAATTCATAAATCTCTTGAAGCTATCAGAATTAATAGTATTGGTAATGGCTGCGGGTGCGCTTATCTCAAATAATAAGTTAATTTATATCTGCTTAGAATTTAAATGCAGTAAAGATATGAAGACTGAAAATAATGTTACACATTTATATTTGCCTACAATTTTTAACGAGTAATATTATAGGAGCTACACAACAAAATTATTTATGATGTGCCAGCTTTTCGCTTTTAACCCGCTTTGTCGAATTTAACTTTGTTATCGCGAACATAAAATATCCGCGTATCAACGAGTGCATGTTCCTCATATATCACGTTAACGAATACTTACTTGTTTAATATTTTTCTCTCACATGCCAATACGACTCAAATTTTATTATCGACTCAATAAATTTAGACAGCCTAACATAAAATTGTCAAAAACATGGAAAATATATCCAATTTATATTCTCACGGGATAAGGAAACAACAGTCGTGAAAATTTAACTTTTTCATTTGTTGAGAATTATAAATGGCTTCATGGGCTCTCGTATTTTTAACATCGAAAGTTTGACAGACGTGCGGAATAAAACTGGCACCCATGTTGATAGTCAGACTCTGAATAAAACTACTAGAATGGAATAATGGATGTGACTGTGTCGCGAATAAACATCACGAACAGAGACCAAACGGTATAAAGTTCAGATTTAAATAATGGTGACAAATCAACTAACTTCTCCAAAAAGATATAAACAAAGTGGAAAAGAATGAACAAAAGAATCCCATTTGTCAAATGGGTCGAGTTTTCATCCTCTATTGGCAATGGATCGCACGTTTACTGAACCTAAACTATTCTGTAAAAGCTATATTCAACTGAGTACAGCCTGGTACATAAAATACTTCGTGTCATGAGTATACCAAAGTTAATAGATATGTGATGATAGCAACTAAATGTTAGCTCCCTAAACCATTTTCGAGGCCTTTTCACCTGGGATTACCACATTATTTGACAAGCTTGGTATGTGAACCAGATAACGACTATTCGAGTACTTTTGTGACCAATGAAGATATTTCTTCTTCCTCTAAAAAAGATTCACCCTCCAACAACACGAAAGTGTCCGATGCCGTAAGTACAGCGCTAATTTGCGATTCACCCCGCGCAAGCCGACACTCTGCGGCTACCGTGAATATTTGCGATTAGATTACCTACAGCGAGTGTACGGCGGCGAGATTTAAATTATCAGACATATGGGACGACATTACCACTTGCAGACCGACGTGTGAATGCATAAGAATTATGCAGCTGCTGCAAATTTTATGTTAAAGCGCTGTTTGTATGCATTGCGCTAGCGATAAGCGATGTCTCAAATAACATAGCGACTGATCGAAAGGAATATGCGAAGCTGACTGAACTGTGTTCGATAATAAAACATAAAGAAGTCTCCTTTAACTAAAAGATAATTTATAGCTTAATAGTTTCTTTCAATAGCAAGCAGAAACATGTTCCGAAGATTGTCCTAAATAAAATTCAGTCTAGAGCAAACTCAAATTCCCGATTTTTCACCTGAAAAATAGCTGATGCCTATTCTCAGATTTGCAACTAACTTGTAAAGGGTCGTAGGTACCTTATTTAAGGCAGTTTTCAGCGACACAGGACGAGGCACGAGCACAGACTACCTGTGTCTTTCTCAGAAATACCAATCCTTTCACTTCGTAACTTAGCCCTAAAAGGAATGGTAGTGTGAATCTTTTCCTTATTTTCTGTGTCTACAACGTACATTCCCTAAAAAAGGAAATCATTATAAAAATATTCGTTTCCTTGAATATTTCATAGAGTTAACTCAATAAAGGGAATAGATAGTGGAGGCCTGCGGCGCCGGCGTGTGCGTACTGTGCAAATATCTGTGACGCGTACTTACGATAGCAAAATACTGAGCTCGTGATACTGCAGCATTAAACGACAAGAGTACGAGATGGCGATAAGGACGCCAGAGATGTGCGAAGTAGCTATGCAATGCAAGAAAAGAAAGTAAGAAAATCCGTGTTTGTGATTGTTTTAGGATGCGTAGCGAAGCTGTGAATCAGTGTTTAGCTGTAAGGAGCGAGTTTACGTAGTGGATTCGGGCGAGTGGTTGTCGTGGTCCCAAATACACATTCCTCGCTCGTATCTCGCTTCTTTTGATGTAGACCTTTACCACCAGAGCCGCGCTAAACCAAATAAGGAAAATGCAACGCCTAGCTTTAGCTAGTAGCCACCTCGCACATCTCTGTTGAAAAGGCACCCTAACGCATAACTTTCCCTATAAACACGAACACGACCGAATTTCGTTCTCAGTTTTCACATGCTGTGTTTCAGTTTATTCAGCGTAATTTGCATACGGCTTTCAATCTGTGACAGACATTTATGGAACGTGTGATGATCGGTGTGAATCACAAATTATTAATTAACCATTTTAGTTTTAGATTTTGTCATTTTATTTTGAATCAAATTAAACTTTTAGGGAGTATTTTAATGATTTTATTTTAAGTATTGTGAACTAACTGCATCAAATAATGAGAAATATTCCAGTGATTACTCTTCAAACGTTAATAGGACTTTAACGTGTCTTCATAATTGGGCGCACGGTTGGCGCAGTGGTTTAGCGATTGACTGCTGCGCTGCGTGTCGCGGGTTCGATTCCCGTACGGAACATATATTTGTATGACCTACAGATAGTTGTTCCGGCTCTGGGTGTTGTGTATGTGAGTTTATATATTGTAAACGCACCCACGATACAGGAAGAAATTCCTAGTGTGGGGCAACGTTCGTGGAGCATCATTAACCCTTTAAAAATATAGGTGTTAAGCCACATAAAAAATAGTTCACATTAGGCAAGTTTACATTAGGCAACAGAAGCTGAATAAATAATAAGTCTCTTTAACATCCATTAGAGCAGATGATAAAGTAGCCAAGGAAATAGCCGAATGGCCTGGAGAGGATGAGGGTAGGACAGCCGGCTGTTTGTCGCATAAGCTGCCTCTAATAATATTGTTAATTTGACATTGAAGGCAACATGTGTAGGATTGCATACAGAGGCGCCATTCGATAGTAATTTGTCGTGCGGAATGGTTCCGGTACTTTGGATATATCTTTGCCTGTATTGATGGGTATATTGTTTCTATAAACTAAAACCGCTTTTGGATTAACGTGGCGATAGTCCGCCCCAGTCCTCTGGTCCTAGAGGGCCCATAAACACGAGAAGAAAGTGCTTTTTAATCAATTACCTTGCCAAAAGGCCTAGTAATGGTGCCTAGTAAGTAAAAGCCAGTATCTAATTAGGTGCCGTGTACGTATGCTAAATATAAACCTAGGTAGGGTCACGGGGTCCAAGTACTAAGAAAGAAAATTTAGTTCAAATAAATCTCACTGAATAATAGGCTGCACAAGTTTGCAACATTCAATTGTAAGAACGTCAAGCGTTCAGTTGACAGTATTCAGGATTTGTGTAAACATGTTGACATTATAGCCTTGCAAGAGACCTGGCTACTGTCGCCTGAAATATCGTACCTAGACACCATTAGTGACGATTTCAATTGTACGGGAACGTCAGCAGTAGACTCCACTGCTGGGATGCTACGAGGAAGACCACATGGTGGTGTGGCACTATTGTGGAGGAGGAGCGTCTATACAAACGTAACTGTGATTCCGAGTGATAACCCGCGTATAAGTGCAATTAAAATAGTGATGCAAGAAAGGTCAATGTTAGTGTTTAGCGTTTACATGCCGACTGACGTGGTGCGTAATTTAGCGGACTTCACGGACGTCCTCAGCGCGGTGAGTGCTATTGTTGATTCTTGCAATATTGAGTGCGTTTATATACTGGGGGATTTTAACGCTCACCCTACGGAAAGATTTTATGCTGAGCTAGTGGGGTTTTGTGGTGAACAAGACTGGTTGTGTATTGACATTGAACGTTTGGGTCTAGCATCAAATACGTATACATTTATAAGTCAGGCTCATGGGTCGTCGAGATGGCTTGACCATTGTTTGGTTACCAAAGCGGCGGCTCAGACTGTTAGTAGGGTATATGTGAAGTATGATGTTGTGTGGTCTGACCACTTTCCTATGATTGTCGAATGTTATTTAGATACCGTTGTACCTAAGAGATGTGCGTCTAGTGAACATGTTAGTAACGGGATTACATGGGGAGAGAGGGACTTGGCTCAGATTCGATTGTATAATGCTGAGTGTCATAAGCGTCTGAGATTGATAGATTTCCCAATGCAGTTCCGATATTGTTGTGATCATATGTGTACTGATATAAATCATAGGCATCTAATTGATAAAATGTATGGCCAGATTATTGGCGCTTTATGTCAATCATCGGTGGTGGGCCGCCATAGTAATAAACGCAAAAGGAAGATTGTTATTGGGTGGAATAGACATGTTGCCGATGCACACAGGTATGCTAGGGATAAATTTGTTTTATGGTCCTGGTACGGTAGGCCTACTTCTGGTCGTTATTATGAGGAGATGTGTGAATCCAGGAGGAAATTTAAATCTCAGCTAAAATGGTGCCAGGGCAGAGAAGATAAGATTAAAATGGATATTCTGGCGTCTAATCATGTGAATAAGGATTTTCGTGGATTCTGGAAAAACACGAAAAATCTTAGTCATAAGCCGAGCGTGCCTGTGTGCGTCGACGGTGTGAGCGATCTACAGGGAATAGCCGAACTGTTCAAAGATAAGTTTGAAGTGAAATCGTCATTAGGTCCGTCGCGGGCGGTGATCGATGTTGAGCCCATGGAGGAGTTGGGAGTCAGGGTTACTGCTAAAGACATTGCTTCTGTCATACAGTCTATGTCAAGGGGCAAGTCTCCCGGTCACGATGGGCTCAGCATCGAGCATCTTCGTTATGCGGGCCCTCACTTGCCGCGTGTTTTAGCTTTGTTGTACAATCTTTGTTTGAGCCATGCGTATCTACCCCCGGAGATGTTAAGAACAATAGTTGTACCCGTAGTTAAGAATAAAACTGGGCTATTGACGGATAGGAATAACTATCGACCTATCTCGCTGGCTACGGTTGTGTCTAAGGTATTGGACAGCGTGCTTAATTCGCAATTGAGTAAACATGTTCAATTGCATGACAACCAGTTTGGATTTCGACCTGGGTTGTCCACTGAAAGTGCGATTTTGGGATTTAAGCACGCTGTGGAGTACTATACAAGCCGTAGCACGGCAGTGTACGCCTGTTTCCTCGACCTATCGAGTGCTTTTGATTTGGTTTCCTACGATACTCTTTGGAAGAAGCTAAATAATGCTAACTTACCACCTGAAGTTATTAATATTTTTAAATTTTGGTACGGGAACCAGGTCAACAGTGTTAGGTGGGACGGGGTGTACTCGAGTTCATATGGTTTGGAGTGTGGTGTGAGACAGGGGGGTCTAAGTTCTCCCACACTTTTTAACCTGTACATGGACCAGTTGATTGTGGAGCTGAGCAGCACCAGAGTCGGATGTTATGTTGATGGCATATGTGTCAACAACATTAGCTACGCAGATGACATGGTGCTGCTCAGTGCCTCAGTCTGTGGCCTTAGAAAATTGGTGAGTCTATGTGAAAGTTACGCCAGTGCCCACGGCCTATTGTATAATGTGCGGAAGAGTGTCGTTATGGTGTTTGGGGCTGCTGGTAGATATCCAGAATCGGTGCCTCATGTTAAAATGAATGGTGTACCTTTGTCGAGGGTACAAACCTTTAAGTACCTTGGGCACGTATTGACCTCTAGCCTCAGAGACGATGACGACATTGAGAGGGAGCGGAGGGCGCTGTCGGTCAGAGCGAATATGATTGCCCGCAGGTTTTCACGTGCTTCTGCGGGGGTTAAGAAGACTCTGTTTAGGGCCTTCTGTACCTCGTTTTATGCCTGTAGCCTGTGGGTTCATTTCACGCAAAAATCGTACAGCGCCCTTCGCGTTCAGTATAATAATGCCTTCAGGGTGCTGATGGGGCTGCCTCGCTTCTGTAGCGCATCAGGGATGTTTGCGGAAATGCGCGTCGATTGCTTTTATGCACTGATGCGTAAAAGATGTGCATCCTTGGTGCGCAGGGTGCGAGCCAGCTCCAATGGCATCCTGGCCATGATTGCTGACAGGCTGGACTGTGTTCATATGAATCGTTGCTCCAGTATTTCAGCTGGAATGCTGAAGCAATGATCATTGAATCTTTGTAAATTTTTAAATTTTGTTCAAATTTATTGTGCTACTAACATAGGTATAAGTTTGTATTGTTACTAACACCATTATTATTATGTATGTTTAGGTTTAAGTTATTTTATCTGGGCCCTGTCGCCTGAAATAAATGAATTAATAATAATAATAACTAGATGACGCGACATGCACCGAGTTGTCATTGAATTGTGTGTATAATTAAGATTTTCTGGAATTGAATGTAAAAATTGTATGTTCTTGTTTAATCAACTCTCCTAAGCACATATTTATGGAATATTGGGCTCTTAATTCACATTTCAAAGATTATTTGAACGGATCATTTAAAATTGATGGTGCAGTTTTAAATGTCTGAGGCGTTCCACTCGATTGTTTAAATTTGTATTGTAACACATTTTGGTGCAATGAAACTGTAAAAACGTGAAAAATAAATATATAAAACAAATCATCACTGTATTTCATGCACCGATTAAACCCTTTTACTTGCAAGTAACTGCTAACACCATATATCTATCGCCATAGAACGGAACCGAACGCGAACGACGTACAAAAAATAATCGGTTTAATCAGACGAAATACGCTAGTTACGTCGGCGCGGTTGCTTTGTATGGAACGAGGCATCTGTATGCTAGTATTAAATTATCTGTGCTAGGGTGCTCAACTTATAACCGCTCTTGAATCCTGCATTATTTTTATCTTAATATGTCGAGGTTGACAAAGCGACTCTTTCGTCTATAAAATGATCAAAAACAACAATCAACTTCAGTGTTCTACATATTTCTCTATGACTGGGCAAAAGAAAATAACATTTCCAAGGAGGTGCTAAAACTTTCAAGCTCGTTTCGCTTGCTCTTACATCTTCATTTCCGAATGGACGGTAGAATCAATTATTATTACTTTTAAATTTAAATTTGCGACGTTCAAAAGTGCCGCTTAGAGGCCTAATTGAAATAAAGAATTTGTCTTTGATTCTGAACGGACTTGAATAAAACTAGG